>CM037855.1:27510292-27899021 GCA_021234595.1 Delia radicum
TTTTTAAATTTTTTAATTGGACATTGTTTGTGGTTATTATTGGCGGTGTTTAAAATAAAAAATACTAAAATGTCTAAAAACAAAAATCAATTATAGTTTTTTTTTTTGTAAAGTCAAAATCATTATAATCATTACTAAAAAGATCTTTTCGTTTAAAATGGTAAAAGTTTATTTTTTGCTCACGGTTCGGTTCGGTGTCTGTTTGTACTTTGTTTTTATTTATTTTTTTTTTATATACGAAGTTTATGTTTTTTTTTTTTTCTTCAAATGATTTTTTGTTGGTTTAATATTAAATGCTTTTAATTATTTTATTTTGTTCATTCTTCAGGGACTTTCCATTGTAATTGTTTACCACGATCATAGAGATTTTTTAAGGCGGCCGTGAATTTCTTTTCAGCTTGCAATTTCAAATAATGTTTATACAATTGCAATGTAGTGCGGGCATCTTCTACAGAATCATGGGTTTCTGATTGGATTTTTGTACCCAAAAAATGCCAAGCTAAAAATCTCAGTGACACCATACGATGATGGGGTATATGAAACAAATGTACCGTATCAATAATTTGTTCTGAAGGAACGTAAATATTAATTACCCTAAAGAAATTTATAAGTTATCGATAGCAAAAATAATCAATTTTTATGCTCAATAATTAATAACTTACCGAAAATCATTTTTTAAGCCATGTCCGACAAATAAAACACCAACATCTACCAAATATTTAAGTTTTTGATATGAATTTTTTAGTGCTGTCAAACGTTTGCTACTGAAATTGGCATCCAAATCACCCGGTTTTATACCCGAAAATTGAGTTAGATAATCGACAACTTTTTCCTGGGTTGATATGTAATCATCCATAAATGGTATACCTTCATCGGGACCTTGTCTAAATTTGAAATTAGTTAATATAAATAGATAAAAATGTATACAGGAAAAATATATTGAATTTCCAGCATGAAATTCTTACAAAATTATTATAATTTTTACAATATTTTTATCTTACCCACGTATACATGAAATACGCGCAACGCTCATGTGACATGGTTTTATGGTTGCTGTTTTGCCATCCGGACGTATTTCATTCTCTTCTGGATTTAAGGTAACAAATTCAGCATCCATAGCAACCAAATCACCAGCTCGCGGCATTTCAGTTACTTGTAATGGTTTAAATAATGTATCACCAGGAGTTAATGGTTGTACAGGATTATGTATATCCTGAAAAGAATTATACATTATTTAAACACATTTCCTTTTGTTTAAAAAACAAATCTTTACTTTTATAAATGGATTATAAAGAGGCTGTGGTTCATTATGTGGAATTTCAAAGTCTTCAGAAAATATACCATCAAATTCAGATTGTTCTGAATTTACACTATTGTAAAATAAAACACAAGGCACTTTCCAATCTAAGGTAAACCATACAGATTCTTGGTTAGAAACAGGTGAAATGCTAGAGGTAAATTATTATTAATAAAGAATTCTTTGTTTTTCTTATGTTTCTGCTTACCTAAAATCATTAAATATATACCATTGATGCTGTTCCTCACAAAAACCGGAACCCGTTTTCATTGTGTGATACTTTTTACTAACATTAATCAATGAAACTAAATTCTTTTGGCTACCATCATCAATTTGACATACCACTGCATGTAAGGCATATTCACGATAAGTTTCATTGATAGTTTGTGCTAAAAAAATTAACAATTTCAAATATTAAAAATAAAGAAACTAAAAAAACTCGACCTGACGATAGATCAGTGGGCTAAAGCGCTCTGTCTAACGTGTAGTGCGAGTGCATGTGGCATTAGAAATCAGTTTATCTATACCACGGTCAGTGATTGCACAGAAAATTTCATATAGACGCAATCGAACAAATAAAAACATAACAAATATTACATTATTCAAAAAAACAGGGTCACTGACAAAGGTTCGATACCAGAAACTGCTCAATCAGAAAATTGAAAATTTACAATGTAGTTATGATTTTTAGAAAATACACTCATTCTTCTCTACCACGCCTTTCACAATTAAAATTAAATAAAATTGCATATTAATTAATAATTAATTGCAATTGTCTGAAAAAGACGTTAAAAATTCAAACTCAAAAAAAAAAAAAACATTTATGTTTAAAGTCACTATTAGTTTACAAATCCTGAAAGCAAACAAGTTCAAAAATGAGAAAGGTTCAAAATATTAAAATTTCGAATTCAAATTTCTAAAAGAGCCTTCTTTTTTTACTCAAAAAAAACATATTTTTAAAAATTCTAATCAAAAACTAATTTTAAAACCTTTTTTGAAATGTTCGCAAAATAATCAAATTTGATTATAAATCTGAAGAATTTTTTGGATTCAATCATTTTCTTAAAATGTCTTATTATGAGTCTCTCTAGAAGGCTCATATTGTGGACCAAAAACTTAGTAAGTTTTTTTAATATAATTTTTATTTTTTTTATTTTAATCAATGGGGATGTTTAACTTCGAGCTCATATATTAGTTCTCATTTAGTGGGAAAACTATATGAATGTTTGATGTTTTACATGGGATTGTCACTTCTTTCAAAACGTGTTCTAATGATGGGAACCTAGAAAATTCCCGAAATAGATCTATCACCACATTCCTGAAAGTTGTCAATTAATAAATTTGAAAACAAAAACTATATAGATTATTTGTTTGGACAATATCCTCGAGCTGAATAATTTTCATTTTCATAATTTTTAAATTTGAAAATAAGAACCCTCAAAAAAAGTATCCAAGTTTTGCTGGCTGGGAGGTTTTGTAAACCTCCTTTTAGCTTTTATAAATTAATTACAAATCAACACTTTAGTGAGTTATAAAAAAATTCGTTAAAGCGGAATTTAATGTTTTTTACATGTTTTAGTTTTGTTTTTTTTTTTTTTTTGTAACTTACGATTAATATTTGATGCTGTTTCCATATGAATACCCTGCACGCCGGCCGTAGTTTCTGAGATCTTAATATTATCAGTTTTTGTATTGCTATTCTCAGTTTGTACACTTAATTCACCCTGATCATTAATGGCCATAGAAAAATATAATGGAAACCATGAATTTTGTCTACCACTCGGTGAAACATTTGTATTCTGATTAGATGATGCCATAGAAGGTGACTTACGATCTGGATGAACAAAATGACAATCACTACGAGAACAATTTATGCCATAACGACAGGGTTTATTTGTATTTAAAGTAGCTGGACTCTCAGACATAGTGTGATTATTACGATTAAGTTGTTTTCTAAGAAATGTTAAATCTTTTTCATTATTTAAACCACAATTAACAGTCAACAACTGTGGTAAACCAGTCACCTGGAAATATATTTAAAAGTAATACATTTTATATTTTTGTTTTTAATCTAAGACTATACCTTAACAGTTTGTTTGGTAGGCGAAAACTTTTTGCAGTTTTCACAAAACGCTTGTATACCCTTCTCCCAACCTAATGAACCTTTAAGAATTGTACCAAAATTCAAATATTCTGTTGTTTCTTTCGATTGTGTTGTATATGATAGATTGCATGTTAATAAAATGCACTGTTTGGATTTCTGTTCATTGCATTTAAGGCAACGATTTATGCTGATTTGTTTTGTGCCAAAAAGTCGACTAATTTCTGTTTCCTCATTAATTTTACTACGTTCGCGTTCATCAATGTTAAACAATTCATCTGTAAAAAGAAAAATAACAGATTTATCTTTGAAGTGAAAACTATATTTTCAGATGAAAATTTAATAGTAGTTATGGTTTTGCATATAAAAATAACTTGAGTGGTAACCGCGTAACTCGTTTCGAAAAAAAATTTTCGAATGGGAAAATCTTTCACATATTGAAAAAAAATCTTAACAAAAATTTACTTTTTTTTTCTTCTCGACTCTTGTACACGACATATACAAATTAAGTAGGATTTTTGCTAAAGATGTTCTTTACAAAATTTCCGAATATGAAAATTGTTTTTCGAATCGAGTTACGTGGTAACCCCCCTGAACTTATAAAAACATTTATTATAAGTTTTGTAAAAATAAATTTTTTACCCTCCATCCTACTGTGCAGGAGTGTATATATCAGTTCATTTATCAAAAAAAAAACTGCTGGGATACTATAAACCATATCTGTGTCGTTTTCTCATAATCGCTTAAGTCAACATAAGAGCGTTGTGGTGTAATGGTTAGCGCGTTGGACTTTTACACAGAAGGTCCCGGGTTCGATCCCCGGTGCCGGCAACAACAAAATAATATGTATGAGTTTTTCCTATCCCTCATACGTATCGCAATGTCCACCTTCGGTGTTCCCATAGCAATTAACCCCACCGAAGTAAAATAATGAATCAGGGCTATGAACCAAAAAGCTTCAATAAATTCGCCAACTCTCCATCAGGTGGCGAGCAAAAACTGTTCTAAGACATCATCTCGCGCAATTACAGTGTTGCCATGTCTGAAGCCCTTCATCTTTCCCCACCTTTCATCTCTATACTATCCCTTTCCAAAGAAAGCAACTAAATATAGGTATTTCCTGAGTGTTGCCTCTCTTTTAAAAAAAAAAAAAAAAAAGTTTCTTAATTATTTTGGATGGCCTCATTAAGACGTAATCATGCGTCAAACCCTTATTTCCGAATTCCGTTTAGTTCGAAAATTATAAAAAAAAATTAAACGGCGATTTTCGTTTCTGTCGAAAATTATCTGAAAATATAGACACAAGTATTTTTTTGCCAATTGTTATTAACGTAGTTTAAAAGTTATAACACATTTTCATTTGCTAGTTTTTTGGTCAAACTGTTTGTTGAAATTAAAAATTACCAAAATTAGTTCGCGGGTTCAAAGTTTATGAGTGCAAAAGTAAAGCCACTTTGAAGTTTGTCATACTAATGCCGAGTTTATAGTATGTAGATTATGTTTAATCTTAGTTTAACGCAGTTTGTAACTGAAATACTGCTATTGGAATTTGGTTTATTTTGCTTTATTTCAGTAAAGACCGAAATTCTGAACTAGAAAAAGTTGTTCCGGGAAATTTTTGTTAATGAAATGGTTTACAAAATTCATTGTCGGTTTAGCTAAACGAAGTTTAACTGATATCCCAAAAACCAGACCTTATAGGTTTGTAAAAAGCGCAACATTTTTTAACGCAATTTTTTTTTTTCCTGAAATTTTTTAATGATTTGGATTTAATTAAAAAAAATATATTTTAATGCACGGCGGGTATACAAAATTCGACACGGACAACTTTTATATCTCCACTTGTTTAAATTGAAATGGAAAGAATTAAAAAAAGAAATTTGAACAACATTTTGGTAATAAAATCTTGAAAATATGCCTTTTTTCCAAAATGCCCAGTTTTGTAACGGCTCTGATAATTATATTGTATAGATAAAACTGGCAGAAAATTTCCTGAAAATTTTGGTAATAAAATCTTGAAAAGATGCCTCCAAATTCATCAATAAAGCTTTACCCATTTTTTTTTTAAATTGAGAAAACACCAAATTTTCGGTAAAAAAAAGCATCCAGTCAGAAATTGCCAGTGGTACAAAAAATCGAGTACTGGCATACCACTGGCTAACAGGAATTGTAAACGAATTATTTAGAGAACACTTATTTGCGACGCTTTACCAGCGTTTCCAAATAGCATTTAGCCAGTATTTCTTTTACAAAAAAAAATATTGTCAAATAATCAACTGAGACCACTATGCCAACGTTGTCAAAAATTGTTTTCCCAGTGCTATCCACTTAGAAATTGCCAAAGGCTCAAAAGCCTATCCGCTGGTAACAACAACATTTTGAAAACGTTGGAAATTTTGTTGACCCAGTGTTTTTCGACACTTTTTGAACAGACGGATCTTTGTCTTATGATGTCATAATTTTGGGGTTGGTAAAGCCCTTGTTAACAGCACTTGTACCACCTGTAAAAATGCCTTGCCAAGGGTGGTACTTTTGTTTTTTTCTGACGTTATTGGCAAATCACTTTTTTGCAAACGTGGGCAAAGCGTTCTAAATAAGTCCCTTTCCAATGATTTTTTATTAATAGCATTGTCAAAGCAAAGCTTTTCCATTGCTTAATTTTTTGTACCATCGGAAATTTTTTACCTGAGAAGTGTTCTTTAAAAAATAAAATCTTTAGATATAAAAGATTTTTGTACAGGATTGCCATTTGAACACTTTTTAAGTTTTGCTTGTTTTTATAAAAAAAAAAAATTCTCATAATCTGAGAGTTATTCTTTTTGTATTAAGCAAATACATAGAGTTCGTATTATATTCTATAAGAAACAGTCTAATCATATTCACCATTTTTAACATCAATAGCTTGATATATTTCACCGCCACTTTCACTCATTTCCACAACATTATCCTTGGATATGGTAAATGTAGTTGTTTACCTATTTGAAAATATTAAATAGAGTAAGATTACAATTTTACAATAGTTAAGATTAAAATTAATACCATAACTTGGGCCCACAAACTGTAAGGGACAATTTTTGTGCGAATCTAAAATTTCGTAATGCATTTGATGCAATATAAAACGATTCCAATTCTACAAAAAAAAAAAATATATATATATAAAAAACAATTTAAAAGACAAAAACAAATTACCACATTCTATACCTGTATTAAGCTAATTAAATTAACATTTGATGATCTATCAGATAAAATAAGACCCAATGCTGAGGCTTCGGGTACCGTACGAAATGATCGCAAAAAATTACTAGCCTGGCAGGGAGTAGAGGCTGCAAATATGAAAATAATTATGTTGTTCAGTTTTTAAAACACCCAAAACTTTTATAGTTTTGACTTACCCGTACTCTTATCTAACATATAGAATAGAAATCCCAATTCACAAGTTAAACAAAACTCTTTAGCACAGCTGTGTTCTAATAGTTTTTGCCTCAATGGTTCGATGAAATATAAAACTTGCAACATGGCATTGCAGTAAGAGTTCGGTAAAGTGGCTTCTAAACCAGCAAAACAAGTTTGATTGTGTTGTTCAAAATCAAAATCTTGTGTACCGAGTTTGGTATATTTTAATTCTACCTTACGATAACGTCTGGGTATAATTTTAACTCCCGACTCGGAGGATTTAACGGCATTATTGGAACCATTACCACCACCAGCTGACATTCCTGTACCATTTTCTAGAACGTATGGTATTTGATTACGTCTCATTGTCCTTGGATTGGGCGAATAACCAATAGGACCTTGCATTTTCATATTATTCAAAACTTCTACTTCTATGGGCTTGGGTCTACGATATTGATAACGTAACAATTCTGCGGGCCAATCTGAAAACCAACGTGTACCCGTAACCAAATGTGGCAATACTATAGATGATAATGGGAATGTGGTATCTGTTATGGGTACTATAGGCAGCTGTGGTACCGGATCGGCAAATTCTGTATCTCTCGAGAAACTATTGAACTGAGGCTGTGGTGTATTTGCAGCTGCTATCATACTTATATGACCCGATTGATCACCAAATGCCATAGCTTGCGAAGAAGAACTGACATCGAAACTCAGCAAACACTGACTGCCCGGTGTATTTATTTGATACATTGAAACTCGTGGCTCACTTAATTCGACCGTATCCACTAATTGAACTTGACCATAACTGGAGACTACAGCTAAACGCGATGCTTGTGATGGTAAAAACTTTAAAAGTTGGGGATCAATAAGTACTTGTATGGGTGAGACCAAACGTAACATGCGTAAATCATAGACCATTAAAAAACGATCCACAGCTAGAGTACCCTGGCGACCACTATAACCACAGGATATTAAATAATTTCCTTGGACATCAAAATCCGATAAACTGCCAGTGTGTGTTTTAATTGTGTGTTCAACGTGTAGAGAATTTAAATCACGCAATGTTACTGTACCAAATGGATCACCGGCAAAGAGAAAACGTGAATTTTGACGTAGTACAGTACAGCCAGCTGATCCAACATGTTCCTTTTAGAAATTGGTGATAAAATATATATATTACGAATCAAAAACCAAATCCAACGAAATTATTCTGTTTGTCGATACTACACCATTTTTAACCCATTTTGTACCAAGCATAGATTCCGTGCGAGTTTTTTGACAAAACTTAGTAGAAAGACACTATGGTTTCCCAGTATACATTTTCAGTAAATTTTATAGCCTCATCGCGCCCTCTAGTGGAGATATGATGAATTGAAATTGAAACTTTGAAGCTTTGTACGCACTTAAGGGGTTAATATTTTTTTGAAAAATTTATTTTTTATGTATTAACAAGTCAAGTATCTATCCAGAAATTGCACAAAATTCTATTTGTTGTTTTTGCACTATTTTTAAGAATTTTTTATAAATTTTTTTGGCATTTTCAGACAGTTTTTGAAAACTGTTATTTGCCAACACTAATCGCTCAATTTCATATGTACCTTTGCTGGTTGAAAGAAGATAGTACATTTTTGATATTAAAAACAAAAACGGATTAATTTTCCTGATACTTCCATTTTTTAAAAGACGTAAAAATCTTGATTAGAGTAATAAATTTTTTTCATAAAGTACATGTTGAATGAATTTTTTTTATAATTTAAAAGTTTTCTTATATGTATTATCGATACCACTAAATCACATTTATTAAGTCGGTGTTCCTTATATTTTAAAATATTTTTTGAAAAAAGTGCTTTCAAAAAAAGTGAAAATTTGTTTTTTTTTTTTAAATCATTATATGGCAACCCCGAAATAACAAATTTAAACATTTTTTAAACCACGTTAGTAGACAAGACTTCAAATTTAAACATGCTTTTTACTGCGTTGTTATATCACCTTCCTATCAAAAGTTGCAGGCTCTCAAAAGTTGATGTTGCGAAAACGCAACAGGGGTACAAAATGGGTTAATTGAGAGCTTTTCGAATGAAGTTGAAAAAATTCTAAAATTCTAAATTTTAAATTAAGATTTTTCATTTAAAATTAAGAAAATATCAAGATAAATAAAATTTTTTTATTTTAAAGCGTTGAAAAAACAAGAAATTTACTGTAATATTATATTTATTTTAGTTTTACATTTGTTTTTAATTAATTATTCTGTGTTTTTGGGTCTCAAACATATTAAACTACTGTAATATTTATAAAAAATAATGTAATTGATTAAAGGACTATATATCTAATAAATATTCATCTCTGAAGATGCTGGAAAATACCCAGCGAAACGTCGGAAAAGAATAAAACTTAAAATAAATAGCCTTTTTATTTAAAATTGAACATTAATGACCTTGGAAGACTGAGTTTAGGAATATCTAACTAAAACCATTACTGGGTTTTGCCTTCAAAGTTTTGATTTAATGCATAAAGTATGTATGACTTTTGCCGAACTTTTATTCTCTACATACTTGTATTAAGTGTACAAGGAAGTCTTTTATCAAATAATCATCAATAAGTGACTGGAAAACAGATAAAATCAGCAATAAACAAAATGTGGCTTATCAAGTTTTTACAATAAGCTCTTCAATTGTATTTCAGAAATTATTAATTGTATATCAGAAATTATCAATTGAATTTCAAATAAATCAATTGAATTTCAGAAACTATGAATTGGATTTTACATTCACGAGTGCGGTCCCAAAATTAGCAAACATTTTACCACCGAGACCGTTTTTTTATATTGGAAATAGAAAATACCCAAGGGAGCTAAATCTGTCAGCCATCGCAATAGTGGGTGTGTGAACCTTTTGTTTTTGTTCTATTATTAGCAAACGCGGCAGCCATCTTGCGTACAGCTTTCTCATCTCCAAATTTTCGGTCAATATGCCGCGCATAGCACTTTTTGAAATGCCTATCATTTTAGTCAGATCAGCCAATGATCATAAAATATCATTTTGTGGATTTTCTTAAACGTTTCAGTCATTACAATTGTTTCGACACTCGTTTAAACTCTGCCACCCAATACTTTATAGTTGTAAATAAGGGTGCAGACTCCCCCAGAGTAGAATCTAGCACGACTTTAATATTGGTTGAAGTGAGACCAATATTTTCCATGTTTACAAATTCAAGGAAGTCATCTATTTTTGATGGCTAAAAAAAAAAAAAAATACTAAACAGCGTGGCGCCTTGAAACTTAAAACATATGTTTTATAAGGTTGCCATCACCAAAGTAATTTCTTTCAATATACTGCCGCAATCTATACATCAGGTCGTCTAATTTGGGACCGCCCCCGTAACAATTGCATTTTAGAAATTATCAACTGTAGTTAAAAAACTATCATTTGTTTTTCAAAAATAATTAATTGTATTTTATAAATTACCAATTCTATTAGAAATTACCAATTGTATTATTAGAAATTTATCGATACCACTTATTTTGGTGAAGTTTAATAACGTTTTTGTTCGTGACAGAATTATGAAGGAGTACTTTAAAACTCGTACGCTGAAAGTATCCGACATTATTGATGATGGTGTAGCTGATGATATTGCAGGTAGAGTCTTCTTGAATGATCATTACACCCCGGCAGCAAGTAGACTTAATGTAGCATGCAGAAAACTTTTAAATGACAACAAGATAAAAAAGTATAGACTATTTAATGCTGATAAGTTGAAAGCTAAGATAACGTTGCTTGATGGTAATGAGTTGGAAGTTAATGATGCGGCTCGATGTGCTGTGCTCCAGAATAGAGACTTTTCAGTGCTGGAGTAGAATTATGATAGTGCTTTTTCTGATTAAGCTTAATTGGTACGTTTTCCTGGCTAATGTTGGGACTTTGAATTGTTATTTTTGTTATGAAAGATTAGACTTATATTTTCTTTTATTATGTCAATATAATCTTAATTTATCTTTGATTATTCTTTTGCTGCTTTTATCAGCTGTTATTTATGAATTAAAATGATTTTGGAAAATTATTTTTTGAATATTAATTTTATCACTGAATCATATCTTTATTTTTGGTTCCCAGCTGTAACTCCAATTTTTAATTATGACACCTTTTAATATAAATCTTGGTCCGGTGGTTAGCAATAGCTCATTTTTGGAAACTTCTTTTCAACCATACATTAATCAATTAAATATTGCTCATTTGAACTGTAACGGCATAAGACCAGCTTATAATATTATTAAGTTTGATGAGGTAAAGTCTGTTTTTGGGGGTTCAGTATTTGATATAATAGGGATTTCTGAGACTTGGCTTAAGCCTACTGTTTCTAGTCGTGCTGTTGAGATTCCCGGGTACAAGTTATGTCGTAATGATCGAATAGGTCCTAGAGCGGGTGGTGTTGGGATTTATGTTGCAAAAAAGCTAAAATTTAGAGCCGTATTTAAATCATCTGTACTAAATAAGTGTGAGTCTCTTTTTCTTGAACTGTATTTTGGTAGTATAAAAGTTTTATTTGGTGTGGTTTACTTACCCCCTCCGTCAGATTTTTCTAAATTTGATGAAATTCATTGTGAACTTTTTCTGAACTACTCTCATGTTATTATTGTTGGTGATTTCAATTTTAACCAGTTTGATAGTAGGAAATCAAGTCTACTTCATTCGTTCTGTACTGCTTCAAATTTATCTATCTGTCACAACTCTAAGCCCACCCATTATGACGTGAGATACTCTTCTACATCTTTGATTGACTTTTTTTTAGTAAGTGATCGATCTATGATTAATTTCTCTGGACAAGTACAATGCCCATCTATTTCACACCATGCACTTATTTTTGCTTCTTTTAAGATGAATTTAGGAACCTTGGAATCCGTTGTTGAGCACCGCGATTTGAATAAAATTGATTGGAAAGGCTTATTAAACTTTTTGTTACATTTTGATTCTTCTCAAATTTTTTGTTCTGATGATGTAGAATATAAATGTTCTATGTTTTGCTCGCTAATTGATACTCTGTATTCCTATGTTCCTCTTAAGAGAATTGTTAGATCGAACGATGATAATTGGATGGGGGCAAGAACTATTGTGTTAGCGAGATCTCTGAGAGACCTAGCTTTTTCTGCATATCAATCTGATCCAACCAGTCATAAATGGAGGGTGTTTTGTAAATATCGTAATAGGGCAAAGGCTGCGATTCGGAGAGAAAAGAGAAGGCATTATGCTAAATTATTTTGGGATTTAGACACTTCTGGCATGTGGAGAGTGCTCAAAAGAGCTGGTTGCGTTAGCACTGATGATGTAGTTTTTTGATGGGGATGTTGAACTCATGAATCAATATTTTGTACGTGGTGTGGGACCTGATCAGGTTGACGAATTTGATTTTGATTCCTTTGGGGAATTGGATAACTCCTTTTCTTTTAATTGTGTTAATGAGTATGACGTTTATGTAGCCTTGAATAAAATTAAATCGAAATCTGTTGGTGTGGATGGTATTACTATTCAGTTTGTAAAGATTGTATATCCTTACATTTCTGACATCATCTTGCATTTAGTTAATTCCATTTTAACAACGTCCATATTTCCTAATATTTGGAAGACGGCAAGAGTTGTGCCTATTCCTAAATCTGGTACTATCAGGGGTCCGGATGATTTACGACCGATTTCTGTTCTCCCGGCTTTATCTAAAATTGTTGAGCATCTGATAAGGGATCAAATGCTTTCGTTTACTAGAACGAAAATCTTTGAATCCCAGTACGCGTTTCGTAGGGGATATAATACTACTTCTTTATTGCTTAATTTAACTGATACCATTAGGACTTATGAAAATGATGGAAAATTGTCTGTCCTGATTTCTCTAGATTTAACTAAAGCGTTTAATTCTATATGCTACTCTACTTTGATTACAAAGCTAAGGGATAGGTTTAACTTTTCGAAGTCGGCTTGTAAGCTTGTTATGTCCTTCTTAAGTGGTAGGTCACAGTTTGTGGATTTTCATGGAACGTATTCAAACAGTCTATTTCTCACTTCTGGGATTCCTCAGGGATCTGTCCTTGGCCCCCTTCTATTTATCTTATATATTAATGACCTCCCTGAGATTCTAGACATGAGTATGTGCAGGACATTTTTGTTTGCAGATGATATTCTCCTACTATTTGGTACGGATCGTGATTTTGCTGATGTGTTGGAGTCTAATATAAATTTTTACCTTGAACGTATTCTTCATTGGTCGTCTACTAATTCGTTGGCTATAAATCCATCTAAGACTAAGGCTATGATGTTTGGTTCATCTGAACGATTTTTTTCAGATGGTAATTTATTTATTGGTAACACACGAATTGAATTTGTTGATCAGCATAGGTGTTTAGGGGTTATAATCGATAACCGACTTAGTTTTGACCGGCATATTGAATCTGTTCATAGGAAGATTTCTTTTATTCTACGTAGAATATATTCCACAAATATATACTTGCCGTTTAGGGTAAAGTGTAGAGTAGCTTATGCTCTATTAATGCCACAGATCTTATATGGACTAGAAGTAGTATCGGGTACAATTGGTAGTAACCTTAAGAAACTGGAACGTGTTGTTAATTCTGTGGTTCGATATATATATAATACTCGTAGACGGGAACATATGTCTGGTTATGTAAAGAAGTTTTTGGGGTGCTTTTTTAAGAATTTTGTTAAGTACCGAAATGTACTCTTTTTCTATAGGACTCTTAGAAATGGCTTGGTTGTCCCTTTATGTCATGAGTTTACTTTTTTTCATTCTAGGAGACTAAAGAATATAGTTATACCTAGAATTTCATGCTCTCTGTTTAAGAGGTCATTCATGGTGAGGATTGCTCATTGCTGGAATTATTTGCCTTATGATTTACGAGTTTTCTCTCACTCCAACAATGTTTTTAGACTCAAATTAATGGAATATTTCTCGAATACAATAGTATAAACCTGTTTCCATTTAAATTTGTGGAATGTTTTCATAAGATGGAGTTTTGGAAAATGTCTGTAATGTGTGAGCTGTTGCTGATTGTTACCGGAATATGATTCTTAATTCTATACTATTTTGTTGTTGTTTTCTTTTTATATATTTTACGGCTGGGGAGCCAAAATAGTTAGGTTTGATTCTAGGTGAAATGATTTATGCGTATAATATTTTGTTATTGTATATATGTATATTTTAGTTTTAAGTTCTTATTCAGGATTGTTATTGCTATGTAATACGTTTTTTGGCCTGGATGGCTTTTGTATTACAATATGGATTTTTAAATAAATAAATAAATTGTATATTTAGAAACTACCAATTGTATTTTAGAAATTATTAAAAGTTTTTCTTTAGTATTTCGGAAATACAATTGATAAATTCTGAAATACAAATGATAAAACTGAAATACAATTGAAATTTCATAAATACAATTCTTAAATCTGCAATACAATTGATAGTTTTTGAAATTCAATTGACCATTTCTGAAATAAAATTGATAAATTTGAAATACATTGGATAACTTCTGAAAAATAAGTGAAAACAATTGTGTTTTTCAGTTTTATCATATGAATTTCAGAACTTTTAATAATTTCTAAGATACAATTCAATACAAATTCAGAAACACAATTGATAATTTCTGTAAAACTGATGAAAATGCAATAAAATTTATCATTTCTGAAATACAATTGCTAAATCTGAAGTAAACTTGATAATCTCTGAAAACCAATTGATAAAAATTAAATACAATTGTTAAATCTTAAATACAATTGTTAAAATTTCAATGAAATACAATTCATAGTTTCTGAAAAACAATTCATAAATATGAAATACAATTGATAAATTCTGAAACACAATGGATAACTTCTGAAATACAATTGAAAATGGTGTAGTAAATCTTTTAATTTTCAAGTTCGTTTCTTTAGATTATAGAATTTAAATTATAACTTACCAAATTGATTTCTTTTAAAGTTCTCAAATCAAAATCAATTATTTCATCTTGTAGACCAGCCATAATTAAACGTTGCGGTGATAATTGTTGCATGCACACCATTTCCGACATACTTTTTGATTTATGTGTAAACTTTGGAATGCCACGTCGTATTTGATGTCGTAAAGATGTTTGAGTTAAAACTAAAATGCCCGAATCTATGGTAGATATTTGACGAACTATATCAGAGGGATGTACCTGAAAGGAGGTATACTTTTGCAGATTGCTGCTAAAGTAGGAAGTAACATGTCCCTACAACAATAAATAAAAATAAGATTAAATATTATATTTTATGTGCACATAATAAAAAAGTTTACCCCTTGATTGCCCATCCATAATAATTCTTCATAATCATCAAATGCCACAGCAGAGACACCAAAATTTTCTCCACCATCGGCTAATATCGGTACAAGCTCCATATAATCTGGTTCGCCCGAACCCAAATTGAAACCACCGAAATTTGGTGAATAATGATTGTTGGTACGTTGACCACCACCATCATAAACATCTAACAAGTACAAAAGATTTTAAAATTATTTTATATTTAAGTGGTTATTTAAAAAAAAACTTACTTAGCATATCATCTGTTGGCGGACATATGTTCTCTGCTCCACAATACACATAATCCATTTTTTTTAATTATTTTTATGCGTGTTTATTTGTTTAATTTTGTATATAAGAAAATATTTTTAGTATATTTGGTTTCATCGAGTCTTTTTTTGTTTGTTTGTGTCGCAATTTTTCTTGTTTTCTGTTATCACTTGCATTCGTATTATGTTAACTTTCCCTTTGTTTGTGTATGTGTGTATTTTTGTTGGCTGCAGTTTTGTTTTCGTGACCTTTTTTCTTTGTTTGTTTGTTACACTAATAACTAAAATTTTTTGTTAATTTGCTCTTAATATAAACATTTATTTGTATAGAATTTGCTTAGTTTTATTATTGTAAAATATTTATTTGTTTAAGATGTATTTAAATATATTTTTGTTTTTTTTTTTTCAATTTTTTCGATTATTGCAAAGAAAATTTTCTTTTTTCTTGGAGAAGTTAGTATTGCCAGACTTGAGAAATAAATAAAATATATATACATAAAGCAGTGATGTCAATTCAAAAAAAAAGTATAAAGCAGCTAAATTTTAATGGAACTAAACAAATTTCTAAATACCCCGTTCACAATCCAGAGAAAAACAAATGTCGGCATTTATGACTTGCCTGATTGCGGTTGTAGAAGTTGAAATTTTCGAGTCCATACAAAATGGTTTAGATCAAATTGGAAATTATAAAGAAATTAAACTCTTCGTAAATATTTTCTAAATTCGGATTGTAACTTACATTTATTCTCTAAAACATCGGCAACATTCATCTAAAACACCTAAATGCAGAAGGCGTTATGCTAAAAAGGGTAGAAAAGAATAAAGAATCGTTGTACTAGAATAGATAACATATATACATGTTTCAGTGAAACATGTGTTTAGCATTTGCGTATCAGTGTTCATGTAGACCATGGACGAAGTAAGGACTTATTTTTACAAAAGCTTAATTCACACGCTATCCACCCATATCTACTACTTCCCAGTATTGATGTTGCGAATTGTCAAATTATTGTAAATTCTCTTTTGAAAATTACATTTAATATCATTAATACTGGGTAATAGTAGATATGGGTGGATAGCGTGTGAATTAAGCTTTTGTAAAAATAAGTCCTTACTTCGTCCATAGTCTACATTAACGCTCATACCCTAATGGTAAACACCTGTTTTGCCGAAACACGTATTTAAGTTCTTTTTCTTTATTACAATGATTCTTTATTTTCTTCCACCCGTTTTGGCGTTTATAGAAAGTTAAAAATAGTTTTCCATCCCTGGTTCCAATTGCAATTATTGATTCTTTAAGTTGGCATCACTGACTTAAAACTAAATTGAGAAAGAAAAAAATAAAGCAAGTGTCAAAAGTCTACAATTTCTTTGTATTGAGTCATTTGTTGTTTAACAAAAATAACGGAATAAAAAATGCCTTGTGTGGAAGAAACTCCCAAAGAAATTGATGTTGCATTGCAAATTTTGGATATTGTGACTCCCCGTATAAATGTAGTAAGTGAATTGGATCCACCACTGGTGCGTGAAACCACACAAACTGATCATTTAAACAAACGCCTGTTAAAAACATTTCTGGAACGTCTCAATGTAATGGCTGAAGTACCCACTAACAACGCTGTGGACGATGATGATAATTCCCAAGATTTTGAAGATTGAATGTTTTTATTATTCTTTTTTTTGTTACAAAAAATGAAACTAATTTCTAAATAAAATATATATAAAAAAAAAAATGATAATTATTTCACAATTTATTAGTGAAGATGGATGGGGGGGGTAAGAGAAGATTTAGAAATTTAAATGCGACGTCGTTTAGTATTTTGTATGGGTGGTGGTGTGGTGGAAGGGCTGCTGGATTCCAATGACATTGAACCCCTAGTACGTTTGGGAGTCCTCTTAGGAGCCTCTGTTAACTTGGCCGTTAGTTTTTTATCCAATTCCTTGGAGCTTATAAACGACGATGTGGACGATTTTATTTGTGAACTCAAAGATTTATCTAAAACCAATATTTGTTTTAACTAAACACAATTTCTTTTCTATATTCTTTCTTACCTTTTGTTGTATTATCCGTTACCACTGCTATAATGGAGGGGGGACCATCCGTACTCTGTCGGCTTTCTTCACTGGCTGCACGTTTTTTTCGATAATAACAACGAAAATTCTGCTTCGGGTAGTGAAAATTCTTTTTCTTCATTGGGAAACGGCAAAGGCTCTAGATCCTCTAATGCATCAAGATTATACATGGTTCTTAAATGAATCCATATACTTTCTGTCGTATAATCCCGATTAAGACTTCTAGACAGACGATCTGTTATACAGGCAATGTAAAAATGTCGATTTACCCCTACCGGTTTTAGACCACCCATTGCATAAAATAGTTGTATTTCTTCCTCGGCAGTCCACTCGTGGTCAACCGAGGATAGTAAACTTTTTTCTCTAGCCGTCATAGTCATGATTTTAATAAAAAACTGTTTAATTTTATGGTGCAACAAACAAGTTGTGGTTTTTCTCGTAAATTGCCACAAAAGAAGACAAAAAACTATGAACAGGGTGGTTATAGTTTTTTTAAAATTGTTATATATATTTGAGTTGTCCGGCGTTCATTGTTGCCAGCAAAAAGTAATAAAGTCAAAATTAATAATATTTAAACAGTGATGTCAATTATTAGAAAAATCAGTAAGATCTGATTATATTTTTAAATAGGGTGAACTTGTAGTAAATTCATGCACATAAACAATAGTTGAAAAGAAACTTAAGGCAGCCATACACCAGCTATATTATTGCACAACTACTCGTTTTTGTTCTTTATTCTTTTACCATATGCGGTAATAGATTAGAGAAGAGAATCGGAAAATTGCGTAATATTATTGCTAGTGTATGGACAGCTTTATATGGCTTTCACACGTAGCGTTTATTACAAAATTACTTTATTATTTTACATTCGCTTTAGCGAAAATTATTTAAGGCGTTCTAATTGATAGATACGTGTTTTTGACAAAACGAGGTGAAAATAATATAGAACTGTTGGAATAGAATAAAGAGCTTAAATACGTGTTTTGAAATCTAGTGTGAATGCGGCTTTAAGGTAGATTCACAATAAAATATAATTATACAAAAACTATTTAAGTATAAAAGAGAAAGAAAAAAAAAATCCACTATGTGGCGTAGGATACTCCGTAGACAGGAAAACCGCACAGACAGGAATCAGCTGATGAGTTCCAAATGGTGGTAAGAAAATGAGTAAAATAAAATGTCTACATTGTAGTAACACACACCCAGAAAGGAATAAGCTGTTTACAAAAAATGTCCTATTCAATTTATATAGGTTTTTTCACAACCCCCTGCTCACTACCCAAATCTCTATAATTTGAATTCATCAGCTAATTCCTGTCTGTGTATTAAACAATTTACAATTTTAAATGTTTTATAATATCCCAACCGACGTTTTTTTTACTAACTAAAGTGTTGGCATCACTGAACTTCTTATAAATACATACGAAAAGAGGAAAAAAAGTCGAGTGTCAGTCATCACAAGCGGGCAAGTGTTCTTTTATAGAAGTTGGAAAATTTTTTTTCTTTGGGTGTGTATAAATTAAAAAATTAAACTAATTCATTAAAATCATTTAATAACTAACAAATTTACTTAAAAAACTAACAGCTTGTCGTCTTTCTTGTAGGCAAAAGAAGGTAAAATTACTAAAAATTATAAAAAAATTAAAAAGAAAAATCATTTTGTGTTGGAAAAAAAAATATGTAAAATGTTTGTTGTGGTGAAATTGTACAAGAAAAATTATAAACCATTACTAAAAACGCATAAAATTAGCAAATAATTATGGAAAATGCATTATTAATCATAAAAAATTATGTGTAAAATATTTTCGCCTAGAAGATTCCCCGTTGATTGGAGAATTTATCTGTTTTTTTTTTTTATTGTTTGCTTTGCACCACCCCCTTGAACCCCTGCTTTTATTTTGCTTGTGATTTCTATTGTTTTTTGCATTGTATTTGCCACTCCCTTATATTTGTTATAAAAATATACCCCCCCTTAGATTCCTTGGGGCATACATTAATGTGATAAAATGGGGGGTAGCACTAATTTCTTTTTTTTTATAACGTCTTAGGGCCATTAATCGATTTGTTAATTTTATAAAAAAAAAACACTAAAAATTTGTTTTCTTGCTTTTAAAAGAACTTAATTTAAGAAATTTATTTTCTTATTAAAAATTTGCTAGCATATCCTTTAATTTACTACAAATATTTTGCAAACAATGCAATTTTTTCTGTTATATTCTAAAAAGGATGTACTTCAAACAAAACACTTAAAAGCTGCTAAACTGACATATCATTAAGGTTTTATTTTTTTATATATAAAAAAAATCTGTGTTACTTTTTTTTTGTTACTATTTTTAGTATAAATAGACAGACGAGTCATACAAACATTTGTACATTCTTCATACACGTACACACACACATTGAGCTTATAGTGTTGAATATCGACATGAGCGCCATCTATGTTACATTTTCATTTTGCTTTAATTGGTAAGAGGGCGAACGGATGGGGGTTTAATGGCTTCCGGAATTTTTGTTATATGGCTAGAATGTTTTGTTTATTCAATTAATTTAATAGTACACAGTATAATTATGTACAGCTTTATTGTACGTTGTAGTCATTTACGAAATGTAGTAAAATATTAATACTCAGTACCAGGGGTGGGGGCACTTAAAGGTCTTGAAGGGCCAAATTTGTGATTTCCGAATCTTACAGAGGACAGTATCATCTATCTATCTATTCTTCTTATATACAGTATCCGGCAAATCATTTGCAACTATCATACAAATTTTATAATCACCCTGCAGGAAATGTCAATAGTGAAAAAGTATTGATTCACTATTGACTGTGTCACCACCCTGCAGGAAATGTCAATAGTGAAAAAGTATTGATTCACTATTGACTGTGTCACCAGTACTACTAACCAAATATTCCCCAGGCAATGTAATTTGCTATAGACATTTAACATGTACGTGTCATTGAAAATCACTAGTGACATTAGAACTATTGCCTAGGTAGTGAATAGGTAGTTCTTATGGGACCATATATAGACATTGGAACCAAAGATTCACTAGTGACTAGGTAGTTCTTATGGCACCATATGTAGACATTAGAAACATAGTTTCACTAGTGACTAGGTAGTTCTTATGGGACCATATGCAGACATTGGACCAAAGATTCACTAGTGACTCGTTAGTTCTTATGGGACCAGATGTAGACATAAGAACCATATTTTCACTAGTGACTAATTAGTTCTAATGGGACCATATGTAGACATTGGAGCCAAAAATTTACTAGTGTTGATAAAGTAAAAAGTGTAGACGCTTAGTTGACAAAGTCAACAAAATAGTAGACAAAAGTGGAGACTTGGAGACACTTGACCCCAAGCTTCCTGCAGGGTAGTTCTAATGGGACCATATGTAGACATTGGAGCCAAAAATTTACTAGTGTTGATAAAGTAAAAAGTGTAGACGCTTAGTTGATAAAGTCAACAAAATAGTAGACAAAAGTGGAGACTTGGAGACACTTGACCCCAAGCTTCCTGCAGGGCAGTTCTAAAAAAATACGTGGGGTTGCGTTATTTTAATTTAAATTTTATTTATATAATAAAGTAAATAAAAATTATTTGATTTTTTTTTCAATATTTCAGCAAGACAAAACAATTGCAACTTAAAAACATTTCATGTTTAACTATTTTTTTTTAATATTTCGTAGCGAAACCCTTATTTTCAATAACAGCTTTGCATCGTCGAGGCATGTACTCTATTAAATGATTAATTGTATCCTGTGGTAATAACATACCATGCATCTTGAATCCTGTTGAAAAAATCATCGGTATTTTGAACGTTATTGCGATCAATTCTCTGTTTCACAATTTACCAAAGGTTTTCGATCGGGTTAAGTTCCGGTGATTGAGGTGGCCATTACATTACAATAACACTTTGTTGTCTAAACCAAACTTTTACCACCTTCGAGGTGTGTTTGGGATCGTTATCTTGCTGAAACGTCCAAAGTAACGGCATTTCCCACTCAGCATATGGCAACATAACACACTCAAGGATGTTTTTGTAAACCCATCTATCCATTATACCATTAATTCGATGAAGTGGGCCTAACCCATTGGCAGAAAAACATCCCCATTCCATGACATGGCCACCTCCATGCTTTACCGTGTTTACACAAACTCTTTTTTGAAAACCCATCTATCCATTATACCATTAATACGATGAAGTGGGCATAACCCATTGGCAGAAAACATCCCCATGCCATGACATGGACACCTCCATGCTTTACCGTGTTTACACAAAACTCTTTTTTGAAAACTCGTTTTCCTTTGGTCCTTCTTACATGAGTTATACCATCACTGGCGATAATATTAAATTTTGATTCGTCGCTGAAAAGCACGTTTTTCCACTGGTCCACTGTCCAACTAACATGATCTTGAGCAAATTGCAGCCGTTTCAATTGATTACGCTTAGATATGAGGTGCTTTTTCGCTAGCCGATAGGCTAACAAACCAGCGTCAACGAAACGTCGGGAAATGGTTCTTGCGCTTACTGGTAATTTAAATTCGTTTGCCAATTTCGGAGCCGATTTAAAAGGAAACTTTTTAATCTCTCTCACTATTAATGAGTCTGTTCTTTGGTCAGTTTTTCGTGGCCGACCACCTTTGCTGATCACCTCCACAGATTTAGTTTTTGAAAACGCGATAAAATTCGAGAAATTGATGATTTATGCACTTTATATTTAATAGACAGTTCTTTTTGAGAAATTCTCTTGTTGAAATCGTCCAATAAGCTTTCGTAATTCTTTTCCGAATTATTAATATTTCGGAATATTATCCCCACTTGTGTTTCTTTTCAAATATTTTTGCAACTAATGAAAAACATGACTTTAAACCAAAAAACTGAGAATGTGATAAAAAAAACAAAACATTACGATTTTTAATCTATTAACAACAGAAACCCTAGGAGTTGCAATTGTTTTGTCTCGTCAAAACAATAACTATTTTATTTTTTATAAACACTAAAATTATTTTATATAAATAGAACATTTTTGGCCTTCAAAGTTAGGTAGCGTCATGAAGCTTGTTAGGAAAAACCCTAACCAAGTGTTTGATTACCAAGAAGACAAGGATGGCCTATTCTGGAGGCTCTGGCTTTTCTAAAACTTCGGGTTCTGATGAGATCTTTAGCCAGATCGAAATACTTAATATCAACCTAGCTAATAAATACGTTTGATTTGCTTTATTTTTGTAAATATACGGAGGTTGGAAGCTTGTTATAAATTAAAAATAAGAAATTGTTAACATTTTAAAATAAGTTGAATTGACTAGTCTAAAACTTTTTGAAATTTAAGTCGTAGACACGTCTAGTAAAGACATAAAAAATGCCGTTTAAAAACTTATAGTCCCTTACAAAAATCGTGAAATGTTTTCTTTAGTCGACTTTAGTTGTTTCGTAAAAAGTCTTAAGGGGGGACCTTACATTCGCTGCAGAGAAAACAAATCTTTTTTAAAAATTCATAACTCAGTCAAAAACAAACATTTTTCCAATTTATTATTGTAGAGAATTGAACAAATTACAAGAAAAAAATTCAAAAATATATATTTTTCACTCAAACATGGTTTCATAGAGCTCCAAACTGGCGGCAGAAAAAAACGGGGCCTCGTGGTTGCAGCGCTGGGAGTGGCAAAAATTGTCCGATATGGAAAAAATGACTTTTTTAAATCTTAACAAAATTGGTTATCGTATGACACGAGCTTTTTTTAAATTTGTTTTCAATTTTTGGTGATGTTCCAATTTTAAAAGTGTGTTTTTTTTTTCGAAAAAAAAACAATATTGACTTTCAAAATTTATAAGAAATCGATAAAATTTTTTAAAAAAAAGCTCCTGGCATACGATAGCGAGTCAAGTTTAAAAAAATACAAAACAAAAAAAAAAAATCGTCAAACAATGAACCCGCTAGTGCCGCAACCAGTACGAAAAACATGGTTTCGAGATAAACGCGTTCAAAGTTTGTGAACAAAGAAAAAAAAGGTTACCTTCAATCTGCCATGCCTGCTTCGTAATGTATGCCTTCGTTATCTTGTGTTGTGCTGTTTCTTACAGTTTTTTGGAATCGTTTAGCAATTTGGGCTTCTTTTGAAGCTTCATATGCTAAAAGTCCACCAAAAGTCAGGTAGCAAGTAAAACAAGTATCTACCAGCTGCCGTATGTAGGTAGCGCGAAAATTAAAAATGCGCTCTCACTAATCCGGCTGTAACTTTTGAACCCGTAGGAATTTTTCCATGAAATTTTGCTGTTTCTTACAGTTTTTTGCAATCGTTTAGCAATTCGGGCTTCTTTTGAAGCTTCATATGCTAAAAGTCCACCAAAAGTCAGGTAGCAAGTAAAACAAGTATATACCAGCTGCCGTATGTAGGTAGCGCGAAAATTAAAAATGCGCTCTCACTAATCCGGCTGTAACTTTTGAACCCGTAGGAATTTTTCCATGAAATTTTTTCTTAGAATCTTAAGAATATCTACTAAAATACAAAATTATAAAAACAAGTCGATTTCAAAAAACGGCCAATGTCATGTCCCCCCTTAAGATATTTTTGTTAATAATAATAATTTGTATTTGTACTTACATATATTTGTCAGCTTCCTAAGCTACGTATACTAATTCCTTTGTTTAAAATTATTCCTGGCTTTTAATGTCTTTCTTTTTTAAGTGTGTCGTTGGTATATGTGTAGTAATAATAACCAATTTTTTTTAGAAAATCCCTAAAATAGTTTAATTATATATCTTTATTTATTTTTCTTTCTTTCTTTTTTTTCTATTCCCAACCAATTTTTACAGCTTTTTTTTCTAAGTAAAAAAAAAATACCATCACAATATTATTCACTTTTTACTACAACGCTTAATTTTGCACTCAAATATCATTTTTAAAAAAACACCACCACTCAAAAAAAAAACCACACATAGTAGATTATATTTAAAAAATAAAAAAATCCCATAATAAAATAAAAAAATCATCTTACTATATTGCTCTTTGCTTTATTCTTCCCTTACCAACCAAACCAATTAAAAACTATCACCATAGGACTATCAGAGACAGCAGTTATGGACGTTATGTCTTCTTCACTGCAACAGCAACGTATTATTGTCGAGCAATTGAGACGTGAGGCATCGGTAGATCGTCAACCTATATCGGAATCATGTGCCGCTATGATGCGCTATATAACAGCACATGAGCAAGATGATTATCTTTTGACTGGATTCTCTAGTCAAAAAGTTAATCCATTCCGTGAGAAATCATCCTGCAGTGTACTTTAAATGAATAGCAAAATGAAGATGAACATAAAGGAGAAGGATATTAGAATGATGATGGCGAAGGAGAAGGAGAAAAAGATAATTATAAGCAAAATGATGATGAAGAAAATCATGATGAAGATAATAATAAGAAAGCAGTTTAAAAGGAAGCAGTTTATAATAAAGCAGTTAATGGAAATGAAAAGCTTGGAAAACATTTTAACCGATTTAATAATAAAACGTATTTTTGATTGGCAACGAATAATAGGGTATATTGATCATAAAATATGTTGGAGTTTTGTTTAATATCCCTGCGGAAATATTAAACTATTGATTGGTATCAGTTTTATATTTAGAAATCACCACCTATACAATACAACAACATACACCAACCACTGTTACTTAAACGACAAAAAAAAAAAGAGTTTGAAAGAGGATTTTCCAACAAATAATAACTAAAAACTTAATACTTCTACAATATATCTATATATATATATACTTCTTTAAAATAGTAAAAACATATATGCACGTTATTGAATTTGCAACAACAGAAATTAATAACAAATTTGAAATAAACGATAAGAATTTTAAAAATATATAAGATATGTGCACTTGGAGATGTTCAATTAAAGAAATTTAAAATGAATATAAAAGAAATTATGGCAGTATACGAGAATATTTAGAATGAACTGGAATTTCTGGAATTTTTAAATTTTAAGTTTTGCATTTATTAACCTTTAAGTTTTACGGGTTTTGAAAAAAAAAAAAAACATGTAATCTTAAAAAGATATAAATATTTTATTTGCTCCTTTTTAAGGGTGCCAAAAATATAAAAAAGAAATGTTGCTATAAATTGAATATTTTATAAAAAAAAAACATTTCCTTGAGGAACTCTACATTGGAACTTACTATTGGGCGCAACAAATGTAAACACATTTTAGGCGATCCCCATAATTAGGCGTCGGTTATTAATAAATCTAATATGGAACAAAAACTCGTATTATTGTTACCCAAACGTGGCAATAAAAACTTTAACATATTGCAAATTTTTTTTAAAAAACATTAGCATTTTCATGGGTGTACTTATAATTATTTCGCCCACTGTATTGCATATGTTTAGACCTTTAATTCCTGATGGAACATAGGGCCGTAACAAATATTTTCCAATGTTTTCTATCAATAGACAACAGTTTCAACTCTAACCAAGTTTAAGAAGTAAATGTATACAACATTTTCAAAAACAATCCCTGAAGGTCGCCAAAAAGTAAAAACATATGATGTACTATATAATTTTCAGATACAATAATAGAGAAACATGTTTGATTTTTGTATTTTTTGGAAATATAAAACTGATTAAACAACTTTTTTTTTTTTAATATAATCTAAAAAATAAATGCTTTTACTGGCGCCTAGTCAGGGACAGTTTCTCTTTGAATATAGATATTAATATAAATTAATATTTGATTTGTCGCAAAAATAACAAATCAAATCAAACATTTTTATACTATTTGGCATTAAGCGTGAAACAGCAAATTTTGTTAATATGCCACACATTGGGCGCCAAAATTTAAATCAAATGTAAAATTTAAAAATTTTAAATATTATTTAAATTCTATTGTATATTGAAATCCCAGAATATTTTAATTTATTATTAAGCGTGAAACAGCAAATCGCGGTAATATGCCACACGTTGGGCGCCAAAATTGAAATCAAAAGTAAAATTTAAAAATTTAAAATATAATTTAAATTCTATTGTATATTGAATTTCCGGAATATTTTAAAACTTTTAATAGAATTTTTTCAAGTGCATTACCTACCAACAACTACAACATATTTTTTATGATTAATATAAATTAATCATTATTATATCTCTCTATATATATCGTATTTGAAATAATTTATAAATATATTAAAAACAACAACAACTATTATATATATATATATCAAAGAAAACAACAATAACAACAACAACAATATATCATATATAAAATCTAGCCTATATATTAAATAATTATTATAATTATAAAAGAGATATTAACACTCTCTTTCAAAAAAAAAAAAATCTATCTCTTCTCTAAATCATTGTCATTTTCATATTAACATTTAAAAAAATTCAATTCAATAAAAAATCTCATACCAAAAATAAACACAAAACAAATTTCAAATGGAACTCCAACAATAATAAAACCCCCCAGAAAACATAAAACAATTACAAACACAAAAAAAATCCTTTTCCCAAAAAAGGATATTTTTTGTAAAAGACCTTAAACAAGAAGCAAACGTAACGTAAAAGCAAAATTAACATATTTTATTATAAACAAAAAAAATAATCTATATATTTAACATAACACATAAAAAAGTTATAAAGTTTTTGATTAATATATACTTCATTATGCAAAAAATTAAAAAAAAAAAAAATAAAAAAAAAAAAAAAATTAAATAAAAAGATATTTAAAAGGAATATTTATTAAATCCTAGTATTAGTGAATTACCATTGCAAAACCTATAAAAAATATATTTTTTTTCTTCATCCTTATTAAAATAATAAAAAAAATCTAAAAAAAGTTAAAAATGCTAAAAAAAAAAAAAAAAAAAAAAGCAAAGTTAAAATTGTTTAAAAATAATATTCAATATATAAAATACCCACATATATTTTTTTCATATAAAAGTAAAATTTATTAAAAAAACGTTAAAAAATTCCTTAACCAAATCTTAGCAACAGCAAATATGTTTAAACAAAAATTCAAATTATTTAGCATGCGTTAAAAAAAAAACACAATATATAGTTTTTTTTAGCTGCAAACAAGCTTTACTTAATAAAAAAAAAAAAAAACAAATTAGTAGTTTCTTATTAATCTACAAAAAAAAAAAAAAAAAAAAAAATACGTTTCAATTGTTAATTAATAATATTTAAAAACCCTTAATATATTCACATTAAAAACGGAGCATCGTAACAATATTATATATTAATATTCTTTGAAAAAAAAAATATATAAAAAAGAAATTTTTTAAAAATTTGAATTTTTTAAAAAATTATGCAAAAAAAGTTTTCCAAAAGTCCAAAAATCTCTTTTAGCAGAGATAAATTCTGTTTAAAAAAGAATCCTATTAATTAACTTAAATTTGTGTTAAAAATAAAACTCTTTATACAAGAGTATATAGTTAATAAACTAATAATATGTGTTTTTAAATTTATAAACAAAAATTATGATTTTTATAATTTAAAAGAAAACTATTAAAAATATTATGGCCTAACCTTATAATAGCAGTATTTTTATGAGAAAGTTTAAAATAACCCTGCCTGAGTGCCATTAGAATATAAAGATTTTTATGGATTAACATAAATGATATATTTTACCAGTTTATTCAGTAGTTTTTAATCAGTAAAGTGTCATTTAGTTTTTAATCAGTAAAGTGTCACAGTTTATCACTAAAGTGAATTCTCGGGCCTGTATTATTTAGGCGACCTTAACAAATTTAATCTGCCTCGGCGCCATTAGAATCTTTGGAAATTTCTTTAGGAATTAACGTTTGAAATTTGAGACAAAAAAGTTTTCAGAATCAAAGAAATTTTATAAAGAAAAAAATATTTTTAAAAATTCTGGAGTTTTCTAAGTAATAACGAATCAGAATTAGATAGAATTTCTATTGGAAACTATTTTCAGAATCATAAAACATTCTATGCAAAACATAATCTCAGAATCGATGAAATTTATCAAATTGTCCCTGCCAGGGCACCATTAGAATTTATTTCTAAAGCAAAATTTTCTGAGAATTTTCTAATTTCCAAAAGATTTTTTTTCTTATAAAAAATGTAGCAAAAATCGGAAAATTTTTCAATACAGAATCTAAGATTTTTTTTTATACAAAAAAATGTCTAAGAATCTTAAGATTTTTTAACATTATATCAGAATCTGAAAAATTTTCAAAACAAAAATGTCTTAGAATCTGCGATTTTTAATATTAAAAAAGTGTCTCAGTTTCAAAGAAGTATTTATACAAAAAAAAATGTAATAATCTAAGAACTTTTAAATTTTTTTTTTCAGATTTCTCAGAATCTGAAAATTTTTCTATACAAAAATATCTTTGAATCTGAAAATTTTTCTATACAAAAATGTCTCAGAATATGAAAATTTTTCTATAAAAAAATTACTCTGAATATGAGAATTTTTTTCATATAAAACATGTCAATGAACAAATTTTCTCAAAATGTATGCGGTTTTCTAAGATCTAATGCCAAAATAAATTGTTGGAAAGGAAAAAACTTAATAAAATCTAAAATATTTTGTATACAAAATTTCTTTAAATACATTTGATTGACAGTTTAATTAATTTGAATTGTGTTTAAAGAAATTTAATATTAAAAAAATGACAGATTTGATAAAAAATTTTATAATAATGTAATCGAACTGTAACTGAAAAGTTCCTTACAATCTGAGTATTTCGATGGCCTTAGGTATAAAGACCCTTACTCAATATTTTTTACGTTAATAAAAAAAAAAAACTATGTATAAAATCTGAATTATTTTTGATATAAAATTTCTTTAAACACATTTTTTGTATTTTATTGCCAGTTTAATTAAAAATTGCATTTAAAGAAAATTTATATTCAAAATTATTCAGGTTTTATTAGAATTTTATAAAAATTATTTTCAGAATCCTAAATTTTTCATTTTTCTACAATTTTCTATGTAAACAAGTCTTAAGCAGAGCAATTCAAAATCTGAGAACTCTAAAAATACTTTACTATTCTATTGCTTTAGTTTTCCCTATCTTTTCAATTATCTTAAACCCAGTCTTCTCAGCTAAGCTTCCATTTTTAATTTAGAGAAAAAATCAAAAATATTGAATTTTAAAATTAAAAAAAAATTGGTGATTAAAAAAAAGTAATATTTAAACAACGAAATTAAAATTTAGAAAAGAATAATTTAACACAATATTAAGTTTTTTTTGTTGGAAACTTTCCCCCGATAATAAAAATAATAAAATACACAGCCAGCCTTGCTAAGAAAAAATCAAAAAAGTTGGTTCATATAAGAAAATGTTCATACAAATGTTGAAAGTTAATATTTAATATTTATTAAATATTTTCGTGGTACGAGTCAAAAGATTTACAAAATTTTAAGGTTTTAACAATGAAAAAAATCAAACATTACGACTAGAGTTTTGCTGTCGTGAGCAAACAGCAAAAATTTAAACGTAATTTACTACATTTTTCAATAAATTAAATCTGAAATTTTCAAAATCTTTAATTAATATAAAGAATAGGCAATGAAAATAAAAACACAATGCATGGTTGTATTTAAAACAAATGATCTCAACAATTTTCAAAGAAAACGCAATAAATATTAAATTCATATAATAACAATCAAATTTTAAAAAATTTCCTTTTTACGTATTTTTTTTTTGTTTTAAATAAAACATCACTAAATATTGACATTATAAATTCAATTAAATCTAGTGCATAGTAATATAAATGAAGTTAATACTACTTTAGAAAAAAATATATGTATTTAACTTTAACTTTGAAATATGGTAATCCTTCACTTGTGTTTTTCCAACGCAATTCAACTTAAAATTTAATTAACTTATTAATCCTTTATAAAATATATTTATTAAACAAAAACCAAATAACTTTCAAGCTTATCTTTCCTTTTTTAAAATTAACGAACAAAAACATAACAATATTAAAAAAATAAACATAAAATTTATAATTTTTTTTTCTCAAATTACATAAAAATAAGCATTAAAGTTTTGAACAAAAAAATATAAAATTTTGCTTTAAAACTCTTACATATTTTTAGAGGCCAGTAACATTAACGTACTGATACCTCTAGTATTAAACACATTTTCCAAGACATTATACAAAAACAAACACCAAAACAAACAAACAACAACAACCACCAACCATAAAATATGAATTCAAATTATAAAGAACAATAAATCTATATAATTCGTTTGCTTGGAGATTTCAATAAAACAAATTAGATGTGTTAACTAGTGGGACACAGTAAAAAAAAACCGAAAAACCCCGAAAAGGTTTAAGTGTTTTATTTCAAATTACTCTTTATTTCACTTTACTCTTCAGAAAGTAAAACAATTAAAGGGATCGAAACAGTACTAAACGCGTTTTTAAGGTATATATCAAAATCTATAGATTTATCTAGAAAGCTGAGAATGAGAAATTTTCTATATCATTAATATCTCAAATATTTCACTTACAAAAAAATTTTCAAAATCTGAGCATTTTTCTTATAGAAATTTTTTTCAGAATCTGAAAATTTTTCTGTATAAAAATATCTTATAATCTAAGAATTTTTTCTATGCAGAATCTAAGAATTTTTCTGTACAAAATGACTCCGAATCTGAGAATTTTTCTATATATAAAAAAATATCTCAGAATCTGAGAATTTTTCTATATAAAAAAATGTCTCAGAATCTGAGAACTTTTCTATATAAAAAAATGTCTCAGAATCTGAGAATTTTTCTATATAAAAAAATGTCTCAGAATCTGAGAATTTTTCTATATAAAAAAATGTCTCAGAATCTGAGAATTTTTCTATATAAAAAATGTCTCAGAATCTGAGAATTTTTCTATATAAAAAATGTCTCAGAATCTGAGAATTTTTCTATATAAAAAAATGTCTCAGAATCTGAGAATTTTTCTATATAAAAAAATTTCTCAGAATCTGAGAATTTTTCTATATAAAAAAAAATGTCTCAGAATCTGAGAATTTTTCTATATAAAAAAAAATGTCTCAGAATCTGAGAATTTTTCTATATATAAAAAAATGTCTCAGAATCTGAGAATTTTTCTATATATAAAAAAATGTCTCAGAATCTGAGAATTTTTCTATATATAAAAAAATGTCTCAGAATCTGAGAATTTTTCTATATATAAAAAAATGTCTCAGAATCTGAGAATTTTTCTACATATAAAAAAATTTCTCAGAATCTGAGAATTTTTCTATATATAAAAAAATGTCTCAGAATCTGAGAATTTTTCTATATATAAAAAAATGTCTCAGAATCTGAGAATTTTTCTATATATAAAAAAATGTCTCAGAATCTGAGAATTTTTCTATATATAAAAAATGTCTCAGAATCTGAGAATTTTTCTATATATAAAAAAATGTCTCAGAATCTGAGAATTTTTCTATGTCTCAGAATCTGAGAATTTTCTATATAAAAAAATGTCTCAGAATCTGAGAATTTTTCTATATAAAAAATGTCTCAGAATCTGAGAATTTTTCTATATAAAAAAATGTCTCAGAATCTGAGAACTTTTGTATATAAAAAATGTTTGAGAATCTAAGAATTTTTCTATATAAAAAATGTCTCAGAATCTGAGAATTTTTCTATATAAAAAAAATGTCTCAGAATCTGAGAATTTTTCTATATAAAAAAAATGTCTCAGAATCTGAGAATTTTTCTATATAAAAAATGTTTGAGAATCTAAGAATTTTTCTATATAAAAAAATGTCTCAGAATCTGAGAATTTTTCTATATAAAAAATGTTTGAGAATCTAAGAATTTTTCTATATATAAAATGTTCGAGAATCTTAAGAATTTTTCTATATAAAAAATGTTTGAGAATCTAAGAACTTTTCTGTATAAAAAATGTTTGAGAATCTAAGAATTTTTCTATATAAAAAATGTTCGAGAATCTTAAGAATTTTTCAATATAAAAAATGTTCGAGAATCTTAAGAATTTTTCTATATAAAAAATGTTCGAGAATCTCAAGAATTTTTCTATATAAAAAATGTTTGAGAATCTAAGAATTTTTCTATATTAAAAATGTTCGAGAATCTTAAGAATTTTTCTATATAAAAAATGTTTGAGAATCTAAGAACTTTTCTGTATAAAAAATGTTTGAGAATCTAAGAATTTTTCTATATAAAAAATATTTGAGAATCTAAGAATTTTTCTATATAAAAAATGTTTGAGAATCTAAGAATTTTTCTATATAAAAAATGTGAGAATCTTAAGAATTTTTCTATATAAAAAATGTTTGAGAATCTAAGAACTTTTCTGTATAAAAAATGTTTGACAATCTAAGAATTTTTCTATATAAAAAATATTTGAGAATCTAAGAATTTTTCTATATAAAAAATGTTTGAGAATCTAAGAATTTTTCTATATAAAAAAGTCCGAGAATCTTAAGAATTTTTCTATATAAAAAATGTTCGAGAATCTCAAGAATTTTTCTGTATAAAAAATGTTTGAGAATCTAAGAATTTTTCTATATAAAAATGTTTGAGAATCTAAGAATTTTTCTATATAAAAAATGTTTGAGGATTTTAAGAATTTTTCTATATAAAAAATGTTTGAGAATCTAAGAATTTTTCTATATAAAAAAATGTCTCAGAATCTGAGAATTTTTCTATATAAAAAATGTTTGAGAATCTAAGAATTTTTCTATATATAAAATGTTCGAGAATCTTAAGAATTTTTCTATATAAAAAATGTTTGAGAATCTAAGAACTTTTCTGTATAAAAAATGTTTGAGAATCTAAGAATTTTTCTATATATAAAATGTTCGAGAATCTTAAGAATTTTTCTATATAAAAAATGTTTGAGAATCTAAGAACTTTTCTGTATAAAAAATGTTTGAGAATCTAAGAATTTTTCTATATAAAAAATGTTTGAGGATCTTAAGAATTTTTCTATATAAAAAATGTTCGAGAATCTCAAGAATTTTTCTGTATAAAAAATGTTTGAGAATCTAAGAATTTTTCTATATATAAAATGTTCGAGAATCTTAAGAATTTTTCTATATAAAAAATGTTTGAGAATCTAAGAACTTTTCTGTATAAAAAATGTTTGAGAATCTAAGAATTTTTCTATATATAAAATGTTCGAGAATCTTAAGAATTTTTCTATATAAAAAATGTTTGAGAATCTAAGAACTTTTCTGTATAAAAAATGTTTGAGAATCTAAGAATTTTTCTATATAAAAAATGTTTGAGGATCTTAAGAATTTTTCTATATAAAAAATGTTTGAGAATCTAAAAATTTTTCTATATAAAAAATGTTTGAGAATCTAAGAATTTTTCTATATAAAAAATGTTTGAGAATCTAAGAATTTTTCTATATAAAAAATTTTCGAGAATCTTAAGAATTTTTCTACATAAAAAATGTTTGAGAATCTAAGAACTTTTCTGTTTAAAAAATGTTTGTGAATCATTTTTCTATATAAAAAATGTTTGAGAATCTTAAGAATTTTTCTATATAAAAAATATTTGAGAATCTAAGAATTTTTCTATATAAAAAATGTTTGAGAATCTAAAAATTCTTATACTAAAAATATATTCTAATGCTCTCTGAGGCCTAGTTTTTAGGATGTAGATTATCTTTAAACTTTGGTTAACGAAGTTTGTAAATTGAATATTGCTTCTGAAATGTAGTTTATATTATTTTGGTTATGATATTGACCAAAAATTTAAACAAAATGAAGGGTTTCCGATATTTTTTTTGTTAATAAACTTGGAAATGGCAGACAAAATTCGTTGTCGGTTTAACTAAACTGAGTTTAACTGCGATCCTATAAACTCGGACAAATTTTTCTTTAGAAGTTTTCTTTTTAGTCAAAATTTTATAAAATAAAACAGCATCAGTTTCAGTTTTGTTTAATATTTTTTTGTTATAAATAATTATATTTGATCATTTATTTTTTTTCGTTTTTCATTTTAGTTTTTAGATACAAACCATTTTTTTCATACATATGATTTGCGATATTATAATGGTAAAGTTTTTAAAACATGTGAAAGACACATTAAAGTTTAACTAAAAACAAAAATATCTTGCATGAAGTTTAGTTAAAAATTAAGGATTAATACGTGGATGTGTGGTGTGAGCGAATAGGAGAGAAAAAGTATTATAGAAGAATATGAAAAAATCTTAAAAAAATGTTATATTATTAATAAGAAAATGCCAAATGAAGTATAGCAGGAGTGTAATATTTAACTCTCATCATCACTGCCGGCAGCCTGGCGAGGTTTAGGACCACCAGCACGTTTAGCCATAATAATTTGATCAACTTTCAATATGGTGGTAGCAGCACCGACAGCATATTTCATACCCCAATATTTTGATTGCATGAGATCATAAATCTTAATCGTGGTTGCATCAACTGTATCAGCCTTTTCTGATTCAATATTGAAACCAATATTTTTGCCAGTCTCTTCTTTGTGAGCCAAATAAAGTTTATTGACAACTTCAGTACCATTTACACCTGAATTTTCAGCTAAAGCTTTAGGGAATGCTTCTAAGGCGGTGGCAAAACGTCTAACGGCATATTGTTCAAGACCGGGTAAGGTATCAGCATAAGCAGCTAATTGAGTAGCCAATTCAATTTCCGTGGCACCAGCTCCAGCAACAAAACGACCATCACGAGATAAACATTTGAAATTGTTAACAGCATCATCAATGGCACGTTCAATGTCATCCATAAAGTTATCGGTGGCACCACGTATAACAATAGTGGAGATACGTGAATCTTTACCTTCATTTCTGCAAAGTATAGAAAAGAGAAGACAGAAAATATTAATTAATTTTCGTTTTCAATAAAGAACAAAGAATAATAAGAAAACCTCAGATACTTTTTCTTTAGAAAAATGTTCAGATTGCTAGACACTTTTTCTATAGAAAAGTTCTTAGATTCAGAGGTAATTTTGTATAGAAATTACCCATATTCTGAGATATTAATAACTCAGATTCTGAGATACTTTTTCTATAGAAAACATATCTCAGATTCCGAGATACTTTTTCTATAGAAAAAATATATCAGATTCTGCGATTTTTTTATTGAAAAATTATTTCAGAATGAGATTTTTTTTCTATGGGTTCTTTTTCTATAAAAAAATATCTCAGATTCTGAGATACTTTTTCTATAGAAAAAATATCTCAGGTTCTGAGATACTTTTTCTATAAAAAAAAATATATCAGAGTCTGAGATTTTTTTTATAGAAAAATTATCTCAGAATATGAGATTTTTTCTATAGGTTCTTTTGCTATAGAAAAAATATCTCAGATTCTGAGATACTTTTTCTATAAAAAAAATATCATAGATTGTGAGATACTCTTTCTATATAAGATATCTCAGATTCTGAGATACTTTTTCTATAGAAAAGATATCTCAGATTCTGAGATACTTTTTATATAGAAAAGATATCTCAGATTCTGAGATACTTTTTCTATAGAAAAGATATCTCAGATTCTGAGATACTTTTTCTATAGAAAAGATATCTCAGATTCTGAGATACTTTTTCTATAGAAAAGATATCTCAGATTCTGAGATACTTTTTCTATAGAAAAGATATCTCAGATTCTGAGATACTTTTTCTATAGAAAAGATATCTCAGATTCTGAGATACTTTTTCTATAGAAAAGATATCTCAGATTCTGAGATACTTTTTCTATAGAAAAGATATCTCAGATTCTGAGATACTTTTTCTATAGAAAAGATATCTCAGATTCTGAGATACTTTTTCTATAGAAAAGATATCTCAGATTCTGAGATACTTTTTCTATAGAAAAGATATCTCAGATTCTGAGATACTTTTTTTTTTATAGAAAAAATCTCCTATTCTGATATAATTTTTCTGATTCTGAGATTCTTTTTCTATAGAAAAAGTGTTTTTATACAATATATCTTTCTTTTTAAAATTACCTGAAAGCAACAATGCTAGTATCACCCAATTCTTCAATGCATACTTTGTCACAATAACCCAATTCTTCCTGGCTGGGTGTGGTAATGCGTGGCAAAACAGTACCATTAACAGCTCTAGACAAACGTCTTAAATCGAATTTGGAATTTAAACGTACAACCATTAAACCATATTTATTTAAAAAATGTAAAGCCATGTCGCCGACTTTACCACCGGACACGACAACTTTAGCCCCCGTATCGGCAATAGACTTAATTTGATTTTCCAATAGATTCTCTTCACCAGCAGAGAAATTCATAAGTTCGTCGGCAGATTTAATCAAAACAGTGCCCTTAGTTTCTGTTTGTATAATATCAATAGGACAGGAAAACATGGCAATTTTAGCTTTTTCAGCATAAGAAACATCGCCCTCAACAAAACGTTTGAAAACCATGCCATGGAGTACCTCGGAACGAGATAAACCACTACCTAAGATTTTGCAAACACGTATATTATCAACATTAAAGGTACCTTTATCGGGTAAAATGGCTACACAGGCTTTAGCTACCAAATCTGTTAGAAAATCTTCTTGGCCATATTGTTTAGACATAATAGCGGCACGCATGCACTCCTTGACTTGGGCAACATCACGATAATCTTTAATTTCATGACATACCAATTTGGGTAGAATTTCTAAAGCTTTTTCCAACGCCTTTTCATAACCATCAGCAATTTCCGAGGTAGTAATGCCCAGACGTAAAAGTTCTTCGGCTCTTTCGAGTAAAGAACCGGCAAAAATTACCACGAAATTGGTACCATCTCCCACTTCAGCGTCTTGCATTTCACTGGCCATAACCATGAGTTTGGCAGCCGGATGTTCAACATCTAATTCACGCATTATGGTGCCGGCATCACTGGTTACAAATTGTTTTTCAATATGATTGATAATCATTTTGTTCATGCCATTAGGACCGTAGGCGGAGCGCATGGTTTGGGCAAATTCTTTGCAGGCGGTAATATTACGATAAACAGCCTCTTCCAAACCACTATACATCTAAAATTAAAAAAAATCCCATCTAAAAAAATCAGCAAAAACATTTTCCTAAAAGAATTTTAATTCAAAGTGAATTTAATAAAAAAAAGACCATTCATTTTAAAACCCGTGATGAGTCAGTGATTTTCTTGCCGTTTTGAAAATGACATAGGGCTGCAGCTGTTTTTTTTTCGAGACCGCATGATAGACTTTGTTTTTTATTAAATTTTCTTTGAAATTGTTCAATTTTTTGGACAATCCTTTACAAATCTTTTAAATTCTACTTACACGGGCTCCTTCTTTCATCATTTGAGCCATTCCTGGTGCTTTTGGTACAGATAAAGCCATTTTTATACACAGATTTTTTCCTTTTCACAATTTATAAACCGACCAAATGAAAATTCTCAGCAAGACAAGAAATAACAAAAATTAACCTCACTTTTAGTAACAACGATGCTAACTTGGCGCTTTTTACTAATCAAAAATCGCGTTATTTGCATGGTCATATTTGAAGAAATACATATATAACGGAAGTAATTATTTACCCTGAAGAGGAGGTTTGGGGACTTTAAAATTATCGATAGTAACAATTTAATATAAAAAAATACATAATTTGATAAAATTCTTTATGTAGCGCTTCTGGTGTTTTTAAAATAATCTGACTGCTATTTGTTTTTAAGAAGTTGGCATCACCAAAACACTTTAAAGCCGCTTATGGTTCTTTTTTATAACGGGTACTAATATAGTGATTACTTTCTCGAACATACTAAAATGGTGTTGCCACCTAATACCACAGCATCCCAGAGTAATTGAGAAATTCTAAATGTTTCTTATAGATTTTTATCAATTTAAATAGAAATTCTCAACTTCATATGAAATTTTCCCAATTTAAAATGGAAAATCTAAAATTCATTTAAAAACCTCATTTTAGATTGGAAAGGCTTAAATTCCTTTAAAAAATTCGCAATTTCAATAGAAAATGGTATAGTCTGTATGTATCTATAAGCCGATATTGTCAGAGCCGGCTTGAAAAAAACATCTCAGCGTCGGCTTTCATCTCTAATATGAAATCAAGCTAGTAAAACTGTCAAACTTATCTGAGTGTAAAAATAATTATTTTAACTTTCGCACTAACCAAAAAATGTAAGTTTTATTCAAGAAGTTTTATTTAAATATAGAAATTTAAATAAATTAACTCCACCTATAGTGAGCGTAGGCTCTATTACTTTCACATTGTTTATGTAAATCATTCTTCTTTTTTATAACTCTTCCCTGACCATAGGCAGCATCCAAAACCTCCCAAGCTAATTTTTCTGGCAGGTGGATATTTCGCTCCTTTTCTCTAGCCGCCTCAAGAATCCATTTCATGGCAAGGAAATACGATCGTTTTTCCGTTACTGGCACGGGCACCTGGTAAGTAACACCACCTCTTTTAATTGCCGTAAGCTGTAGAAGTGGGCGACTGTTTTCTATAGCTTGCATTAGCAGTGCATAAGGATCAACAATACAATTTTCAGTTTTTCCTAAATTTAGACGTTCTATCTGCGTTCGTTTGATGCACTCAAAACTATTTTCTAGTAGGTTTCTAGCCAATTTTTTGTTTCCGCCCTTGGTTATGTAGTTGATCATTTTAGTGACGATTTCATTGTAAAATATGGACAAAGATTCGTCATTTTTAGTGGCCTTAGTGGGCATATGAACAAGTTTGCTATATTCTTCAGTTGCTTTACACTCATTTTGTGTTTTCTTAGAAAATATAGGGTCGACATAATGTTTGGGATATGCTGACATTTCCCTTGGAGTATACCATGTTGGACTGAAAACAAAATTATTAATTCATTTAGTTTTACTTAAAATTTTACACAAATTTTATAAACTTACGTAAAATGTTTTACTTTTATTAAATTCCGGAACATTTTCCAAATTCCAACTTGATACCATCTGGCAGAGGTGCCAACTAAGCGCTTTTGTGCTACCCAAAACTTTAAAACTCGCTATGTTTTTTGTTAGCGCTTTTTATACAAATATGTATTTATTTTTGATACAATTTTAACTTATTACAAAGTTTTTAAGCAAAAAATACTTATTTATATTTTTCCAATTTAACATATAAAAAAATTTTAAATTGTTTTCAAACGCGATTTTTGTTACAAATTTATATTGAAAAATATTAAAAGTTTATTTATAAATCAATGGAGCACAATTAAATAGACCGCTGTTTTGGAACAAAACTCATCAAGAAAAAAAAAAGCTGACAGCACTGCTATGAAGTTGACAGGGCTGCTATCAAGTTAACAGCTGTGTTATAGTGGTGAAAATAATGAAAGTGATGTGCAAGATAAACCTAAGAAGCAGCCAGTAGGAGTATGTACAGAATAAAAGCTAAAACTAATGGCGAAAATATTTTCTTCCCATATTGACGCAATGTACTCGTTGACTTTTTAACAAGATTCTGTGGCATGCAATTCTCGTTTGTGGGCGAACGGGGGTAGAGAAGCAACCGTTCGTTTTAATGACTGTTTTTAACCTTTCTCTTTAACCTCATTTGTATTCTTATTATGTTGTTTCATTTATATTCGGCTTTTGAATTGATTAGGTATTTTTGACAAGAAAAAATGTGTAGCAATCAACAATATATATTGAAATATTATTTTTTTAGTGTGATTGTCCATGGTTTAAACAATTATTTTAAATTACTGCAAACAAATTAAACTGGTTGTGCCAACATTTTTATTATTTCTATAGTTACGAATGAACAATTACAAAATATTGGCCGATTAGACGTCAAATAGTTAAACGTCATATAGAGACAATCTGACAATTATAAGACACAAATAATAATACAATATAAATGGAAAATTACTGATGACGCCTGTCTATAAAAAAGGGCAGAAACTAGGCTAGTCTGATTTAAAAACTAATAGTGTGTATCATTTTTATCGAAAAACGTTTATTCTTCTTAACCTCAACCTTTCTAGGATCAAGAGTTGTTGCAAGCAAAAAATCCCCGTGTTAATAGACATGACTTTAGGAAACACCTTTGAAAGGGAATTGAGAAAAAAGCCTGCAATCAATTGCGTCGTCTAAATTGTGTCATTTTAATTCAGTAAAAGTTTTACACTTAGTTCATTTAAAATTAAAAAAATCCTTGCTAAAAATGAATAAAATTTTTGCTTAAATGATGAAATGGTTACCAGGGATGCCATGGTAGTCCGAATTCTAAATTATAATTTTTAAAATAATATCGAATATTGCGTTTTTCTATCGCGAAAAGAATTTTTTGAATAAACCATTTATTTATTTTTTTATAATTTCTTAAATATTGTCGTTTTTATTGATTTCTAAAGCTAGTAAATCTCTTAATTTCAAAAAGGTGAATTAACTAGTCAATTCTTTTCAAGCTTTGCTTTGGTTTATCTTGAACATTACATGTCTTTCAAAAAACAAAAAAAAATTGAGCTGCCAGTTGTGTTTATTCAATAACGGTTATAAGAAATTACTTATTCCTTAATCCAATGATGACTACAGTGATGCCACTAGTTTGTATTTAGTTGCAGTGGTTATCATTTATTGATTTTATACAAAAAATATCATTATAACAGAACACATTAGAGAAACTCCGTAAAAATCAAGCTTTTTTCAAGGTATTTTCCTAAAAAAAAATAAAAGAAAAACAATTAAAATCATTTAAACTATATACAGAACTTAGTTTTTTTTTGCAGCAACATTTATCACACAAAAATTTTATTGCCTACATTAAGGCTCTAAAGCCACAAGTGCTTGTTACTGTACAAACTTTTTGCTTGTTTCCTTTTGCGGCCTGTTGCATTTTTTAATTATTCACTTTGAAGACCCTAAGCAGCAACATAGGGCTCGCCGAGACCGCTCTATTGGACATAATGGCTGCCAATACACAGCAGCAGCGTTTAATAAACGACCAACTAAGACGTGAAGTTGAAATAAATCGTTTGAGGGTTTCAGAATCCTGCATGTTAATGATAAAATACATGTCGGAACATGAAAATGAAGATTGCCTATTGACAGGTTTTACTTCACAAAAACTAAATCCATTTAGGGAAAAAAGTTCCTGTAGTGTTTTGTAAAAAAACAAAAAAAAAAAAAAAAAAAAACAAAAAAACACTTTAATAACGTCCTTTAGAAAAATTTGAAAGTTCCTGACATCACGTGAGACAAGGACAAGGCACTATTGAAATGGCACTCAATTATTTATTGGTAGTATTAGTTAATGTGAAAAGTATTAAAACTTACAGTATTATTTAAACAAAAAATATATTAAACGTCTATTGTTATACGGCATTCACACTAGATTGCAAAACACGTGTTTTGCCAAAGCAAGTGGAATAGAATAAAGATCTTAAATACATGTTTCGGCAAAACACGTGTTTTGCAATCTAGTGCGAACGTGGCTTTATACTAAATATTTACACATGTCAAAATTGGGAAAAATCTTTTAAAAAGTATTTTATTTTATGAAAACTATATCTAGCAGGTTTGAGAAAAAATCTAATCACCAAAAAGCTCTTTATTGGAGTATATAACTAAGAAATCTTTTTTTAAAAGTCTAAAAACAAAAAAAAAATTCAAGTGACAAACTATAATAAAAATTTCCTAATACATATAAAATATGCATGCATTACAAGTCTAAAAGTATATCTAACAATAAATGTATTGAACAAATATTTAAATTAATGTGTGTATTTGTTGTAGTGATATATGTATAAATATATCAATTGAAAGCTCATAAATAAAGTTAAAATAAAAAAAAAAAAAAAAATGGGATTTTAGTTTTTATTGGAGAGAAAAAGTTTTAAATAAAAAGACATTTTGTAAGATTAACTGTTTCCGACAAAAATCCTAAATTCCAATAACAATTTTTTTAATTTACAGTTTTTTTTTTATATAAAATCTTTAAAAATAAAATAAATAAATTATTGACTTACTACAATTTACTACTTAAACTACACTCAGCAAATTAAAAAAGGTGGAAATGCCTAAAAATTACAGTTAAAATAACTACAAATATATTTTAAAAGGCGATGACTGTATTTGTAATAAAAATGATTAAAATTGTAGTAATTTTTAACTACTAAAAACAGCCGTTTAAAACGGTAAAAATAACTGACATAAAACATTTGCAAATGTAGTAAAAATTTCTAACTGAAATCAACTTCATAGTGTTTATTTATATTTTATTAAAATTCACAATACAAAACAATAAAAATACAAAAAATTAGCTTTTGTTATAGAATATAGAATAATTAAAAAAAAAGTTATTGAAGAAGCCCGTTTTCGCCTGTATTAAAATAAAAATTTTTTGATGAAACGTCTGAAACTTTAACACTTTATGTAAAAAACTTTGATAACTATAGAAATTTCTGGCAATGACTGATTTTGTTGTTTATTATCTGAATATTTGTTTTTTTTTTATTGAAAAATTCTTTTTATTACCAACAATTAACTTTACCGCACAAGTCAAAACTTTTTTCTTTTTTTTTTTATTCTCCATTTTGTAATTTGAAAGCATATTGGCCAATTAATAAATTACAATCAGTGATACATTTTGGGTTTTTTTGTTTTGGGCCAAATTGACAATTTAAAAAGGCCAACATACCATTGATAGGGCCACATGGATGATAAAGTTAGTACTATAGTACTTTTTTGGTACTATTTGATCCGTAAAAGTACCATGGCACTCCTTTGACTCTTTTAGTACTATTTACATATAAATAAAAATTAAAGATTGAGTTGAATTTTAACGTCTTTTTCACACAATTGCAATTAATACTACAATTAATATGCAATTTTATTTAATTTTAATTTGGAAGACGTGGTAGAGAAGAATGAGTGTATTTTCTAAAAATCATAACTACATTGTAAATTTTTCAATTTTCCTGAATCAGACTGCGCAGTTGCTGGTATTGAACTTTCGTCAGTGACCCTGTTTTTTGAATAATGTAATATTTGTTATGTTTTTATTTGTTCGATTGCGTCTATATGAAATTTTCTGTGCAATCACTGACCGTGGTATAGATAAACTTATTTCTAATGCCACATGCACTCGCACCACACTTTAGACAGAGCGCTTTAGCGCACTGATCTATCGTCAGGTCGAGTTTTGTTGTGATTAAAACTAGTTTTATTCAATACACGGTGTTTTTGTTCTTGCATACATAATCTCAGAAGTATAACTATAACAACACAACAGGTCCATTTTTTAAAAACTTCAGAGAAACTTCAAGATTCAACATTTAATTCAATTACCCATTCATAAATTAACAATTATCAAATGTATTTATTTGGATCCAATCGTTGTAAATGGAATTGATTAAAGATGATTTTATTTGAGTTCGAGTAAAAAAAAAGTGTTCGAAAAGTGAAAAATAAATATCTTAAAAAAGTATAATTTAAAAAAAAGAACATTGCCAACATCTTCAAATTTGCATTGTGATTCTAAAATCGAATGAGTAATGAAATAGATGTCCTTGCAAAAAAAGGTGAGAAATAGTCTGATAATTTTTATAAATTCTGTAGCTAAAATCAACTAAATTTTGTTTTTATATACAAATAAATTTTAAAAACGTTAATTTATAATAAAAACTTGTATTTAGTACTATGTGGGTCGAAAAAGTAGTATTTTTTATGCTGTTTGGTACTATTTGAAAATCCCATTTATCATCCCTGTAGGGCCTTATTTTTTAAAAAATTCGATTATTAGATTTTTACTAAAATAAAAATAGTATTAATTTGTTAATTAGAGTTCGTCATTTTAATGCTTTTTTTTTAAAATGCAAGACAAACCCCTCTGACAATAAAGTTTAACATATTTTATGAATTCTCATAAATTATATCCGCTCTTGCGATAACATAACATTTTTAAAAAGCCTCCAAAAACACATTTTTTTTAATAAAAAATGAATAAAATATAAAAGATTTAAAAATGTTATCGTCCTGCATTCAAAAACTTTAAAACCTGACCTCCTGGTACGAAATTATATGATTTTGAATGCGATTTTTATAAAAAATTAAACAACTCCCCGTTTTTCATTCTCTAAGGAACGAGCATATGTTCTCATCGAATAAAAAAAATCAGGCAAATTTCATAAAAGTCTGAACTAAACGGTTTAAAGTAGTTAGTTCAATTTTGAGCTGAAAGGGCCAAAATAGATAAGAAAGTACTACAGGGCCATCAAGCAGTCAAAAGTGCTACAAATGGCCCTATTGTGCCACGTTTTGCATCACTGATTACAATATTCCATTCGCTAAAGTAACCTAAAATTAGAGTTGAAAAAAAAAAATCTTGGTTACAATTTACTCTAAAAAATTATAAATATTATTTTACTATTCTAAAAAAATTATAATAATTATTTTCGCTAACCCAATAAGAACGAAAAGAAAAAAATATATTTTTACTATCAATTTTGTTGTAATAAATTGATAAAAAAAATTCCCACAACATAATATATAATTAAAATGCCTAAAAGATGATGGTAGTGCATTAAATAATAAAACCACACGTCTTTGAAAATACCGATTTACCCAAAGAGTATTAAAGGGTATAATTAGAAGATTAGTTCTAGTCGATCTAGTGAATCTAAAAAAATTTTATACAAATAAAGGATACTTTATACTTTTTTACAGTTATTTGCTTAGTTCTAGTCGATCTAGTGAATCTAAAAAAATTTTATACAAATAAAGGATACTTTATACTTTTTTACAGTTATTTGCTGAAAGAAAGGAAAACAACTACCCAAAATAACTGTTACTACAATACAGTATTTTTGGTTAGACATTTTTTTTAAATGCCTGTCAGAAGTAGTAATTTTAGATTTATATAGAAAACAACTACGGATACAGTTAAACACTACTATTAACGTTTATAACCCGAATGACCTAGGCAGAGTGAATTCCTTGGATAAGTTTTAATGAAATTTTTTTCACTAAACTAACGAAGTTTTCTTCATAATGTGACTGCAACATTTCTAAAACTTCATGAAAAAGTTTCAGAGTCTTAAGGAAACTTTTTCATTAGACGTATAAATAATAAAATAATATAAAATTTTTCAAAAATTTTAAGTTTTCTTTGCTCTTTTTATATTTATTTTATTACAAGTTTCTCAATCAAATTGTAATAATTGTTCCCTGAAGAAGTCACCCAATGTGGAGACGAAATATTGGAAATAAATAATTGTAATTCATAAATAAATGATCTTAAGCTCGTTTAAAATATGAAGAACGTAATTTTTCATTTAATTTTATGAAAAACTGCATTAATTTAATAAAAAGTTTAAATGAACGAGTTCCACTGACAATTCATAGATCTTATTCAAAAATTCATTGATAGCATGCAGATAATTCTCTCAGTGTACATGTAGTTACTGTAAATATATTATGAGTGTGTACATTCACATAGAAACTTTTTTAAAATAGAGATAGCTAAAATTAAGCTTGATGACAGTTAACAGTTTGATCATATGGATCAAACAAAAAAAAAAAAACGGAAGGTCCACTATAGCGAACATTCCCTTAAATCTCATTCACGCTAGATAGCAAGACACGTGTTTTGCCAAAACACGTAGTTATGCTCTTTATTTTATTCCAACAGTTGTTTATTCCTTTCCACTCGTTTTGGCAAAACACGTGTTTTTCTATCTAGTCTGAATGCCGTATGAGTAATTTATTTTTAAATAAGAAGACACAATAGGTAGAATGTCTAAAAATACATTTGTATTGGGAAAAAACTAGAATTTACTACTTCACCCCTATTACCACACTACCACAAATTACCATAATACTGTTCATGAACAAATTGATTGTTTTTTGTTTTTACCGAAATAATTTAACTTTCTCTGACAAAAATCGAAAACATATTTTCAAAGTAATCAATAAAAAACAAATCCATGCTGTTTTTGCGTTTTTAAAATGTATTTTTTTGTAAAATGTTAATGATCAAAATAACTGTAAACTAGTGTTGTTATTTGATTTAAAATATTCTTAAATCGCTCAGCCTTAAATACTTTTGAATAGCACTTGAGTAAATAACACTTGTAGTTGGGCATTGAACTCATATTAAGGATTGTTCAAACCATCTTAAGTTGGCACAAAATCAAAAACACACAAAACGGAATAGGGTTGCCAACAAGCAATATTTAAATTTTACATATCCACATGTTTTAGGAAAAATTTATACTGTTACTGTAAGAGATAACTGATAGAGCAAAAACTTCTAAATAGCTAAAATATTACAATAAAGGTGTACTAAGTGTCGTAAATTTTTTTTTTTTTTTTTTTTTTTTTTTTTTTTTTTTTTTTTAAGAGAAGCAACACTCAGGAAATTCTTCCTATTTACATATGTGTTGCTTTCTTTTGAAAAGGGGATAGTAGAGAGATTAAAGATGGTGAAGGATGAAGGGCTTCAAACATGGCAACACTTTAATTGCGCGAGATAGGTCTTAGAACAGTTTTTGCTCGCCACCTGATGTAGAGTTGGCGAATTTATTGAAGCTTTTTTTTGTGTCATATGGCATCTTCGCCGATAGCCAAGCGGCTTTAATGTCCCTGAGCTCGTACGTCACATCCTCTGCTCTCGTTGGTCAGTGCAGGGAGGAACTGTCCAGGCTACGCTGTCTATGCCAAGTTACTCTAGTTTGGGTCTGCCTTAAACGTCTCCACATCGGTGTCAGTCGCTGGGGACTGTTAAGGGGGAAATTTTCCGGCACTATTTTCGCAGGGCGGGGGACAGGTGGCATAATTTGGATACCTGTAGGACCGCGAGACTTACGTGGCCCAACTACGACCTAGAGCGTACAAACTCTCTCCTGAGCAGGAACAGGAGGGATGTCTCGAGGCTGACGAGATTTTTCAAAATTTGACCCTACGGGTCAAAAGTCGGCAAAGTTTCTTATTTGATCCCTAGAATACGATTTTCCTTGAACGTTGAGCGATTTTTAAATCGACCCGCCCTAATGTACACTGTACATTAGGTTGTCCCAAAAAAAATAAAAATTAGGATTTTCTCGGAAGATCTTTCCTAATTTGGATACTCATAAGGTAAAGTATTTTTGAGAATTTTATCAGATTTTTCGGAAGTGGTTTAGAGGTCGCGCAAACCGATTTTGTACCAAAAATCGAGCTTTTTGGGCTTTTATTGAATTATTCTTGAAAATTGCTAAAAAATCGGTAATTTTTCGGCTTCTGAGTAAATATTCTTAAAGAAAATTTTCCGATCTTTAATTTTATGTGCATAAGTAATAAGTTTCGTTAGGGATTTTGCACATTTTGATACATTATATAACAGTTTTTGTAAATTTTCAACAAATATGAAAAAGAATGCTTTATAACTTTTAAAATTTGTATGAAGACTAAAAAAATAATGATGCAGTTTAAAAGATTATGAAGTTTTAAATAAATTAGCAGAAAAAACAATATAATTTTCTCTTACCGTTCTCGAGTTATACCCTTTTAAAGCTTTGCACCCATTGTATGAAATTTTTAGTACTATAAGATTTGGGCATCCGATTTGTTGTAAACTTTTGATTATGGGATTTGAAAATTTATTTATTGTATGTCAAAGCTTAGTATTAAGTGTTGTCAAGCTGTGGACAGCAAAAAAAGTAGCCAAAAAGCCGTTATCACTAGGAGGCACTGATATGGCTCGAACTAAAAGTCATGATTTATTTATTTATAAACAAATTCAGGGTTTTATTACAAAAGACAGCCTAACTTTTTTGAAGCCTGCAACATTTCTACTGATTTTTTACAAACGGATCCAGAAAAATGAGAAAACAACAAATCATTTCAGGAGGCAAAACACAAAGTTCAACAATTGCAAGTTGTAAATGATGTCGCAGAACGTGGTGTGGCCTTGGCTAATAGTTAAATCAATATCACAACTTCTGAAACAGACTTTCAGAGTTTACTGCAGGGGGTAGAGCAGCATCGCAAGAACTCTAATAAATGATTTATAACAAATCTATTTTTCTTTGTTTTTAATATAATTGTTATACATAAGTGGTAAGTAACTATTGTAAAAACATTTTCTAAATCCAATTATTTAAAGTTTAAACCAATGCAAACCTAGTTCACACCTTATAGTATTATACATTTCATACAATGTGTACAAAGCTTTAAAAGGGTATAACTCGAGAACGGTGAGAGAAAACTCATTTTTTTTCTGCTAATTAATTTAAAACTTAATAATCTATTAAACTGCATCATTAGTTTTTTTAGTCTTTATACAAATTTTAAAAGTTATAAAGCATTCTTTTCCATATTTGTTGAAAATTTACGAAAAACCGTTATTAAATTGTCAAAATGTGCAAAATCATTGCCGAAACTTATTATTTATGCACATAAAATTAAAGATCGGAAATTTTTCTTTAAGAATATTGACTCAGAAGCTGAAGAAATATCGTTTTTTTACCAATTTTTAAGCAAAATTCAAAAAAGCCCAAAAAGCTCGATTTTTAGTAAAAATCGATTTTGCGCGACCTCTAAACCACCTCCGAAAAATCTGAAAAAATTCTCAAAAATTCTTAGCCTTATGAGTATTCAAATTAAGAATGATCCCCAAAATTTTTTTTTGAATGGGACACCCTACTGTACATATGTTTATTTATTTTTCTATCAATTGAAATTCTGAATTTTCAATTCTGAAATTTCAAAATGTCAAAAATTTTACTCAGTTGTTGTATTCTAAATTTTGCGTGGAATTTTATGAATATAAATTCAATTTTTCAGAATTTCAGTGGAAATGGGAAATTCTTAATCTCAATTAATGTTTTTAAATGCCAAATGAAAATTCTTAACTTAAAATTATTTTTTCTGAATTTAAATTAAAATGAATATCAACTGATATTTTTTGAATTTCAATTTGAATTAATATATGTTTTAGGATTACAGTTGCAAAATATTAAAAAAATTTAATTGCAAATATTTCAAAAGAAAAAAAAACTAAAATTTTTTATTTCTAAATTTTACTATTTTACCATAAAAAGGAAAAATTTATGTTCACAAAGTTTATGAAACTTTTTTATTAAGTGATGAAGGTCTATGCATCATACATTTTAATGAAACTCTTCATCATATTTATGAAAACTTAATAAATATGAAGAATAATTGATGACAAACGATTTATGAAACAATTTCATTAACATGAAGAATTTTTTATTTTTTTTATTTTAGAAATGTTGAGGTTAAGAAGAAAAATAAACATTTTTCTCTAAAAATTATAAACACTATTAATTTTTAAATCAGACTAGACTAGTTTCTGCCTTTTTGGGGACAGGCGTCATCAGTGATTTCCCATTTTTAAATTGTATAATTATTTGTGTATTTTTTTCGCTGAGTGTATGGTCTAAAATGATTTCATTTGAGAATTTTTGTAGTATTCAAATTGATGTCAGAACTCATAACATTTTGGGATTATATGGTAAAATGATTTTTATTCGTTATACGAGTAATTTTTTAAAGTTAATCGTTTGATCACTCGATTGTTTTATCGTTTATTTGAACAAAAGAAAAACCAGAATAAATGACAACCCTAGTGCAAATATTATTCAAGCTGATTTCTTATTTGAAGTGTCCCTGCTCAGGCGCCACATGCGTTAAAGCAAATAAAACTGTACTATATAATTTAACTGCATTGCCAAACAAAAAATAAAGAATTAAATAAGATCACAAATTTTGAGAGTTCTTGTTATATTTATAAACTTTATTTTCGCAAGCTCTTTTTTAAAAATACCCAAAAAAAATCTCATATTTAGTGTAATTATCTGAAAAAATGGCAACCTTATAATAACTAGATTGACTATTAAGTGGAAAATATAGCACTTAAGCGTATTTATCCAAATGAATTTATATTAAGGACGATAAAATGTTGTCTTTTATATAAAAAATTATATGAAATATATCTTAAAAACTAGAATGCATTAACCAAAAACCATTTTACATCAATTATAAATGTGAGCGGATGTATAAAAGAAGAAAAATATGCACTTAAGTGTAGTACCTATTACAAACACTTGCAGTACAGCCATCAATTTTGCTAAGGATAAATTTACAAATTTACAACAACAAGTGCAATAATAACAACAACAGCAACAATTGTATATAAAACTACTACAACCACAACAATAATAATACTAACGATAGAAAGAAAGAAACATCAAGTATTATCATAGCCAAGATTGGTTCAATGACCCACAAACCACCAAGTTGACAAACTTATAAATACATGCATACACACACACATGCATACTTATGTACACACACTCGCATACAAACTTGCATATCCTTACAAGTTATAAGCACATGCACTAGCTGTATTGTTTTACCATAAAACAAGCCAAATATACAGCAACACTATTAAAACGCAAAAAGGATATGTTGCCATATAATGATGCTCTTAATATTTATTTTGGGTGTGTTAAGGATAATGTTAAAACTATACAAAATTTAAGAGAGAGATAGAGAGAGATTTTTTTTAAAATAGTTATAGCTAAAGTAAATAGTTTTAAGAGAAAACATAAAAACAAAAGCTTAACATTAAAAGAGTGTAAATTTTAAAAATTATTTACAATTTTAATGTTTAACAATAATTACTTGATTATTCATGTTTTAAAATGATGCTTACTTAAATTTATTAACTGTCCTGCTTTTGATTGATTTAAGGCTCTTTTTTGTAGTTGTTCTAGAAGTATTTAGTTTAAGGATTTTTTATAGGATATTTCGAACATACATATTTAACTTATGCGTTTTGAATAAAAACTAAAATTATTATTTTTTCCAAAAAAATATAAAAAATTTCAGTTTTTCATATTTTTTTTTGTACTAATGATTTTCAATACACAGCATTTGGGATTTTTGTCCCGGAATCCTGATCTTTCTTCAATCCCGCATATATTTCGCGGAATTTTTGTTTATTAATTCAGAGAATTTGTAGTAAACTTTAAATTTTTTGATATTTTATTAGAAATTCAAATATCATAATTTTTTTTAATTATTCTTAATAAAAAATTTTTGAAATAGAAAAAGATTCAATACTAATTAAAAATTTTGTTACAAAAAATAAGTATATGAAACTTAAAAGTTATCATACATGCACTCAAAAAAAAAAAAAGTTTGTAAAGAAATAGAAATAAAAATGCCTTGCTAAAAATTAATAAATTTTTTGCTGAATTTTAGTAGACTGAAAAAAAACGCAAAAAATTTGTAGAAAAATTGTAATTTAGTTAATTTATTTGCTGAAAATCATGAAACATATTTTTGTGATTCTTTTAAAAACAATTTACAATAATTACGAAATATAAAAATTTTCATTTTCCCACATTGCCGACATGAATTAATTTAATATCTGAAAATATATAGAAATAAATATATATAACATAACAAAAATTTTCTTTCAACTACTTATATCAATAGTTGTCTAAATGATGCTTTCTTTTAAAGGACGCAACTGCCGAAGATAATTATAGAAACGAAACGAAAAAATAAACAAAAACAAACGAAAAAAATTACCCTTTTTTTGCAATACGAAAAAGGAACCATAAAAATCTACCTAAGATGTGTGTCTTTGTCTTTCGCTTTACTCTGTCTACATGTCTGTATATGTTTGTTTGCAATTTGACCACACTAGATTTTTAATCTATAAACATTTAGTTTAGAAATACATATTAAATTTAAATATTTTATTTGTCTTTTATTTAATTAAAAGACAATTATTTTCACAAGCCGGTGACAACGAAAAATTTAAGTTGTTTTAATCCTCAATTTTGTGTTATGTATGAAAAACAGATACAAAAGTCTTCCATGGTTGATTTTTTTATATGTATGTCTTATTAGAGTTGTACTTTTTAATATCATTTTCCTCTTCTCTACTACATCTTGACATGCCGCGACATCTGCTTCATTCTGTGTATATCTTTCAATCTGGTTGTTGTCCACACTATTAATGTGCTTATCAGCACAATTTTTTTTAGCAAAATTAATTAGCAAAACATTAGTATATTAGTAAAGCATTAGTATAAAACAGTTAAGTGCTGAATAAGTATAACAAAAATTTTAGCTGAAAACACGATTTTAGCAAAAAATTTGCTAAAAAATATGATTTACAAGACGTTTTACTAACTTTTGTACTAACTTATTTTTTTGAGTGTGAGAATTTGTCATTACCATTGAAATTTCATTACCATTAGTTGGTACTAATGATAATGAGAAAAATTTTATTACCATTTAATGAAATATTTTTCATTAGAAAAATCATTATTAATGTAATGAAATCACACTAATGAATAAAAAAATAATTACAATATTTTGTTTAAAAAAAATAATGGGTTGGAAGCAGGGTTGCATGAAAGCATAACATTTTTTTGTAGGCGCTTTGTAAAAAATAAAATCCTTGGGATCTTTTTCGGACGTAGCTCATATATATTATCAGGGTCTGTTAATTCTCCTTTGGAACACAAATTTTGTCCGTTTTGCCTTATCTCGCTTAGTTCCGGATATAGGCCATTTTACAAAATATCTAAAATCTTGAAAACTAAGCTAAATATAGCAAAACGGACAAACATTTTGCAAAACTTGACCTACCTGCTGATAGTACTAATGTGTTAAGTGTTTTGTTCCCCGTTCCATTCCATATCGTTCCATTTTGCGCCACTGTTCAATTCTATTATCGGAGTGGTTAACTATGTATTTACACGTACGTATATGGGTAAACAATTAATTAAGACACCCTGTTGTTGTTTCATAAAAAAATAATCTCTCCAGGGTTATTAATACTCCTATCTCGGATAGTTTCGGAGAAAACGACCATTTAAAAAAACTTCATTTTATAAAATGGCTAATATCTCGAAATCTAAGCGAGATATTGCAAAACGGACAAAACTTTTGTAAAACTTGACCAACAACCCCAAATTAATCCGTTTTCAGTTTTTAATATCAAAAATATGCTATTTTCTCTCAACCAGCAAGCAACATATAAATTTGAGTGATTAGAGTTGCCAAATAACAATTTTCAAAAACTGTCTAAAAATGCCAACATTTTTAAAAAAATTCTTTAAAATAGTGCGAAAACAACAGTCAAATTTTTGTGCAATTTTTTGGTAGATACATAAAAAATAGGTTTTAAAAAAATATTAACCCTTTAAGTGCGTACAAAGTTTTAAAGTTTAAATTTTTATTAATTATACCACCAATGCATACTGCATACCAATGCATACTGGGAAAGCAACCCAGAAAAATTTTGGTAATGGGTGCGATAAAGTAATGCATTACCTTGTATTGTGTACTCCTTACCTGTATCATTATTTTCCAACAATAAGTAATGAGTTACAGATAATTGAACACTCATGGATTACCTTGTAATGACACCTCATTACATTTTACATTACTTCAAAACATAAAATAATGACTTACCGATCATCAATTACATAATGCATGAATTATAAACGTAAAGTAATTGTTAATATATATTTCTGAGAATGTATTTATAGACACATTACTTTGTGATTTTTTGTAAGCATGAGGGTAAGGTGTTTTTGATATCACGAACGAAAACAAGAAGCACAACAACTCATCTACATGTTAAGCAATAAAATATTGTATGTATCGATAGCTCAGTTGGTAGAGTTCTCGCCTAACTAATTGTTAAATACCAGAGACCCCCAGGTTCGAATCCCAGCATGACTAAGTTATTTATTTAATAAAAAAAAGTTATTTATTTAATTAAAAAAAAAATATCTTTAAAAAAAAATTTTTATGCATTTTTTTTACGAAAATCTATTTATAGACACATTACTTTTTCCCACCATGTAACCATATAAGTAACCAGTTACTTTACCCACTACAAGGTAATGAGTTACCTTGAGGCTCATCGCCTGTAAAATTCATCAATGAAGTAACGTGTAAAGTAATGCATGAGGCCCTATGGCGATACATTACTTTACCCATGATTTGGTAATGTGTGGTTTTGCTGGGAACGTATCTTCCTACCAAGTTTTGTCAAAAAATTCGCGCAGAATCTATGCTAGGTAAAAAATGGGCTAATAAGTTTTTTATTACTTGTTTTTATAAAAAGAAACAGACGAATATTCCCACAAAAGTGTGTGGAAAACACTCACTTTTAAAATTTTTGATATAAAAGTTCCTAGAAGAATTTTTTGAGACATCTGTAGAGAAATATCGGGTCTAGAAATTGAAATTTCTGAACTTTACATGTTCAATTCATATTCTTTAATTTAGTTTTGAGAACAGTATTTGAAAAATGGTGTAATTTTGTACCATTTGAGGTACTTTCAAAGTAAAAGTTTCATCATATTTATAAAGTTTTTCATGTTTATTGATTTTCGTCGAATGTAAAACTTCATAAATATGATGAAGCTGTTTCACAAAAGTTCCAATCGATGACAAGATTTGTTATATTTATGAAATGTTTCATAAAAGTTTCTATGAAATGAAAGATTTTCTTTGGTAGCTTAGCCTGCATGAATGTCTTGTGAAACATTCGCAAAACATTTTTTTTCAAGTTTGTTATAATTTTTATTAAAAATAAAAATTATGTTTTTTTCGACCTTTAATTGTGCAATGAAAATGAAAATTATTCAAGTTCGAGGCCATACTCTATATTTCTTCATTAGGATATTGTCCTAACAAATAATCTATAGAGTTTTTTGTTTTCAAATTTATTATTTGACCCTTTCAGGAATGTGTTGATAGATCTATTTCGGGAATTTTCTAGGTTCCCATCATCAGAACACGTTTTGAAAGCGGTAACAATCCCATGCCAAACATCAAACATTCATATGAACTAGTTTACTCACTACATGAGAACTAATATACATATGAGTTTGAAGTTAAAGATTATAACCATTGATCAAAAAATAAATTGAAAACTTGTTTTTTTTTTAACAACAACAACATTTTTGTTTTGCTCCGATAATAAAAAATCTGTTACATTTTGAAAACATTGAAAAAATTATAGTAACCTATGAAAAAAGTTTGCATTTTTTAAGCAAAATATCCTATTTTTTGCTACTTTTAGTATTAAAAATCGTCAAAGCTGGCACCAGTAAAGACAAGAGAATGTTCTGCAAAACATTGACGCAGACATTTGGCACAAACACAATAACGACTACAGCCAATGACTAACATTTATTTTTAATACATTATTTTTAAAACCTAATATTTTTGCAACTATAATTCAGAAAATATCAATTAAAACTCAGAATTTCAAATTTAAATTAAGAAAATATCAATTGTTATTAATTTTTATTAAAATTATTCGAGCAATGCTGAGTGTAGAGTGCATGTCCAGAAATAAATAAAATTGCATTCACAGCCTTTCTTAAAGTCAATTTTTTCAGAAACAGTTAAAAATATTATTAATTAACAAATTTCTGAGAAAAACGTAAATGAATTAAAGGAACATTTTTCACAGCTAAACTATTCAAGATAAACGCAAAAGAAAATGATAATTAATTCAAACCGAAACATTACATACAACAGACAAAATCAACTTTATGAGAATTTGTCTGCCTTAGTGTATAAACTGGCTAATTTGGTAAACTTAATTATAAAATCAAAACCATTTGAAAAGCAACAATTTTTACATATCAATATACTTTGTATATCATTAGTATTATGTAGTATGTGTGTTTGTTGTATTACAATTTGTGTAAACAATATATATCCCAACAAACAATGTTTGTATGAGAAGAGCCTTGTTATGCTAATTGTTTAAAAGTGCTTTAATTTGTTATTTAAATACAAAAATTGGTTTTTTCGGACTTTCTATATTTAGTTAGAATATTGTTCTACCTCAAGTGCAAAATCTAATATGATATTGTCATATTAGATTGGGCTATAAAATTTACTAAAAATACAAAATGGAAAACCAACGTATTTTCCCTACCAAGTTTTGTAGGAAAATTCGCTGGGATTCTACACTTGGGTTAAAATAATTATTATTTCTACATTGTATGTTTTACTATCGATATGATTAAAAGCCAAAAATTACATTGTCTGTTCCAAAACCAGGTCATTTAACTAACAAAAGAAAATATCACATTGTTAACCTTATCATTAGAAATAAATACACTTTCCATACAATATACTACTGGTAAAATATCGTTATTTAATATACGAGTATGTTACTTTAGTTGCATTTAACTCTTATTATTATGCTCTATTCACTGAAATATGACGTCATTAGATCATATTGTCGTAGAGAATATTTTTGTGGATAAAACACAAAATCATATGATGTGGAAAAATTTGAGAAGAAGAACAAGTCAGCCTCCGATATGAAAATATAAAAAAAAAATTACATTCATTATTGGTACATAACCTACATTTACATTTACACAAGACCTACATATACTAATGCATTTAAATGTTATATATGTGTGTGTGTTGTAGAAGTGCATGTGTGTGTTTGTAAGTGACGTCTTCTTTTATATATGTGAATGTGTGAATGTTTAGAGGTTTACGCAAAATAAAAGAATTGCTGTACTCTTTTTTTGCTTGATTTTTTATATCCCTACAAAATATGCAAGTTTTATTTATTTTAAGACGCCCAGAAGTAGGCAATGGTAACTAATGATAAGCAAATTATTGGAACAATTTAAAAATTTTTAATTTTAAATATTTTTGATACAAGACAAATAAAACAGACGGAATTTTTCTTTGAGTTTTGTTGGAAATATAAAATAAAAAAATCCAATTTTTATTATTGCCCATAGAACTTTTTTTTTTTGGCATAGTCAAATTTAAAGCAATTAAAAAAATCTAAATCGAGCAATTTTTTACTACGTCTACTTTTTGAAAAAATTAAAAATAGTTGTTCAAAATTATTATTCTCCTCACATAAGCCAATAAATATTGTAGATTAACATTAATCCGCCATATTGTTTCTTGTAGCCGGGCTTTTGGCTTGAAAAGTCTCACATATCGATGATCATTAAGCAATTTTTAGCCTGTTGAAATCACGACCATGTCGTGAATATAAAACTGGAATTGCTCATTATTTGAATTGCTGAATTGCTTTTAATGCTCTCCATTAGTTTGATATTGAAATTGGACAAAATCGGTTTAAGGATTAAAAAGTTGTGACCAAAAAGGAACCTAAACATTTTTTAAACAGTTTTGTAGCTTTTGACCTATTCCATATAAAACCATACATTTTTGACCTCGATCACGTTCAATTTTTACCCAACTTGTTATAATTATCATGTCATATATGTTATATTTATATAGGGTGGTAGCTCTTACGGTTGGGGAAATATCAGTTAAATAAAATTTTGAAAAAATCAGAAAGTTTAACAAAAGTAGTCGTACAAAATCGTCGTTATATCTTAAACACCCGACGAAAAAAAAACAAAAAAAAAAGTTTTTCATATAGAGCAAATTAACAATATAAAATACTTTGTTCAATTGACACATAAATTAACCACTGACGAGTCCCTGGAGGGGGACGAAACTGCGGCAGTCCCTTGTGTCCGTAAAGTTTTTCAATAAAAAAGTTTTCTTCTTCTTCTTCCTGTAAAGAGACTAACTAAAGAAAAACGTTATAATTATATATAATTACATATGCGGCCATATGTAACGATATATATTTACATCTCATATTTACTTTTACGAATATTTTTAATACAGCGCTATATATCATCACATATCGTTATATATATTTTTTTATCTCATATATATACTTGATATATCTAAATATGAGATCATATATACTTTCACATATAAATATATATAAGTATATATGATACAATAAAACCAAACAAATTTTATTACTTTTATATAAAATAATACATGGCATCATATATAATTCTATATAAATATATGTGTTAAAGTTAAAAAGAAAAATACTATCACTTTTATATATAATTATATATAAACATATATGGTTAAACAAAAAAATCTTTCACTTTTATAGATAATTATCAGAAAAGACGAAAAAAGCTAAATTCCATGTATTTAAAAAAAAATATTGCTAAAAAATTAAAAGTGAAAAGACTTAGAAAAACTACACCTGAAATCAAAAGTTCGAAGTTAATAGAATAAATAATATTTCACGAGTATAAAAAGTATACATCATACATACATTAATTGGAAATTTACAATTTCAATTCAGAGAATCTTAAAAAACAACGAAAAGCCCAAAAATCTTAATTCTCAAAATCGGAAAATCCAAACAAGTCAAAAAAAAAAAAAACATAAAAAAGTAAAAAAGCTAATTTGTCTTCTTTGATAATTATATGAACATATATGCCAGAAACAAGAACAAATTCTATTACCTTCATATATAATTGTATATGGCATCACATATTATTCATATTGAAATCCCGTCTAATTTTCCAATTCATTGATTTATACTTAAATTTTCGTAATTATATGAAATGTAAAACCAAATAGTAGTGCGGATTTAGAACGAATTTTATGAATTTATATATAATTTGATCAAATTAGATATACCCATTTTTCGTATAAAATTATATAAGATCCCTTGGCCTCTCATAATATATTACATTTTTCGGATCAGCTATGATATGATTTGATAATGAATTACATATATGACTATTAGGGTGCGGCGATTTGAACATCTTAATGGGCGCTTCGCGTTTCTGATTCTTGGGATTGTACTGAGCAAAAAAGTCCACTAGACCATACGTCTACGGTGAAAATCTAGCTTCCACATTTTGAATTTTTAGCCGTATTTTGTGAAAGTAACAATGTGTGGGATGGACATATCTCAGGAAGTAGGAGGAGCTTATCCAAGATTATGGTATCAATCTCTTCTTTGGAAGATTCTCTAGCAGATTAATGCAACAATCATATTTGTGGGTGGGGTTTAAGGGGTTAATTTTTAATTTTTTTTTTTTCAAAATAGGATTTTTTTTGCCGTAAAGTCAAAATGTGGAAGCTCGATTTTCACCATAGACGTATGGTCTAGTGGACTTTTTTGCTCAGTACAATCCCAAGAATCAAAATCGCGAAGCCCCCATGAAGATTTTTTTCCTTCCATACTAATCGCCCCACCCTAATGACTATATATGGTTATATATTTCTATATAGGACGTTTTTAATCGGGCGGTTAAAGTTACATGATTCAGTGATACCACATTTTAAAGCTTCCGTTATCGTGCTTTAAATAAAATTAGAAAAAACAACAATTTTCTCAAGGTAAAATGCATTTTTTCAAAATTCACGCTTCAAACCGCTGTATTTAAAAAAAACTGTTTCTTTTTAATTCTTTAAAAAAGATATGTTAATAATAAATTATTCACCTATACCGTTGCCAAATCGCTACTGAAGTGTTACGGAATCCAAATTTATGAAAAAAAAAACTGAAAAGGATACTAAATGTAGTAGAAAAAAGATTGACATAAAAAAGATTTTATTGAAAAAAAAAAAAAAAAATAAAAGTTTTACAAAAGTAGTTCCACATAATTGCCCATATATTTTTAACGGCTTAAGCTACGAGAGTCATTGATACCACATTTTAAAGCTACTTATGTCGTGGTTTTACTGGTACAAATAAGTTATTCACTTCTTGAATAACTTTTTAAAAAATTCGTGGTTTAAACCGCTGTATTTAAAAAAACCTGGTTTAGCGAAATTAAAAAAATTGTATGTGAATAAAGCGCATCATAAAACGTGATAATTACTTGTGAAAAAGAGATAGGATTAAGAAGAAAAAGCATTCTAGTTGAGAAATGAATTGTGCATTGGTATTAGCTAATTCTGTCTCTTCTGATCAAAACAATACTTGTGTGTACGTAGTGTGACCAAACTCCAATTTAGAGTCGCAGTCAACGCTGTGTCGACCGTGGCTCAACTGGTTAAGAGGTGAGATTACGATGCATAGCTTTGATGCTAAGACTGTGAGTTCAAATCACAGTACGACACCAAAAAAAAAAAAAAAAAAAATAAAAAGTTTTTCATATAGAGCAAAATTAACAATATAAAATACTTTGTTCAATTGACACATAAATTAACCACTGACGAGTCCCAGGAGGGGGACGAAACTGCGGCAGTCTGGTGTATCCCTTGTGTCCGTAAAATTTGTCAATAAAAATGTTTTCTTCTTCTTCTTCCTGTAAAGAGACTAACTAAAGTAATATTCTACAGTTATTAATATAAAAAATTAATTACGATTGTCATTGTCTGACGGTTGCAAAACACTTTCTAACAAAAAAATATATGTTTATTATGAATTATGCCTTATACCGTTACAAAATTTATATATGGTACTCCAGCGGTTTCCTGAGCTATCGGTTTTCTAAGTAGATTCTTTGTACATTTTTTTATTAACAACTTTGGATTCCGTAGGAGTTCCATAAAGGGATTTGGCAACGTCATATAGTGGTATAATTTATAATTAACATATTAAGAAGTAGAAAAAAAACTGCTTTTTAAATACAGCGGCTTGAACAGTGGTTTTTGAAAACAAACATTTTTTCTTTAATAAAAATTTATCTTTTTCTAATTTTATTTAAACTACTATAATAGTAGCTTTAAAATAAGATATTAACGAATCACAAACACTGATAATAATCCATTCACAAAAATACCAATAAATGTCAAAAGAACAAAAACTTTCGTAAAAGAAACCAATATTTGTTCATTTTACGAAAGTTTTTGTTGTTTTGACATTATTTTCGTAATTTTAACATTTTTTTTAGATTATATGGCACTATGCACCGCGACCAACTTAGGTCTTTTGTGCTGCCTAAAGTTACCCTAAAGATTCAAGCTACCTATAAAGCCAATAATCCTATTAGGCAAAATCTTCATAATGTCCGAAGGGGAGACAAAGCGATTGCCAAGAAACTTGGCACGCCTTTCACATAGCCTCGGACATTCGCAAAGAACATGCTCTGATGTCTCAGCTACCAGTTCGCAAAACCTACACTCATCCGTGTCCGAAAGACCCCTTTTGCGCAGGTGGTATCTGAGATTGCAGTGTCCAGTCAGGTAAGACACCAGGGTTCTCAAGTCACCCCTCCCGAGGGACAAGAGTCTCCTCGATCCTGCACTGGAAAAAGAAATTAATCTCTTAGCCTGTCGTTGGCCAAGAGAGTTTTCCTAATAGAGAGAGAATTCTGACTCCCTCCACGACCCGAGCTTCTCCCTAATATACCCCAAAGGTATACCACAGAATGGTTCAGGGCCAATAAAGGGCCTTCGGGCCCCGCAATTGGCAAGACAATCTGCCCTCTCGTTGCCCTCATGCCCCTCGTGACCAGGAACCCACCCTAAGGTAAGCGAGTTGCGCCTGCCAAGTCGGTTAAGAGCCAGAATGCATTCCATGACCAGACCAGATGACACCTCATAGGACATTAAAGCCCTTAATGCCGCCTGACTGTCGGAAAGAATGTAGATGCGAGATCTAATAGTGCCCCTTCGTAGACACTCCTCCGCGCAGACACAGATAGCAAAAATCTCTGCCTGAAAGATGGAGGGGTATCTACCCATGGGTAAAGCCCGTTGGAAACCTGGTCCATAGACACCCGCACCAGTGTCACCATTCGCATGCTTTGAGCCATCTGTGAACCATATCTGAGAACCCCGCTCTGGCTCCCAGGATCTGTTGGTCCACATGGCCCTGTCGAATTTTAACATGGATTATTATGAGTGTAGCTTTCACCCCTTAAAAAGATATGCACGTTTCTGTGCGACTACTTTTGTGAAATATTCCGCTATAATTTTTGCTACCTTAAAGGGAAATGATTAACGCGAATGGATTTAGCATGCTTAACGTCGCCATATACACAAAAAGTTATTCATGTCATTCAAAATATATTACCTCAGTATCGAAAATTTTTGAAATTTGCCATTTGTATATTTTTAGAAAGCTCAACTATTTTTCTTTCTGAATTCGTTTAAAAATTAAAAATTTATTAAAAATTTAATAACTTTAAAATTTTTTAATCCCTGAGGTTTCCAACTATAACTTCAGATAATTCTTTTAAAGTTAACTGATTTTGGAATAATATGGTAATTTTTTTAAATTGTCATATGGCAACTCTGGCCTTATAATTTTTATAAGTGTAGTAGTATTTTATTAAAAAACAGCCATTAATATATAATTATAATTATGTGTTTTGAGTGTAAACGGATTAAATTTTGGAATATTTTAGACTTTGTGTATTTGAAAAATACCAATTCATCGATTAAATACCCTAGCAGGGATCCTTAAAAAATGTATAATTTAAAATACTCTTCATTCGCTGTTTTTTATTTAGATTATTACATTAATAATGACGATGGTATAGTACAGCTGCAGAGAAACAAGCCGACCCTAAATTTTCGGAGGCGGCGGCGCAACCACTTTAGCTACGGCGGGGTTTAGGTTAAAAAACCGGCGGCGGCTGAATTGTCGGCTTAAAATACTGTTTTTTAACAGTTGTTATCTTGACGATTTTTAGAAAAATCTAGTGATATATCACTATATTTTTCATCAGATCTTGTTAGTAACACAGTGCAACACAAAAATTCCAAATAAAAAAACACTTATCCCAGCCGAAAGTACTCGATGAGAGGAGAAAAGTAATTTCTGGATTTTGGTAGATTGGTTGCCGTTCGTTTTTTATGAGCCTCTATAGTTTTTTCGCCAAATTCGATTTTGAGCACTTTTTTGCAAATTTCTTCTATTTTTCGCATGGCCATAGCTCGAAAAATGCTGTGAATTTTTTTTTTGCAGTCTTCAGCAAAGTTGTAGCTCTTGACTCGGCCAACAAAAATGCTGAATATATTAAGTCGGAAAAATTTCATCTTCATGCTCAAAACCCCAAAAATGTCGAAAAAATTACCACTTTTTTCACCGATTTTTTCCGTTTTTCGACTACAGCTCTTGAACTATTGAAAATTTTACCAAACAATCAAGAGCTACAACTTTGCTGAAGACTGCAAAAAAAATTCACAGCATTTTTCGAGCTATGGCCATGCGAAAAATAGAAGAAAATTGCAAAAAAGTGCTCAAAATCGAATTTGGCGAAAAAACTATAGAGGCTCATAAAAAACGAACGGCAACCAATCTAGCAAAATCCAGAAATTACTTTTCTCCTCTCATCGAGTACTTTCGGCTGGGATAAGTGTTTTTTTGTTTGGAGTCAAAAAGTTGAATATTGCGTCACTGTGTAATCAACAAAAAAAAAAAATATTTCCAAGCATATGCACAAGTTATTAATTAATATTAAGTTGGGTTGGCTAATTTTTAATAATAATGCGAATTTTCCCTTACATTAGAAGTATTTGAGGTATATGCATAACTTGTTTGGTGTCCAAGCAAATTTTGCAAAATTTTTGCTTTTCTAATACTTTTTTATTTGATATTTCCTAATTCCCAAAAAGGTACCAGCACTCTAAGCCACTGCTATAACTAACACTAATTTTGGCGTAATCTTTTACATTTTTTTGTTTTATATTATCTTCGATAATAATTTTGGTCCTCTGAAACACCGAGAACTTTTTCAAAATGCGATTCTGAAGATTCAAGATTTTCCATACTTTTATTAAAGTAAAAAATCAAATTTTGTTTCGCAGTTTTCCTTTATTTTTAATTTTTTCTTCTTTCTGTGAATTTGTTTATTTTTTACACGTTTTACAACCAAACACGACTGATTAAAATGGTAACAAAAATGGCGGCGCAAATTAAAATTTGGCGGCTGCCGCTTTAGCCGGCTCACATTTTAAGCCAATGCGAGCCGATTAAAACGGCGGCGGCTGAATATTAAAAAAATCGGCGGCGCGCAGTCGATTTTGCGCCGATCGGCTTGTTTCTCTGTACAGCTGTGCTATGTATATTGCTAGTGTTGATAATGATGATGGTAGTTGCTTGTGTTAAGGATGATAAGCTACTAGGTAAGCATAAGCATAATTTGACCCAGTTTTCTCATTTTTTTCTGTTGGCTTAAAAAGGATGGCAACTATTTCGTTGCTGGGATGTATGCAGCCAAGTTTTTTTATATGAGTCATTTCTAGCCAACTGTCACGCTACAGGAAAAAAGTATATCGTATTAAATTCAAACTTATAGTATTTGTTGTCCTATAGGAAACAACTTTTTAAATTTTTCCAAAAAGTGGGCGAAGTAGGCGTGGTTAAATATTGACAAATTTAGGGCTTATTTTTAGTATATTATTTATAATAATTTAACTGAATTTGAAAAATGCTAGAATTTGACAAAACAATTTTTGTTTAATCTAAAGGGTCCCGCCATCTAACTTTTTTTTTCAACTAGTGCTTATTTCGTGAATGGTAACACTTAGCTCATGTCTGATAATTAGTTTTATCCTTCCGCTGAACGAATATGGTTGTGTATATGCTTGAACAACGCTGGGAAGTATTGCGACATTACTTTGAAAATCATGGTAATGAGCAAGGAGTGGCCGTTACAGTCAATGGCGATCGTTATCGGGCCATGTTGAACGAATTTTTGTTCACAAAAATTGAAGAGGAGGATATTGGCAACATTTGGTTTCAACAGGACGGCGCTACGTGCCACACAGCCGAAGCTACACTCGATGTATTGAGCCCTGTTTTTGAAGATCGCATTATCAGCCGCAGAGCTGATGTCGTTTGGTCACCTCGGAGCTGCGATTTGTCACCGTTGGACTATTATTTGTGGGGTGCCGTCAAAGATAAGTGTTACGCCAACAAGCCAGAGACAATTAACGCTTTAAAGGACAATATTCGTGAAGCCATTGGTGAAATACAGCTGCACACAATCTTTATAACTAGTTCTGAAAAATATTTAATTTCTTTTCTTTATAAAAAATGTTTGACGTTTTTCTTTCATTCTAGAAAGTTTCATAGTGTAACTCAAATTAGTTTTTGAGAAAATATTCGTTGAATATTGTCCTTCATAAATATTTCAATATATCGTCAACTAAAATTCAAAAGGCCATAACTAACAAAAAATTTAAAATTAACTTTTTGATGGATTTCGATGTAGTTAATTAAAATACACCTTCGCACAAAATTTTACACTTTTGCGTCCAAAAATACCGATTTTTCTAACGAAAGTCAAAAGGCGGTAACTGCCATTTCAATATTTTCATTAACAAAAAAAAGTCGTGTTGTGCAGTTTTTTGCATTTTATGTAATGATTTATACTGTTTTTTGTTTAACCAATTTAATTTAATTTTATTTTCGCAAAACAAATTAATTAATTTTATCAAATTTTCTTGAAAGTTTTTAAATAGTTAAAATGCGGTTTGTTTTAAAAGTACTTACTATAATATAAATAGATTAAAATACATAAGTTGGCTTAAAACTTATTTAATTAGTCCTGAGAAGCAGTATTTTTTATCTTTAACTTTAGTTTTAGTTTTTAGCGTAAATTTTTATTTTGTAGTTACGGCTTTTTAGTTTCAGAAAAAACATTATAAAGTTAGTTACTTAAAAACTACTATTTTTCCATACGTTTTTTTTTCTCAGAAACAAATCCGTCTTTGTTTCCTAAGCATAATTCTAAAATTTTGGATACTAAGCTTTAAGTAGTTTTTCATTTATAATGTTTTTTTGTCTCTGCTGTAAAAAACTAAAAAGTGTAGTTACGGCCTTTTGGATTTTAGGTGACGATTTGTATGTTAAAACTACAAGGCGTATGAGAAATTTTATTATATGATTTATTTATTGCTTATACGCCATGTAGTTTTAACGTACATATATGAAAATATATATCGAGTACAATTTAAAACGAATATTTTCTCACTAATCCGAGTACACGATAACACTTTCTTGGATCGAAAGAAAAACAACTAAATTTTTAAAAAAAAAAACACAATAAAGAAACCTTTGGACAATTCTAAGATAAATTGTTTTTATTGCAAAAAAGATTCAGAATTATTAGTTCTAAGTAAAAAAAAAATATATATATAAATATTTTTTCAAATTCACTATAAAAAATCTATTGATGTAGTCAAATTTCTAGCATATGTTAAATTCAGTTAAAAAATTATAAATAATAAACTAAAAATAGGCGAAAAAATTGTCAATATTTTACAACGCCTACTACGGACACTTTTTTTTGAAAATTGTAAAACTTGTTCCATTCTTTATTCGTCTCATATAGGACATAAAATACTTTAAGTTTGGCATTGATAGAAATATGTGCGTAGTATTAATAAATTCCTTCATACAATGAATTTTTTCATAAAAAAAAGTCTCCAAAGAAATGTTTCATTGAATTAATGAAACATGTTTTATTAAATCAATTTTAATAAATGGTTTCATCGAACGAAAGAAAATTTCATAAAGTATATGAATTTTTTTTATTAATTCTAGCATAAGCGTTATCAAAGTTTCATGTCTTTAATGAATTATCATTACTTTTTATTACTAAACCAAAAATTGAGTTCTTTATAATACACTTTTTAAATTAAAAAAATCTATTGACTTTTTACAAAAGCACTTATATCGACTTAAGAAAAGTTTTTAAGAATTTTGCAGTCATTTCACATCAACATTTTATACGCTAAATTTTATGAGACCGCCTCAAATATTTTTTTTTTTCAAAGTTTTAGTTGACTCTGTTTAACAAAAAAAAATGTATATCATTTGTAATATTCGGCGTTTAACTTCAGCGATTATTTTTTTTAAATCCAAAATGTACTATATAGGAATTAAATAAAAAAATTATACAAAACTATTTAATTTTTTGCATATTACAAGTTAAAATTTTGATTGGAAATTTTCATTGATTTAATGAATTTTTTTTATGAAATTATGAAAAAATCATAAACAACTTTAATGAAAAAGTTAACAATATTATTGAATTTTAATTCAGTTAATGCAATTCTTCATTAAGTCAATGAATTAATTTTAATGAAATCGATTCATTAATACTATGAAAGAAAATTCTATTAATAGCGTCAGGGGAGTTGGTTTCGAAAGTCTCATATGTGTGTATGTGTGTGTTATAAAATGTTATATGTATTTAAGTACTTTGTTTGAATATGAACGAAATAATTGCTTAAGGGTGATTTAAAAATTTAGCGGAAATTTAAAGAAATTTCGTAGAATACAACAAAACCTACATACTTGTGCTAAATTTTACATACCGGAAAAAAATTGAATAGATTATTAAGGAAAATAGTGTGGTTATGTTTACATACACATACAAACACATGTGAAATAAAACAAAACAAAAATGTACGCGTATGTGTGAGTATATATTATGAGTGTGTAAAACTTTACTTTTTTGTTTAAGCATGTGGATAAGGGTGGGGCGATTAGTATGGAAGGAAAAAAATCTTAATGGGCTCTTCGCGTTTCTGATTCTTGGGATTGTAGTGAGCAAAAAAGTCCACTAGACCATACGTCTATGGTGAAAATCGAGCTTCCAGATTTTGACTTTAAGGCAAAAAAGCCGTATTTTGAAATTAAAAATTAACCCCTTAAACCCCATCCACAAATATGATTGATTTATGCATTAATCTGCTAGAGAATCTTCCAAAGAAGAGATTGATACCATAATCTTGGATAAGCTCCTCCTACTTCCTGAGATATGTCCATCCCACACATTGTTACTTTCAAAAAATACAGCTAAAAAGTCAAAATGTGGAAGCTCGATTTTCACCGTAGACGTATGGTCTAGTGGATTTTTTTGCTCAGTACAATCCCAAGAATCAGAAACGCGAAGCGCCCATTAAGATGTTCAAATCGCCCCACCCTAATGTGGGTAGTGTTTGTATACGTTTTTTTTCTGTTACTTCTTTTGTCTAATTGTTTTTATTGTGTGTGTGTGCTAGGGATGGATCATAACAAGTTTGAATTTAGAAAGTACCTTAGCGAAGCACCTGCTAACGGAATTTATTATTTCAAAAAAGTTTTCAAAATATTTTCCCAACATGTTTAAATAATGCTAAAGACTTAATTATTATAATTTCGGAAAATTTGTCAAAAAATTTAAATTGTCATCCCTGGTTGGTGGATAAAAAAGTACTTTTTTAAATATAATATTAACCCTTTACTGCATGAAACTCCAGATCTTAATGAAAGTTGTATGTATATTTTGGATAGTAATTGGAAAATACGTAAATACGTTTTGCATTATTTTTACTCTTTACGCTTTTGTTAGCAAAAAAAAAAACAAAAAGAGTAAAAATTTTGGATCACCCTACAACCAAAAAATATAGCGAATATATAAAACTAAAATATTTGTGTTAGGAATCTTATCATTTTTACTTCATATATACATAATTAGTTTATTTAATAGCTTTTTAATTATCACGGCCTATAAATTTTAAATATTTAAAAATTATAAAAATATATTTTTATTGGAACGACCATTTTTTTTTTCAATATTTTCACAGATATTTTTTTCAATATCTCCATTGATTCGGACATATACACACAGAGAAAAATTTAGCTATTTGCCAACTGAAATTCCGTTACTACGACTCAAATTCGGTGATTACGAATTTCAGACGGTTGGCACAACTTTACATTGGTTTTTATAACAAAGTTCGGTTAATTCAACAACATTTTAGTTGCAACACCTGAAATATTTATAAGTCTAATGTAAATATCGTAGTATTATCTGAATTTATAAGTTGTTACCATTAGTATACACTTTTTAATTCGGTTGGCACTTTATTTCTCCGAGTGTATATTAGGCCGGGTCGATTTGTATGGAGGCAAAAAAATCGCTCAACGTTCAAGGAAAATCGTATTCTAGGGATCAAAATAAGAAACTTTGCCGAAGAAACCATACCTCTAAAGCGAATTCTGTTGTCCCGACTTTTGACCCGTAGTGCCAAATTTTGAAAAATTCCACTTTGACCCATTTAGAGTGCCCCAATCGACTCCAACCCAATCGAATATAATTTATACATTCATCTGCTAGAGCGTCTTCCGGAGAAGAAATAGAGACCCTAATCTTGGAAAGACTCCACCTACTTTCTGAAATATCTCTATCCCGATATTTGTACATTTTGCTATAAAAACACGCCTAAAAAGGCCCTCTTTCAACTTAAATTTCAACCCCTTAATGGTCACCTAGAATGATGATTTATGCATTAATCTGCTAGCGCGTCTCCCGGAGAAGAAGTAGCTCCAATAATCTTGGAGAGATTCCTCCTACTTTCTGAAATATCAAAGTAGGCTTTTTCAAAATTTGACCCTTTGGGTCAAAAGTCGGGACATCAGAATTCGTTTTAGAGGTATGGTTCCTTCAGCAAAGTTTCTTATTTTGATCCCTAGAATACGATTTTCCTTGATCGTTGATCGATTTTTAAATCGACCCGCCCCTAGTGTATATATATATATATATATAAGGTGGCGCAAAAATAACCTTCCGATGTTTTTTTTTTTATTATGTATTTATTATGTATAGCATTTTCTGATAGGAGGATTACTTTTGCGCCACCTTATATATAATCCTGTAATTCCTAGTTGAAACAAAGGCCCAGTACAAATTATTTCCATTGAATTCTGTCTTCAGCGTGTCGCTTTGCTTCCCTCCATGTCATTCTGGCTGTACTGAGTTCGGATTATATTTGACGTCTCTCCACGTGTTAACAGGTCTTCCTCTACGTCGGCTGCCCTATGAATGGAAGTCTAGGGCCTTTCTGGTAACGTCATCTTGGCTTTTTCTGAAGGTATGGCCCAGCCAGTTCATCTTCTTTACTCGTATGTCAGTCGTAATGGGGTTTTGTTGTGTTTTTTGCCAAAGATCATTATATGAAATTATTTGAGGCCAGAAAATACATAATATTCTTCGCAAACAACGGTTAACAAATACTTGGAGCGCATTTGTGTCCTCTCTACTGATGTTCCAAGTTTCAGAACCATATAATAATACTGCTTTCACATTAGAATTGAAAAGCTTGATTTGTGTGCTAAGAGTTATGTGATTTGACTTCCATACTTTGTTAAGTGCGCCATATGCTTGGTTAGCCTTTGCAATGCGGTAAGCTATGTCCTCCTTACTATCGCCTGAAGTTGTTATTATGCTGCCGAGCTGTCGACGTCTACGAGTGAGTTTTCAAAAATTTTTAATGGCTCTGTATTGTTTGTTGTTTTTGTCTTCGATATGTTAACTTTTAGACCAGCTTTGGATGCATTCTCAACAAGGATATTAAGCTTTGTTTGCATATTGTTGTAGCTGGGTGAGAGGAGACATATGTCGTCGGACATATAAGCTGTTGAATATTATTAGAGATGTGGCTTTATCGAATTTAACAAAAAAATATGTTTTATATAATATATAAATTCATTCAAATTATTCGTTACATATTTGTAACACCATGCAGTAAAGCGCTAAATACATTATTTAAGCCATATTTACCAGCGTATGTATGTGTCTTAATGCTTGGTTAGATTACATACACTCAGGAAACCTCTGCTTTAAAAATATGTAGTTATTTGGGTTGTAATACAGTTTCTTTATTTTTAATGTAAATGTCAGTCATTTGTAGAACAAATTAAATTTTTTACTAACCTTGTAGTTCATAAAAAAAAAACAAACCACATCAAATGACTGTTTTATGATTTTACATTAATTTTTTAATTTCGTTTTTTTTTTGTTATTTAAAAAAATAAATGTTTGTTTATTTTTTACTAATATATGTGGTTCATTTTTACTACAATTGTGGTTCATTTTTTTGAACACTAAAAAACAAATGACAATGTTAGTTGAATTTACTGAAATGTAAGTCGTCATTTCTTTAAGTGAAATGTCATTTGTTTTTAACTTCATTTGCAGTGGTCTTTACCTACATAGTATTCTAAGTGTACATATAAAAATATTTATTTTGTAAATTTATTTAGGTTATGCATACGATGAGTGTGTATGTGATAAAAATTATCAAAGACATTGGGGGGATTCATAAAACGTTCGTATATGCTTATTTTCAGATACGTATACCTTTGCAATTGTTGAAGCATTTTTTAATAGTTTTTTCTTAAATACCTTAATTATTTCTTTAAAAAAACAACATCCCTTTATAAAGGGTCCGCCAAATAACATTTTTTTTTTTTGAAAATGCTATAAAAAAAACTACTGAATATTTTCTAAAATTTCTTTTTTTATTTGAAAGTACAATCCTTCCGGTTAATAATGGAAAATAATTTCTTTCAAATGGCTGCCTCGGCTGGCCATGCAGTAGCCTACACGATCGGTCTAATTTTTAAGCACATTATCGATTGTGTGCAGCTGTATTTCACCAATGGCTTCACGAATATTGTCCTTTAAAGCGTCAATTGTCTGTGGCTTGTTGGCGTAACACTTATCTTTGACGGCATCCCACAAGTAATAGTCCAATGGTGTCAAATCACAGCTCCGAGGTGGCCAAACGACATCAGCTCTGCGGCTGATAATGCGATCTTCAAAACAGGGCGCAAAACATCGAGTGTAGCTTCGGCTGTGTGGCACGTAGCGCCGTCCTGTTGAAACCAAATGTTGCCAATATCCTCCTCTTCAATTTTTGTGAACAAAAATTCGTGCTTCTCTTCTTCCAAAATCCGTACGCAATTTTCGCACACATTCTGCAACATTACCATGATTTTCAAAGTAATGTCGCAATATTTCCCAGCGTTGTTCAAGCGTATACACAACCATATTCGTTCAGCGGAAGGATAAAACTAATTATCTGTCAAATCAGACATGAGCTAAGTGTTACCATTCACGAAATAAGCACTAGTTGAAAAAAAACGTTAGATGGCGGATCCTTTATATTAAACATAACATAGTTTGCAAAACAATTCAAAATTATTATTTATTTTCCCTTTTTTTAATATTTGAAATACAGAAATAAAAACAAAACAAATTTGTCCAGTAAACTTTTAAGCGTTGGTAAAACATTTTTGATACTAATGTGATATATACAAAATTACATGAATCCGTATACAAAATAACATGAATGCGCCTATTAAATTGTCTTTATTTTTATATTCTAGCAAAAAAAAACTATACCACAGTAAAAATATACTTAAAAAGCGATCTGGTGTAGATTGTTGGTAGGGTTGCCAGACGGCCTTGATTCCGCTTGATTTTTTAATGCTCGTCAAGAATCTAGAAAAAATATATTCTGTCAAGATTTTTTAAAGCCAAACAACTTAAACAAAATATTTTTTAAATCTTTTTAAAGTTTTTCTTTAAAAAAGTTTAGTAAAAAGCAATTGAACATTTCATTTTAATATTATTGTGAAGTTTTTTTTTAGTGCATTTGTTTGAAAGTCTATCAACACTTATTGATCACTAGGGCAAGGAATTTTAAGAAAATTCATATTTTTTCTAGATGATCTAAAACTGATATAGACTAAATATTTATCCGGATCATCAAAATTAGAACATAATATTACTTGAATATTGTTCTTTATAAATATTTAAAAATTTCTATATAAAGGGTCCGCCATCTAACGTTTTTTTTTCCAACTAGTGCTTATTTCGTGAATGGTAACACTTAGCTCATGTCTGATTTGACAGATAATTAGTTTTATCCTTCCGCTGAACGAATATGGTTGTGTATACGCTTGAACAACGCTGGGAAATATTGCGACATTACTTTGAAAATCATGGTAATGTTGCAGAATGTGTGCCGATACACCCAAAACGAGTCACTGTTTGGTGCGGATTTTGGTCCAGAGGCATAATTGGGCCATTTTTCTATGAAAATGAGCAAGGAGTGGCCGTTACAGTCAATGGCGATCGTTATCGGGCCATGTTGAACGAATGTTTGTTCACAAAAATTGAAGAGGAGGAAATACAGCTGCACACAATCGATAATGTGCTTAAAAATTGGACCAGTCGTGTAGGCTACTGCATGGCCAGCCGAGGCAGCCATTTGAATGAAATTATTTTCCATTATTAACCGGAAGGATTGTACTTTCAAATAAAAAAAGACATTTGAGAAAATATTCAGTAGTTTTTTTTTTATAGGAGTAAAATAAATACACACTTTGGAGTAAAATAAATACACACTTTACATGAATAAAATTCAAGTTCTATTATAAAAACCTAGTGTAATTTAAGTCTTGACTTAAAAATTTGAGAAGATTTCAATATGATTAAATTTTGTTTCAGTATTAACTGGGTAAAATGTAAAATTTTCATGGATACTTACCGATTCGATGCGGGTAACGCTATTTTCGTATATTTCGATAACGTTATTTTAAGAGTAACGGTATATCAGTTATTTTGTTATCGTTTTTTTAGTCTTAACGATATTTTACTTATTTCGGTAACGGTATTTCAGCGGTAACGGTATTTTAGTTATTTCAGTAACGTTATTTTAAGGCTAACGGCTTTACAGTTATTTCAGTAACGGTATTTTAAGCGTAACGTTATTCAGGTAATGTCAATGTACACCGATATTTTTAAGAGTTATTATGCCCGAATTCCAATGACTGGCTAGTTTATGATCAAACTTTGAGAAGATATAACTACTCGTATCTATTAACAGCGATTATTTTTTTTTATCTTGTCAAATTATTTCGGTAACGGTATTTTAAGAATAACGCTATTTCAATTCTTTCGCTAACGGTAGTTTAGTTATTTCGGTAAAGGTATTTTAAGGATATTGTTATTTTAGTTATATCGGTAACGGTATTTTACGGATAACGATATTTACATTTTTTCGGTAACGGTATATTAGAGATAACGATAGTCAGTTAAATGGGCTTTGAATCGATAACGGTATTTTAGCGGTATAGCTTGCCATTACTAAAAAATTTGTACAGTAAAACCTTTTAACAAAGTACAGCGATGTTCGCAGACAATTTGTATGTCTTATATTACGCGGGTGAATAATCAAAATAAATAATTAAACTGCTTAATTCTTTCCTGAAAACCTCCATAAGGGTGTCTTAATGAATTGCTTTATTTGCGAGTTAACTTATGTAACAGCACTCAAACGATGCGTAAACTCAGGGAATTATGTAGGTAGAAATTACTAAAAATTACAGTTACAATAACTACAAATGTAACTAAAAAGGCGATGACTGTACTTTTCATAAAAATGACTAAAAACGTAGTAATTCTAAAACAACTAAAAAACTAAATGCAAATGCAGTTAAAAACGGTCAACATAGCTGACTTACAATTAATAGTAGAATTGTAAAAACAATGACAAATGTAGTAAAAATAACTAACTGAAATCTACTCTTATGCAGTTAAAATAAAAGTTTTTATATTAATGTATTTTTTGGCGAAAAAAAGTTTCTGATTTTTTTGCATAATTGGGTAAAGTTACATAACGACGATCGTATTGTCCGCGTGATATTATTTACTAAAGTTTTTTTATCGACTCACCCTAATTCGCATTATATAAGGCAAGAGTGTCCGCTATTGAAAAATTTTACTATCACTTAAAAATACATCTTCACTTTGTTCTAAAATTAAATTTCAACTCAGCATAAATTAAATTTGGCACTTTATTGTTTTGTCATTGTTGTTGTTTGTCATTATCGTAGTCGTTGTCATGTCTGTTATTTTGTTAAGTATTGTACTTGACAGTTATCAGACAGTTTGTTGTAAGTTCAATGTATGCAGTATGAGAAATTTGTTAACATAAAAGGAGAATGATTTATTGAAAATGGATTGCCAAGTTGTAGATACAAATTTTATATTGAGGACAAGCATTTGCAACATTTTTTTAATAATAAATCGGGGTTTGTTGGAATTTAAACGAAAATTGTGACGAAGAAATTGGAATGCATTATATAGGTGGAAATATAATTTTTATGGTGAGAAACTAGTTTTGTGGTGAAAAACCATTTTAGTAGTAAAAAAAGATTTGTGGTAAAAAAAATGTTTGTGGTGAAAAAATGAGGTGAAAACATTACAAAAACGGGTTTCACCTCTAGGCATCTGGTAAAAAAATATGACGAAATATTTGATTCACAGAAAAATCTACACACAGAGAAATAAAGTGCCAACCGAATTGAAAAGTGTATTTTGGTGGTAACAACTTATGAATTCAGTTAGTACAATGATATTTACTTTAAAGTTCTGAATATTTTGGGTGTTGTGACTAAAATTCAGTTGAATTAACCGAACTTAGTTGTGAAAACCAATGTTCAGTGGCACCAACAGACTGAAATTCTTAATAACAGAATTTGAGTCGTAGTAACCAAATTTCAGTTAGCAAATAGCTAAATTTTTCTCTGTGTGTACCACAAACAGATAAGATATACTGGCACAAGCGTGTGTTTCTAATGGGCTCTAGGGATAAGTCTACTTATCTCAGCACAATGCTTCCCACAACCTATTTCTCTACGGTGCTCTAATGAGTCATTAGAGCTGGATATCCTACAGGCATTGATAAGTATCGAACTCATTCTTTGCACTCGGTCGAGAAATAGGTTGGCATATCCATTGTGTCCGTTAAAATTTTCAATATAAATTTTTGCTTCATCTTGTAACAAACGAACTGAAATTATAAAATAATTAGTCGAGCGTATGCTTGCCTGCTTATAAAAGCGTTTTTGTGAAATAAAAATAACTAGTGCTGACGCCAAATAATAATGCGTTAAGATATTTATTTTCATGATATAACGTGGTAATTAAAATTTTTGATGGGATAATAATGTAAACCCAAAGGAAAAGCCATAATCAATTTCATTATATTTATGAAAAGTTTCACTATATATTTTGTGGTAGTAAGGATTTCATTATTATTATTATTACCATGCATGATATGGTCATTTGAATTCTTGTTGCTTATGAAATGTTTCATAAATATTGACAAAATTATTACATTGGACGAAAATTTATGAAACTTCCTTATGGGGAATGAGAAGTCAATTGACCTAAAAGTGACTGGTTAAAGAAGGACTTATCACAGGACTGGTATAATTTAATACTGAAGTGGGCTAAGCAGTGTCAATTGTTCTAAAATTACCAATCCTGTGATTGTTAAAGGGAGGACATACCACTTAACCAAAATGCTTAGTAACAAGAAAAAACCAGTTGGCCAGAATTTTACCCATTGAAAGCTGTTTAGTTTTCGTTTATTTTACACGACATGTCCCCTTTGCGACAGTCTTGTGGTATGCCCATCTTTGGTTAGTCCTGTGGCATGCCACTTTGTGGTTTAAAGCAGGACAAATGACCCCCTCCTATGACAAGCCAATGTTAAAGTTGAAAGTTGTTTACATAGTAGGGCGGGTCGATTTAAAAATCGCTCAACGTTCAAGGAAAATCGTATTCTAGGGATCAAAATAGGAAACTTTGCCGAAGGAACCATACCTCTAAAACGAATTCTGATGTCCCGACTTTTGACCCGTAGGTTCAAATTTTGAAAAAGCTCACTTTAATATTTCAGAAAGTAGGAGGAATTTCTCCAAGATTATGGGAGCTACTACTTTTCCGGGAGACGCGCTAGCAGATTAATGCATAAATCATCATTCTAGGTGCCCGTTAAGGACAAATCTCGGGATTGAGATATTTCAGAAAGTAGGAGGAGTCTTTCCAAGATTAGGGTCTCTATTTCTTCTCCGGAAGACGCTCTAGCAGATGAATGCATAAATTATATTCGATTGGGTTGGACTCGATTATGGCACTCTAAATGGATCAAAGTGGGATTTTTCAAAATTTGCCCCTACGGGTCAAAAGTCGGGACAGATGTCGTTTTAGAGGTATGGTTCCTTCGGCAAAGTTTCTTATTTTGATCCCTAGAATACGATTTTCCTTGAACGTTGAGCGTTTTTTGCCTCCATACAAATCGACCCGATAGGGTAGGGTTTAGCAGAGGACCAGTCTCTGGCACGAAGGGACCGATCCTGTGGCACACGCAGAACCGGTCCCACTCCTAATAGGGTTATTCCTGGTTTTCTCTGGGTGTACTTGATATTTAAAACATACTATAGTTAAACGATATTTAAAAAATAATTTTAATCGATATTTTAGAAAAGAAAATGTTAAAGTTTAATTTTTAGTATTCAGAACGCTGTATTTCGTCAGTAGTTCTGAATTTTATAAATCTGAAGTCAGATATGGAAACAGGAAATCAGATAGGAATATAGGAATTTAATATAAAACAAATTTGCTTTCGAAAAACTGTTAACGATCTCATTATACGGAAATGTTCAACTTTAAGCACCTACACTCACAAGAACTTTTCCTTAAAAAATCAGCAGTTATTTAAAAAGTTATTCCGTAAAGTTGTTTCAATTGAACATGTAGTTAAATTACCAAAGAAATATATGTTTTAACTAAAAATTAAATTAATTAACCGAAAAGTAAGTAGACCTTTATTTTTGAACTGATTTTCAATTAATTAAGACTAGTAAATATTTTACTAGTCTTTACGGAAAAAATATTGTGAGTATATAACTCAAAAACTATAAGTTCAATATAGGCTCAATCCAGTTTTTTCACCAAAATCGGTATGAATTTCGAAGGATCCAAAATGGAACACAAAAACCCACAAATTTCGGTTCCTCTTTCAATTTTATTTCTAGCGATTATACCTTTTGTATAATCCCCATTGCAAAATGGTCAATTTTTGTCGTTTCCACCCTTTATAATTTAAAATAAAATTGGTTTTATGGGATTCAATGAACCAAATTTACATTAATAAATACTCTACATAACAACGTATTAGTTGATGGTGTGAAGTAAAAAAGGTATGATGTTTATGATGACATAAATAAATGACGTGTAATGTTAATAGCAGGTGTGCTAAAGTAACAGGACCTATGTAAACTTAACCTAAATTACTGTGATGTTAATAACAACATTAAAAATGAGCGACATTTTTGATAGAGAGCGCGAGAGAGACATACACAGACAGAATGTATACGAATACTTGAGATAAAGATAGAACAAAAACAAAATGTTATAATACGGGGTTTTAAATAACAAGCACATGCATGCTTTGGAGCTCATTTAAAGTACAACCGGTGCTCGCTTAAGTTGTGCTAAATAAGCAGAAAAAAAAGAAATATTAACGCGAAAACAAAAAAAAAAAAAATCAACAATAAGAACAAAGAACTGTTGAAAAAACTAAAACAGAAGCTTCAACAAAAAAGCAATAAAAAAGATAAACAATTTTAAAAAGTTGTATTGAACTTTTAAAAATTCCACCTTAAACTTTAACGACAAAGACTATTTTTTCTTGAGTGTAGTAAAGTGAAATAATTTGTCTAGTGTTTTGTTTTTTCTAAAAAAGTGTTTTCAACAAAAAACCACAGCAACATCAAAAATGGAATCTGACAACAAAAAGCCTTTAAAGTAAGTTGTTTTGCAATAAAAACCTTGTTTTTATTTTTGAATCTAATTTTTAAAATTCCATGATTTATTGTTTAAAACTTAAAACGATTTATGAGTCTTTCTCAAACATATATTTTGGGGCGTCTCTAGTATTTTTTGTTGTTGTTGTTTTATTATATTTGTTGCAAATTTTGTGTTAAATATGTCAGAAACTGGGTAAACTCGAAAAATTGTTTTTGGTGTGTCTGTCTGTATGTCTGTCTGTCGGGCTGTATTGTTTGATATTTACATTTCTACATACATTTTTCTACATATTTTTTTTTATATTCTTACTACTCTTCATTTATTTAAGAGCATTTATATTCTTTTGTTCTTTCATTATTATTTAATATAAAATTCTCTTTGTATGTTAAAATGTTAAATTTAAAGAGACATTTTTCAAAATTGCATCATAGATTATATAGATTTCGAACTCTTCTTATATAAATTTCGAACTCTTCTTCTTCTTTTATAAACAAACACATTTTTTCATACACATTCAAATATTTTTTGTATATGTATACCAAGTATGTTCAACACATTCTCATGAGTTACGTGCACGGACAGCTAATGTCAAAGAGTTGCATATCTATGTAATCTATGGTTTGCATTGGTTTTTAAAGGAATTTTAAATTTGTATGCAAATTTAATATTCAGTTTGTAAATAAACAAAAACATAATAATCGTTTAACAAATGGAATATTAAATAATAATGACAGTGCACAGTGGTGAAATTCGGTCATAACTCTATAACTTCTTTGTTTATTAAGTTAAAAAACTGAAATTTGGTACATGAATAAAGGATATACTTTCTTATCTTTTACCAGAAGTTCGGTGCAATAAATAAATATTGGTGTTGACCACTTTAGTATGGACATCTAAAATATATTGAAAATGCACTTAAATGTTTCGCCATTGGTCTGATATTTAGACAAACTATTTATAAATATTATCTAGTTAATGCCTGGTATCAAAAATTATCAAATTCGGTCCAGGCATGTAGAAGTTATGTGTAAAAATATGAACTTTTTTTAGATTTTCGTTAATTTTCTGTAAAACTTTTATTATTTAGAATTTCAGTGCAATAAGTATAGGGGTGGCCACGTTAGTATGGACATCTAAAATGTATTTATTTTTATTTTATTTTATTTATTCAGTCTATGGAATAAATCCTTACAGACTGTGTTTTAACAATTTAAAATATAAAAATTACAATAGAAGTTCAAATATTACACTAAAAACAATTTAGCTATTTAAAAAAAGAATTATATTACGTTAATAATGTTAGCATTAATTGAAAAAATCAAATAAATTGTAGAGATTATTAAAATCAGCACATATTCTTCTAACAGGATCAGCATTGGCATAGTTTTGACGAAATACTTTAAGGTATAGTGGATTAAAATTTCGGGTTGTACGTTGAGGAACGTTATATCATTTATAAGCTCGTAGGAAACATCGCCATTAATTAAGTTAGTTAAGAACGTTACATTTAGCATTGTTCTACGACTTTTCAGGGTAGGTAGTTTAATACGTGTTAGTCTAGTTGTATATGATGGAAGATTTGTAACAGTATCACGGTAAAAATCTCGTAAACTATTTCTGGACCGACCCAATTTGATCGATGTATATCTGGTATTGAGGATACCAAATAACAGAGCCATATTCTAAAATTGGTCTAACCAGAGACACATACAATTGCTTAGTGATGTTATGATCGGTGAACTCTTTTGCCCATCGCTTTATAAAAGCGGGAGAACAGCGAGCTTTATCAAGCTCAGGGTCTAACAAAACACCAAGATCCAGGAAAACATCCACTAACTCTAGCTGAAAACCACCTAAGGAATAGAGAACATGGGCGCAAATGTTTCTAGAGAAATGCATATGTTTACACTTTTTCAAATTCAGGTCCATTAAGTTTGAGCTACACCATTCAAAGAAGTTATCTAAATCATGCTGAAGATAGATTTGATCAGAATCATTTTTAAAACAAAGAGAAATTTTAACGTCATCCGCATACATTAGAACATTAGAAAATTGTATATTATTTGGCAAATCATTAATAAAAAGCGAAAACAAAATTGGTCCAAGATGGCTTCCTTGTGGCACCCCAGATTTGACCAGAATATTCAAAGACGTAGAAGTATTGAAACGAACTCTTTGGTTTCTATTTGCTAAATATGAATTTATCCAGCTTATACAGTTGTTTGTAAAACCCATCAAATACAATTTTTTAAGCAAAGTGAAAATGCACTCAAATGTTTCACCATTGGTCTGATATTAAGAGAAACTATTTATAAATATTACCGAATTACCTGGTATTTAGACAAATATTACCTAGTTAATGCCTGATATCAAAAATATCAAATTCGGTCCAGGCATTTATACGTTAGGTGTAAATATACACTTAGAATACTATGTAGGTAAAGACCACTGCAAATGTAGTTAAAAACGAATGAAATTTCACTTAAAGAAAGGTTGACTTACATTTCAGTAAATTCAACTAACATTGTCATTTGTTTTTTTTTTTTTTTAAATAACAGAAAACAACTGTAAAAAATAAATGTAAAATCATAAAACAGTTATTGATGTGGTTTGTTTTTTTTAAATGAACTACAAGGTTAGTAAAAAATTTAATTTGTTCTAAAAATGACTGACATTTACATTAAAACTAAACAATTTGTAGTACAACCTTAACAACTACATATTTTTATACCTAGTTTGGTATAGATTAGATTAGATAATTTTTTCTTTATTTCAAAATTAAGTTTACAAAAATTGCTTAATGCTACTTATAAAATAATGAAATGTGTGAACATACGACATTGGCTAAAAGCCGTCGTTCGAGGTTTGGATTAAGAATTCGGTTCATTCTTTTTTTTTTTAATTAATAATCATATAATTACAAATTATATACTATTACCCTAACCGAGCACTAGCTACTATGGCTTTCGGCGCATTGTAGCGAAAACAGACCAGTGCCTCTGGTGGGAATCGAACCCACGACCCCCGCACTGATAAGCCAGCACGCTACCAAGTAGCCTACCGGGGCGCACAGGGTTCATCCTCATTTTCTATTAAACTAAATATAATAAATAATTTGTCTAATTAGTTCGGTATAAACTGTTGGGGATAAAAATATTAAGTGAAGAACTAAAAGTCGAACATATGCCTAAACTTATTCCGTTTTCACCAAATACATTACAAATGGCTAGTTTACACATTACAAATAGCTAGTTTATATCTAAAATTATAATGTCAGGGTTGCCATATGACAATTTTAAAAAAGTGTTCAAAAACTACGATATTTATCATATATAAAATATAAAATATATAAATAAATAAATAAATAAATAAATATAAAAAATATTTTTCCAACAAATTTAAAAACCGGTTAACTTAAAAAATGTATATTTCGTATATTTTTGAATCATGAATTATACCTAAAATTATGCAAAATTAAAGGATTTAAATTATCTTGAAAAGTTCAAATTTCTTTGCTAATGCTTTTACCTGAGGGCGCTTTAAGGAAAAAAGCAGTCTTTTACATATCTGCAGAGTTTGGTTGAAAAATTGGCGGCGGATCTATGATTGTTAATGAGTTGAAAAAAACTTGGTCATAGTGGAACTACATAGAGGTATATGCAATTGAGGATTTTGCATTACCTATTTTATACATTATAGAGGAATATCGAAAATATCTTAGTTTGAGTGGTCAAGCAAACAATTTAAAAAAACTTACCTTGTTTGTACTCATTTTCTTAAATGAAAAATTTCCTGAAGGGCTTCTTTATTAAATTGTTTTTTATTACAAGCAAAATAGGTTGATAACAAATTCATTTATAGAGTATACTTTTGGGATAACTTATTTGCATGTATTTAAAATGAAAACTTTTTATGGTTTTTAAGTCTTCTTTTTTGTTATTAAACAAAAAAAAAAAAATAAATAAATAAATTAACGAAGTTTTTAACAACAATAGTATACTTTTGAGGGTTTATTTGCAGTTAATATTTTAAAGCATACTTTTGACCACAAAAAAGTATGCTTCACAAAGAACAAATTTCGATTAATTAAAGAACTTAAAAGTAAAACAGTTGTTGAAAATTCATATTGTGGCAAAGGCGAAATATATGGAAAAAGCTTAAATATAAAATAATATCTGTTTTTTATGCAAACATACTTGAAGAGCATGCTTTTAAGCTCAATTATGTTACTAATTAACTAAAGTGTGTAAAGTATAATTAAATTATACTTAAAAGGTTAATGAAAAATAAAATTTTAAATTTGTAGACAAAGTCTCAGTAGACTCAAATATGGGAATAACTAAAAAAAAAATTTAATTTGAAACACAAAAGTTAACCTTTTTAAGACGTCATATTTTTTTGCCCAGAACTTTTCAAGGAAACTTAAAAGGGGTTAAAATTACATTTAAATCCAGTTGTAAGGAAAATTACAAAAACCCTTTTGAATCAATGATATTCTCATCATTTGTTCAGGTGTTTCTTTTGTACAACTTTTTATTTTTTTATACACTTTGTTTTAAAATTCATATTCAATATAAAAATGTTGTGGAAAATTCTTAAGGGAAATTACAAAAATGCTTATAAGAAATAAATGAATATTTAATGAAGGTTTCTTTTTTATCGTTTTTAAAAGTAAAACAAAATGAAGGCTTTTCAAAAAGCGATTTTATTACATAAAAAAGACGATATAATTAAAAGAATTATAAACTAATTAAATAAAGCTTTTGAAGATGTATTTTAAAAGAGACTTAACCCTCTAACTGGAAAGACCCCGCAGGATGGGTATTTTAAATTGACCATAAAGGCGCCAAATTAGTGTTTAATAATAAGAAATTAGACTATTTCAATAGAAAACCAAATTTAAAAAATATTTTGTGCAGTAGTTTTTTGTGTGGAGTGCACGGTTTGGAAGCGAGAAAGCATTAAAGTCAAAATTTCGTAAAATTTCAGAAAATAAAAATAAATAAATTGTCCATAATCTTAAAACATATTTGTGTTGGCAAAAAAACGTTGATACTAAACACAAAGTATGATTGAATCTTATCCTTAAAGTTTCATCAATATATATTGTAGTTTAGGTGCGTCTTCACTCAATTTCGCGTTTTAGATAAACGAAAATCGCCATACCTTCTTCAGCTATACCACAAAAAGTTTAATTTTGAACTGTAGTTATATCTTGGTAAGAGGAATAATTTATGGCTTAAACCTATTAAGTTTTATAGAATAGTTTCTGAGATTCACTCTAAACCTATTTGGCCCATATCGCTTAAAGAAGGCAACGAAAAAAAAAAACAAATTGGTAGAAGAACATATTTTTTATTTATCGTGCCGAACACATGGTATGAATTTCTTTGCAAAACAGTTTAGTCCGGTTTAAGGGTTAACATAATTTATGGTCAATAAAATATAAACCATCCTTTAGACAAGAGTATTTATAAATATTAATAATGTTTTAATTAATCCGATGAATACCCCACATTATAATACTTAAGTAATAATAAATGTTTTATGATATTTTTTACACAACGGCTACACCATTTCTAGATTAACTTTATAGTGGTTTTTACGTTTTGTAAATCTCTGTAAGTAAAACTTTTACAAAAACTATATATAGAGCTAACATGGGAGTTCTAAATACAGAGAGAATCTCAGTTAATCCTTTTGTGATATTTTAAAAGATTTCTCTTTTGATTATTAAAACAAAAAAATTAGAAGAATATGCTTTGTTGAAATCACTACCACGCCTAAAATAAGTAAGCAATATTTTCTGTTATAACTCTTAAATATTTGTCATTATCTCAATATGTTTGGTATTGAAAATTAACTAGATTTGCGGAGCGGTTCAAAAGTTATAATGGAAAACATGAAGAGACCTCTAATAGTGAGACAACCCAGGCAGAAAAATACAATCGGCACAGTGTTGGTAAAGCGTCGGCGACGGTCGATTATACGTTGACAGAACGTGGGATTAACGATCTTGATAGTATTGTCCTTTTGCCCGATTGATAACCGTGGCCAACCGTTCTTTTGAGCGAACTTGAAACCGTTGGCATAACGTTGATAATCCAAAGATTTTGGAGCTTTTAAAAAAGCTTACATTAAATTAATTTTGGGAAATAAGTACAATAAAAATCTGCAAAACAGTTCGGGCCTTTTAAATCATATTAAAATGTGTGAAATAAAAAAAAATTTCCAAAAATGCTTTTAATAGGTTGTTAGATTTTTAAAAACAATGTTGGCATAGAATTTTGCGGTTGGTAATGGCAAACAAAATAGTGTTTTCCTAGCACAATAAACAGCACAATATAGCACGCTCACTTATTTAAGTGATTTCAACAATAGACGTTACGCTATTGATTTTATTTTTTTTCAAGAATAAAAAGTGTGATATTTTAAAATACGACAAAAAGGTTAATTAAGAACCCTCCAAAACTCCATTCATACTTTTTCTATTCCGAATTTTGAAATTTTGTTACCGTGAAATAAGAAATTAAAAATTTTTAAAATTCATTTTTATTTACCCAAGTAAAAAAGTGTTGATATAGTTATAAAGGGTTATCCATTTTTCGGTTTCAAAAGTAAACGTAAATAAAACACATATAAAATATTTTTTTTCATGATATTTCTTTTTTATTATAAAGTTTGAACGTTGACATTATGTGTGAAACACTATATCAGGGGTGCCCAAGGCCTATGCGCTTGGTGCTCATTTGTTTTTGTGAAAACACTTAGGTATAGGCTGTGTGTTTTAATACACATATAGAGCGCTCGGCACTAGCAATACGAAATACACAAACAACTTTGTCTTATTAGTTTTTTGTCGTTCTTCACTGTATACACGCAAGCGCAAAGCAACAACACTTTCGTATGCTTTGCTGGTAAACATTGAAATATTTTTTTCTTTTTTCTTTGTATGTATTGGTTTTTACAACAAAAAATATTGAATAAAAATTAGTTTTTCTTTAAATGTATTGGTGTTTGCTCTTCCATAAGGAACTTTTGGGGCACTCCTGCACTATATCATTTAAATGACCACCACGCGAAGTGTTGTCAGCATTGATTCTTTTGAGGTAATTTTGGACCACTTTTTGACACATATTGGGCGGTATCTTAGCCATAACTTAACGAATGTTGGTTCTTAAGTGCTCAAGAGTTAAAGGTTTATCTGCATAAACACGGTCTTTCGCGTAGCCCCACAAAAAATGTCTAATGGTGTCAAATTGCATGATCTTGGTGGCCAGTTGATGTCGCCACGACGAGAAATTACACGGCCAGGAAATGTCTCTTGCAATAAAGCCATATTCGCTCGAGTTGTGTGGCATGTGGCACCGTCTTGTTGAAACCATTTATTCTCCAAGTCGTATTCTTCAATAGCAGGCAAAAAAGTCGGTTATCATACGACCATAACGCTCCGAATTGACGGTGACAGACGTTCCATCGTCGTTTTCGAAGAAGTAAGGTCCAATCACACCTTCGGACCAAAGAGCACACCAAACAGTGACTTTTTGTGGATGTAATGGCCTCTCTTCAATTACAATATCTCAAACCGCTCCAGTCTCTTCAAATTTCTTCACAATTTTTCCAATTGCTTGTGTAGTTGGACGATTATGTAAACCATAATCTCCTCTTAAAGCACGATATGTGGCTGTGCCAGAATCACCATTTTTGTAGTAAGTTTTAATAATTTTTACGCGTTGTGTGATGGTTAAGCGATCCATTTTCGTCTATGTCAGACTTCCAGCTGAAAAGAAAAAAAATTGGTTTAGCAACTTAGTTTGACAGATGTCGAATTCCAGCCCTATACTTTTGAAACCACGAAATGGATAACCCGGTATTATACTATATACAGTTATTTATAATGATATATAGTAAAATATTTATTCATATCAAATAATATCTCAAGTATATAATTATATCTTTCTTTATATTACACTTGATATCGTGCAATATGTAAAAATATATAATTATATATCGATCTATATATAACTACATATGTCACATGTAATTGCATATATTTGAGTGCAATCTATCTAATTGAGTGTATATGTATCACATTGTACAAAATTTGATTCATTTGGATGAGACAAAATTCGGATGCAATTGTATCAAACTATATCTAATTTTATCAAACTAGAACTAATTGTATCAAATAATGTCTAATTGTATCAGATTAGATCTAATGTACTACAATTAGATGTTCTCCTGTTTCGGAAATACATAATTATATTTTTTTTTGTACATGGTTATTCAATCTTTGCAATGGTGTAGTCATGGGGGTTGCCGCCATAATTTTCTGTACCATAATTTTTGCTTTAAAGCTATTGAACCTCTAGTTTCTTAACTTATAAATCTCTTTATTTGAAGTATTACAAAGTTATTCTGTGTTTATTTTCAAAAAAACTACTATATTTCAACCTAAATTTTTTGGTTGAATTATATACACAAGGACATGAACACAAAAATGAATAAACTGCTGATGCTGCTGTTGCTCCTGCTCGTTTTCTATAGAAAGTTAAAATCCATTCATAAAAAATCTTATAATTTATACGATTCATTGAAGCTTAAACTTTTAAGTGGGTTTTTGTTCCTCTTTATTAAAATTTTGTTTATTGTAGGATTTTCATTTGTATCCTACACATGTTTAGCAAAATAGAACAAAATTAAACTTTTATCTGGCTTTTTAAAATTTTTGTTCAAACTTTTACCAACGAAGATTTTCAAATTATTTTAAAGTGCATTTTTTAAATTAATTTTAGTTTTAAGATTTTAGAGGACGATGGCACTAAAGCGCAAAAGCTTTAGGTATTAAGACACATATATTATTTATTTTGTATATTGCTACTAAATTATTGACATTAAAATTGTTGTACTAAAGTCCATAAGCTCATATTTTAATATTAGAAGAAGTTCGTTTTTAGATTTTGGTACTAAAACTCAATAATCCAGATTATTTCATTATTAAATTCATTATTGGTATTTAGATTTTGGCATTTAAACTTAATAATCCAGATTATGCAACTAAAAGACTTGCTTTATGTTTTTAGATTTTGGCACTGAATTATGTAATGGTTCTGATTTAGGACTCCATAATCGATTATCGGATTTTGGTACTAAAATGAAACAATCCAAATGATGGTACTTAAATATTATACACTTTTACTACTCCTTTTTTTGTGTTAAAAACTTGGAAGCTTTTGTACGAAAACTTAAAGGCGTAAATTAAGTTACTAAATATTTTAAAATGGTTTGGTACTGAAATTTAATGCAAACCCATTTAAAAAAAAAAAAATAAAACCTTATATCTCCGATTGATAATATTGACATTCGGACTAAAGTTTGTGTTTCGGTACTTAAAATTCAGTATGGGCTGCAACTGGATTTTTTCTCCCCACAAATTTCGAATGTACTAAAATAGTAATAAATTTATATTTCTCTATTTTTATATCAAAACAACGCTTTATAATTTATTTATTTATTTATTTATTTATTTATTTATTTATTTAAAGAAATATTGTTACATGTTTACAATAATCAACAGTCTATGTCAAATTTTAATTAATATTTCTACATTAAAAAATTATTGATTTTAAATTTCTATGATATTTCTCAGAATTCAAAAATGTTTTCTCCCACATCTGCAACATCTAATGCTAGAAAATAAATAAAAATTTCAATTTACATTTAAAACATTATGTCATAAAATGTGTAGGTACACAACTGTTACCCATAATGAATGACCACAGAACAAAAAATTTTACATTTTATGAACATGTAAAAACAATTAAGGAATATTTAAAGAAAAGTAAATATTAATGTTTCTTACGAAAAGTAAAATGTTAATTGACATTATAAACCCTAAGGAAAGAATGTTGTACTAAAGCATACTTTTAGGATGAAAAGGCAACACGAAAGGCATACTTTAAAGAAAAAAGCCAAAGGTAAAAAAATTAAAAGCATAGCTAAAAGGGGAAAAATGAAACAAAGTACTTTAGCATACTTTAAGGGTTAAATAAGAATTTTTTTAAATTTTGTTTTTGTTAATTAAAACGTATAAAAATAAGTGCATTACAAAAAAAAATGTTAAAGCATATTTTTAGGGTGAAAGCATAAATACATGTTTTGAAGAAAAATTAAGGTTTAAAATTAAAGTATATTTTAAGAGGAAAAATTAAAGCATACTTTAAGGATAACTTAAATAAGGAAAACTCATTAAACATTTTTTATAAATTTATAAATCAAAAATATTATTTCATTTCCTAATTGACAAAAGTATTTTGCAAATAACGGATATTTTCCTTAAAATTTTATTGTATTTTTTTACTTTTTTTGCAATTATTTTGTTCTTTTTGCTGGTGAAATAAATACTTATTTCCTGTTATGGTTATTTCGAAATAAAACTACCATATACAACATACCATGCTTTATAGTTTTTCATTTTATTTCCCGTTTTTAGAAATATTTATTATTTATGACATCCGCTACAGTCTTTATTACTCCTACTCCTCGTAATCATACAAAACGGACAATCCAAATGAAATTGATTATGTGTACATTAAAGTTACATGCTTGGCATTCGTACAAGTTGAAGAATTTTCTGGAGTGCAGGCCCCTGTAGCAAAAAAAAATGTTAATAAGGAATACTTTTTTTGTACATTAAATAAAAAAAAATATATTTTGATGAACTCTGCAGTTAAAAATATAATAAGAATTAAGATATATTTTCTCAATTTCTAGTATACAATTTAGGAAAATTACATAGAATTTTTAAAACCTATATTAGTGGTTAATAGTTATTTAGTACTAAACTATTTACCAATAATATAGGTTTTTAAAATTCCAGATATTTCAATTAAAAAACTCCAAGACTGTTTGCTATTTACGATATTAGAATACGGGTTACAGATTTTAGTACTTGAGAAATATTTTAGTACAAAATATTCACAATATTTTTGAACTAAACTTAAGGCTTTAAGATTTACAAAAAATTATCGACGAGACTTTAACGCTTAAACAGCTACCAGACTTAAGTACTAAAATAACCTAAATATAATATAAATGAAATTTCCGCGACTGGTTTCTAAATTGAAGTACTATTTATGATTTTAATAATTTTAGTATTTTAGTTCTTAAAGAAACACAATTTATTTCATATTTTATTTACGAAATTGAAGTTTTTAAGGAATCACGATTTATTTCTAGGTTTCAGAACTAAATTGTAGATTGATGGGCATCAGTACTAAATTATTTACAAAATATAAGTTCTAAAAGAACCACGAATGGTTTCCAATTTTTTAATCTTAGTAGGTACTGAATAACTCTAAAAGGCCGATAATTACAATAGTTTCAAGATATTAGTACTAAATTATTCACTCCTCCTTACATACTCCTCGACAAATATATCTTTGTTGTCTTAATTATCCACGATAGTTTAGTACTAAACTATCTCGGCTCAATCTCAAACTTAGGGGATAAAAGGGAGGGGCAAAATATATATAATTTTTTTAAGCTTTAAAATCTTTTACTCCCAACGTTAAAATACTGGAAAAAAGAAAAATTTTGATATCCATATTGCCTCTGATTTGAAGATAGCGTGCCCACCAATTAGTTGAAAAAATGCTTTTAAGCTAAAATACTTTCCAATGTTTCTACTGGGTTTTTAGAAAAGACAAATTGTCATTTAATATGGTAACCATTAGATAATATAACACAAAATATTGTTAACAAAATGTTTAAAAGAAGATTAAGAAAATATATACAAAATAATATAAATGATGGTAAGAATATACAAATGTTAGAACGCCACAACTTGGGGATTTTTATTTGAGAGGATACGAATTGTAATACGAAACCGGTATTTTAAAGTTACATTCGATTTGATTACAATTTTTGTAAAATCTTGTCGTCATTCACATGTTTTGCATACGCAATGTAATTAAAGTCATATCAAAACTCGAAATCGATCCACCCTAATAAGTATTTATAATCCAAAACAATTTGGTTTTTGTTTCAGATTGTTAATTAATATTTTTTGTGTGTGCCCACAGGCTAAATACATTTATTATTTTCATATATTTCTCATCTGTCTACAGACATACGTACACTCTAAAAAATGCATGTAAATTTACTGCTATTAAGTTTGTAAAATTTTGTATAAAATTACATAAAATGAGTAAATTTACACACAAAATGCTTAAATAACTAATTTACACATTTATGGCTGCAAAAATAAAAACAAATGCTTGTAATCTGTGTGTTGGGAAACATGTTTTTATATTTATAAACATTTTTGTCTTCATGCAGTAGTAAAAATACACACAATTGGTAGTAAACTGTATGTTGGGAAATATGTTATTAGAAGTTAAAAACAGTTTTACCTACAAAGAGTAAGTAATTGTCAAAATAACAAAAAAGAAAAACAAATAAAAAAATTAATATTTTTTTTTTGTAAACATATTTATAATTCTTTTTTCGTAATTATAATTGGAAAATGCATAAAAAAATATGAAATGGACCAACAACTTTTATTTAAAAGAATGGCTAACACTGAACTCCTGTGATTTATGGTTTTTTTAAATTGCTGAGACCGAAATATTTGTATTTTGCATATGAAATTATGTATATGAATATGAAGTACTAAACAAATTTATTACGCACATTATGAGTAAATTTACACACATGTGTAATGAAGCATGTTGCTATAGATTTGTGTACACATTTTGTGTGTACCAATTTACACACATAGAGTAAATTTACCCAACTTATAGTAGGAGTTTAGTTTCCTACTATTAGTTGTATAAAATTCAACAGAAATTAGTTAGAGTGTGCGTATTAGTAAGCTGGTAGGTATATTTTTATGCTAAATACACTATATTTTATAAATATTAAATATTTTCTATAAAATATTTTTTTAATATTATTTCTGCATTATCTGAAGTGTGAAATATTCATTTTTAATTTTTATCAGTAAATTGTTACATATGTATTTTTAAATATTTTCCAAAGGGCATCGCAATAAGCATTTGGAAGATATTTTCCGAACAAATGTATATTACCAGCATTTATATTTCCAGTAGGTTGTTTTTTTCAGCGTATAGCTATAGCTTATTTTTTTCTTCCAGAAAATATGTATATCGGCGATATTTTCGACAGTTTTTTTGTATCTTCTAAATAATAGTAAAGCAATATCGCCGATTTATCTTCCAGAGGAATTGTGTTTCGTATTGCTTTCGGGACACGTTTTCTAACAAAAGCGGTATCGCCCGTAATACGAATACGATTGTTGCCGCAATAACATTTTTCTCCCAGGCAATACGATTGCGAATCGTAATTGTACTGCTATGTTTGCTGGGATGTTTCAAACAAAGTTTTATTTCTATTTTTAAAATAATAAAAACTATATTATCCCAGCAAAAAATAACCTTGATTTGGTAAGCAGTAACTATATTTGTATGCTTCCAAAAATAGCGCCTTGCAAACAATAAAGCAATTAGGGAAGGCATTCGGTTGTCCTTCCCTAAATGCTTTTTCGAAGCAGTGAATAATGCTTACAATGAAGCACAGTTAAGAATGCATCCCATGAACCATTAATGTTGTCAACCCACAAACAAAGAGCTTTTTACTTAAATTATTGGAGAAATTGTTACAGAGAAAATCGCTAAAATCGAGGTGCCTTCATATGGGAACAGTGGGCGTTAATGAGTTAAATAAAGAATGAAATAAAAAATATTTTTTTTTAAAACTTCGATAATAATAATATTATAATATTTTTATTAAAACTTATTAATTAAAAAAAAAAATAGGTTATATTAATGTTTGATGTTTGGCATGGGATTGTCACTTCTTTCAAAATGTGTTCTGATGATGGGAACCCCGAAATAGATATATCAACACATTCCTGAAAGTAGTCAATTAATAAATTTGAAAACAAAAACTATAGATTATTTGTTTAGGACAATATCCTAATAAAGAAATATATAGAGTATGGCCTCGACTTGGGGCACGGTAACCATTTGTAATAAAACTGTGGGTGTAATGGCAAATCTATTTTTAAGGCACACTCTAAAGTATACGTAATATTTATTTTCTTGTTCTGATAAATATTACGTATACGTTATATATATTATCTTGTTCTGATAAATATTACGTATACGTTAAGGTGACGCTTAAATTAAATAAGATATATTAAATGATCATGCAGATGTAACTGATCCGGAACTTTGATTAAATTATATTGAAAATGTATCAGTATTAAATCCAAGTATAATCTGATAGTTAACCTTAATTATCTTTCAATAGCTGCTGTTATTAGCTGTTAAATCTAATTTTAAAATATATAATTTTTTTAATACTATCACATTATTAAACTTTTTCTCATTTAAAATCAGCAAGTGATATATATATATATATATATTATCTATTAATATCCGTTTTATGCAAGACTAACCACAAGGACATACAAATTTAAAAAAAAAAGAAATAACTAGCCAAATATCCAAAATAACAATAACTAAAAACTATTTGATAACAAAATATTTACAAATGACTGAACATATTAAACACTGTGTGATTTGAGCGTTAAATTTAATGCTACTGATGATGATGTTGATGCTGGTACAAATATTTGTGAAATATTTAAAGATTTAAACTATTGACCTGATTTTTTTATATTTTTGAACAACTAATATATCCCTTTAGCTTAGTTATTTTACATGATTTTTCTTTTTTTTCACATGAGTGTTTACCCGAGTAAAAATAATATTATGCAATCTCATATTTTAAGATCCAGTTGCGTAAAATTTAACATCATGTGTCGTAAGATAGAAATTTTCTAGAAAAAAGTTTTAGGGAGTGAAGTTAGAGAATTTTTAGTAAATTTTTTAATTATTTTTACCTTTTAGTATTTGAAAAAATTTATTTTGGGCAGGCAAATATCCCATTTTCCCTCCCCCTGGATCCGCGCCTGATATGTTATACCATACGTTAATAGACGTGCAATATATAATTGAATTAAATGAATATATCGCTCACCTAGTTCAAAAGTGACTCAACTCAAAATTTTTAATTTTTCAGAAATGGAAAAAAACAATATTTGCAACTTTATATCAATTGGAACATAAAGAAAGACATAACTGTTTTTTAGTAACAGTTAAAAACAACAAAATACACTGACAATTTTTTTTATAGATAAACAAGTGTATTGTGCATAGTTTAAGCATATGAACGCGAAAAATTAAAATTTTGAGTTAAGTCACTTTTGAACTAGGTGTGAAAATTGGAATTAAGCAAAACAATATCTTGGCCCCATGTAAAAAAAATATATTTTTTTTTAATTTGTGGAAAGTGATGTTTTTGTTTTGAAATCCATAACCAATCCAGTCAAAATTTTAATATCAACTCAAAAATTTTTATTGAAAATATCTATTGAAATTATCTTAAATGAACATCACAATTTATTATATTAAACTCCTAAACTTTTAGTTTGACATACAAATTTTTGATTGTTAAGCATAAAAAATTTAAATTGGACTCTTAACAATCGGACAATAATATTTAGCCTCCTGTATTCAATTTAGCAAATTTATTTTTACTCGACAGAATCGAACTCAATGTAATATCAAACTTAATGTAAAACAATACATTCGAAATTTTTTCGGATCAAATTGTATTTCAATTATAAGTATATGGCTTATATCAAATTGTATACATTTCTGTGTTGCATCGTAGTTTTTTTTTTTTATTCGGGTAGTTAAAATTAAACATTATTTTATATAATAAACTACATATGAGTATATTTACACACAACTACATTCCAAGTTATATCTTTGATATTTTTTTTTTGTTTTTTTTTTTTTTTTGTAAATGGACTCCTACCGTGTTTGTTTTGTGTTCTAAATGTTACCCAGCTAAAAAAAAAAAAACAAAACATAAGTATTAAAAGCCTTAAGTTATGTGCTAATATTTTATTAAACGAAATTATTTTTTTTCTTTGGAACAAAAAAGTAAAAAAAAATGTAATGGGAAATACTGAAAAAAATTGTTAAAAGCTAAGTTAAGTAAATATACCCTATGGAGATGTTTTTACAAAAACATAAATAACATAAAAAACAAAAAAAATAGCAAAAAATTAAAATCAAGAAAAAAAAAAACTATGGTTAATTTAAATCCTACCTATAATATCCTCATATAATACACAACATCGTCTCAAGATTTTGACTTTTAGACACAAGAGTATAAAGGAAAACTCTGTGAAATTCGTTCTTAACATATACTCTAAAAAATTCATGTATTGTAAATTTACTACGATAAAGTGTGTAAAATTTTGTGTAAAATTACATAAAATGAGCAAATATACACACAAAATGCTTAAATAAGAAATTTAACCCACCAACCGGCAAACCCGCCTCCAGGCGGGGCATTTTAAATTGCCATACATGTTTTATAAGAAGAAATTACTCTATTTCGATAGAAAGCCAATTTTTCAAAATATTTTGTGAAGAAATTGTTTCTATTCATAGCACTGTTTGGAAGCTAGAAAGAGTTAAAGTTAAAGTATCGTAAAATTTCAAAAAATAAATATTTTGAAATAAACACAATTTTCAAAAATCTTTAAAACATGTTAATGTTGATTAGAAACCGTTGATGCTCAACACAAGGTAAGATTGAGCGTACCTATAAAGGAATTCGTCTTGAAAACGTACGTACGGATTTATAAAATTTGGCAGAAAGATTATATTTAGTAGTATTAGCAATAGCCAAGCGGCTATCCGGGCTCTATCTACGGACTCTGTGGGATCAATGACGATACTCAGGTATAAAGGGGAATTTAACGGTTTCTCTGCACGGGGACGCATTGAGATTATATGGGTGCCGAGACAATGTGGTATAACGGGGAACGAAATGGAGGATTTTGCCTAGAGTTAGTAGTAGTAGTAAGTTCTTTATTATTTCAGATTTAAATAATTACAAAATGTTTCTTATTATAATAACTGATACATTCAATAAAAATTATACAGCATGGTTTAAAACCATCTGCCGGAAATTGGTTTATAATTTACAAAATTTGATTTTATATTTTCTTTTAATTAAGGGAAATTCTGAATCTCAGTATTAAGGAACTGAGTCTTTTGATGGAAATTCTCACGGAACACTCGACATTGAGTGCCCATCTCCACCAAATTGCGACGGAGTTCCTGGGGTAGAAATGTGACATAGGACCGATTGTTTAGAGCGCACAACAAGCCGACATTCTGGCTTAAGTGTAAGTCCTCAGGGACTTGAGTCAGATTAGGGAAGCATTTCCCTTCTCCGAATCCTCTTTTTCCATCAAACCTAACCTAATCTTTTTTTTTTTTGTAAACTAAAAAAAGCCAACACATTTTAATTTTTTTTACATAATTATAATTGGAAATTGCATAAAATAATCTAAACCAACAAATTTAGTTTAAAAGAATTGCTACTAATGAACTCCTGCGACAAATTCTGGAAAAATAAATTTTGAACCGCTGAAGCAAGCTTTATATCTTACATGTGTGTGCCTTTGCATCTTTCCATTGTCAACATAAGATTTTAGAGTAATATTTTGTTAATATTTATAAAAATAAATAAATAAAAAATAAAAATAGTTTTTTATAAATTACAGAGAAAGAAAATTTAAATTTTGTATATGAAAATATGTATGTTGATATGTAAAGGCTAAAAAATATATTACGCAAATTAAGAGTAAATTTACACACATTAATGAGTCATGCTTTAATGAGCCATATTGCTATTTGTACCAAACCAAAAACATCAGCTTGTATGCCGTATGCTCCTTCGTCATTATTCGACTATATGTATACCATTTTCATGTGGTGTTTAATTAAAAAAAGGTTATATAACAATTTTCAAAAGGCCCACATTAGGGAACATGTAGACATAAATTAAAAAAAAACTCTCTAAAAGCATATACAAATGCTAGAAATAGCCATTCTTAACAGAACTTGTTGTGATCGGCAATAGACAGATGTGGCTTTTTAGCGATACCTATAAATCGTAACCTATAAGTCTCAGAGCCTTACAAGTACAACCCCAAGTAAAAAAATTGGTTTTATGTTTTTTTTATGATTTTTTTAGGATTTTGTTTTTAGTTGTTATAATGTTAAAAATTCAGTTTAAAGTTTATACAAAAAACTTAAAGCAAAAAAAAAAAAACACTAAAATTACGAAAACATTTTTTCAAAATTTAAAAAAATCACTAAAATTAAAAACAATCGCCAATTTGATAAAAATCGCCAAAATTAAAAAAAATCTCCAAAATTTAAAAATATCCCCAAAAATGCCGAAAATGAAAAATTGTTTTTTAAAAATTAAAAAAAAAAACACCAAATTTGGGAAAACAATTCAAAAATTGCAAAACAATTGTCAAAATCAAAAATTAGTTTAAAAACCTCTCAAATTGGAAAAAATTGCCAAATTCAAAAAATCACCTAAATAAAATTTAAAACGTCTTTATAACGAAAACATTTTTAATTTTTTTGTTTTTAATTACGGTCCTTTTTTTTTTGTAATTTTGGTGTTTTTTCTAATATTTTGAAATATTGTTTTCAATTTGGCGATTTTTGTAATTTCGCCAATTTTTTTTTTAATTTCAGCTTTTTTTTTAAATTTTGACGTTTTTTTTAAAAAATTTGAGAATTTTTAAATCTTAGCGAAATTGTCACAATAATAGATTTTTTTTTTCAATTTTGGTGGTTTTTTTCAACTTTTTTAATTCTTGCATATTTGTCTTTGTTGCCATTATCGCTTATGAAAACAGCTGGAAATTTTGTATGCACCACATTAATTTTTAATTAAACATTTAATACATATTATTAAACTTTTAATAGACAGAGAGTTTAAAATCAAACAAAAGTTTAATGACATTTTTTTGACGATCATTTCTTCTGTGTAGCAAAAAAAATATTGGAAAAAGGCAAAAAAGCTAAAAATACAAAAATTCAAATTAAAATTTTTAACATTTTGAGTTAAAAATCATTTTAAGCCAAGAAAAATTTAAAAAGGCTGTTTTAAAGCTCAAAAATCTTAAGAAAAAGTGGTTTTTAAGCTCAAAAATTAAATATAAAAAAATGGCAAGAGAAGTAAATATGAGTAATAATGGCAAAAATAGCTAATTTGTCATCTCTGCTGATAATTTACCATTAAAAAAAAACGCATCTCAATCGAAGTCTTCTCTTGAGACATTCTTCTGGTTAGTAGATTTTAAATAAATTTAAAACAAATTGTTACAAACGTTATCACAAAATTATAGGTATCACAGTTCATAGAGGATGTAGAAAGAATAAACAAACAAATACAGAAACAAACATGACACAAAAATAAATCACCTACATCCTACATGAAATTCTAAGAAACAAGAATTCTATAGAATATAATTTTTATAATAAGTACTATGAATACATCAGCATTTACAAGATATTTTTATTAAAAACGAAATAAAAACTGAATAACAAAATATATACTAAAGGTCATAAATTGACAGCTCTAAATTCATTTTTTTTTTTTTTGTAAAATATAAGAAATTCGAAACAGTATCTCCACTGTGTAATGGAAAAGTTCTTTGGTAAACTTAAATTACAAAGCTAATTATTTTTACTTTGAGTTGTCAATTTATGACCCGTTATATTCTATTTGCAAAAGTAACTATATATGTTTTAATATGTATGTGTTTCTATGTGTGTGGCTTTGTAATGCTGTTCATGTATAAGTTTATTTGCAGACTGTCTGGTTCATTGGCTTATTTTTCTTTCTTAACAATTTTTTTTTTACGACACCACAAATCGTTGAATATCAAACCATGAAAAAAGAATATTTTAATACATATAACAATCATTTGTGTGCTGTATGTATGATGTGAATTTTATATTGAATAATTTTTTATTTGAGATGGTTTTTATTAAAAGATCTAATAGAGATTTTATTTATGAAAAAAGTCAAATATCATTTAAAGTCTGGATAACATTTCTTTTAATAAAAAGCATTATCAAAACTTGACAACTAAACGTTGCTAAATCAAAAGTACCTACGTATGAGTTATATTTGTTTGATGTATTTAAAATAACGTATACGTCTGTGAGAGAAATATCAAATTATGTAAATTGGAATTATATTTGCTACAATATGGAAATTAATATAAAGTATAGGCAGTCAAAATAAAAATTTACACAAAAATAATAATAAATGTTTGGTACTTATTAAAAACAAATATAAATTTGAAAACAATTTCAAACAATTTTTTTTTTTTTAAATTTTGAGGCACAAAATTTTTCGAAATAAACAAACTCTACTTCGCATGAAAAGACTTAATGGCACGCCATAGATGCGTTGGACATTTTTCAACAAAACATTGAAATTATATAATACCATACTTCACTATGAAATTTTTGTAATAGAAAATAGCGATTAATACCAGTTTTGGATGAACTACACTCAAAGTAGTAGACAAGTTAGTAAAACGTCTTGTAAATCAGGTATACAATTTTTTAGCAAAATTTTTGCTAAAATTATGTTTTCAGCTAAAATTTTAGTTATATTCATTCAGCATTTAACTGTTTTGAACTAATGGTTTACTAATACTTTACTAATTTATTTGTGCTGATACGCATATTAATAGTGTGGACGACAACCAGATTGAAAGATATACACAGAATGAATTAGATGTCGCGGCATGTCAAGATGTAGTAGTGACGAGGAAAATGTTACCATAAAGCACAACTCTTGTAAGACATATAATGAAATCAACCATGGAAGATTTTGTATCTGTTTTTCATCCTTTAAACAAAATTGCAAAATTGTTGTCACCGTCTTGTGAAAGTAATTTTCTATTAATTCAATAAAAGACGAAATAAAATAATTAAATTTAATAAAGATGAAATGTTCAAAACTAAGTGTTTATTGAGATTAATAATCCAGTCTGGTAAAATTGCAAACAAACATACAGTCAGGCAGACTAAAGCGAAAGATAAAAACACACATCTTAGGTATATTTTTATGGTTCATTCTTTTATTGCAAAAAGGGTTGTATATTTTGTTATTTTTATGTTTCGTTTCTATAATTATATGCGGCATTTGCGTTCCTTTAAAAGATAGCATCATTTAGACAATCATTGATGTAAGTAGTTGAAAGAAAATTTTGTTCGTGTTATATATATTTATTTCTATTTTTTTTAGATATTCATGTCTCCAATGTGGGAGTATGAACATTTTTATATTATAAGGAATATATTATATTTTATTATTTTTAAAAGAATCACAAAAATATGTTTTATGATTTTCAGCAAATAAATTAACTAAAGTACAACTTTTCTACAATTTTTTTGAGTTTTTTTCAGTCTACTAATATTCAGCAAAAATTTTATTAATTTTTAGCAATGGTTTTTTAATTTCTAATCTACTAAGCGTTAGCAAAACTTTTGCTGAATCTACTGATTTTGTTGCTAAAAGTCAGCTCGCTGATCTTCAGCAAATGATTTTGCTGACATTAGCAATTTTTTTTTGCAAGCACCCTCCTGACTAAAATTTTGCTGACTCAGCAAAATTTTTTGCTAACTTTACTAACTTTTTTTTTGAGTGTAAAAGTACGAATCAAGCTTTAAATAAATATAAAAGTACGATTAAAGTATGCAAATCGAATTATTATTACTGAAAAGCCAGTAACGTTAGCATTTATTTGTTTCGTTGACAGTAACCACGATATTTTAAATCAAGCTTGGTACGAAAAAAAAAGATAAAAAAGAGAACAACACATATTTTGAAAGCTGCGGCAGCAATTATTCGCGAAGATAATCAATCTTCTGTGTTTGATAATACTACACTCAGGAAATTCTGCAGTAAACATTTGTAGTTGTTTGAGTTGTAATACAGTATCATTATTTTTAAGTAAAAAAAAAACAGTGCTTTGTAGAAGACATTTCAGTTTTGACTACAATTGTAGTTCATTTAAAAAAACAAACCACATCAAATTACTGTATTATGATTTTACATTCATTTTATACAATAGTTTTTTTTGTTTAAAAAATAAAACAAATAAATGTTTGTTTATTTTTTACTGCATATGTGCTTCATTTTTACTACAATTGTGGTTAATTTTTTGAACAGTAAAAAATAAATGGCAATGTTAGTTGAATTTACTGAAATGTAAGTCGTTCTTTCTTCAAGTGAAATTGCATTTGTTTTTAACTACATTTGCAGTGGTCGGCTGTATGTATCGTTTACTTATTGCGGATAACTGAGGATTAGGGTGATGCCTATGAAACAATTTATTTATTTTATTTATTTATTTGCAAATTAGTTATAAACTAGCACAACAAGATTGATATCTTATAAATGACAGTGCTAGTAGTGTAAATATATACAATTTGAATGGATAATTAAATATAACAATTTTAAGAAAAACAAAAAGTTAAATAGGAAAACAAAATTATAATTCTAAGAATGAATTATTTAATGAAATATAAAATTAGTGTAATTAAAGTTAAGAAAACCAATTTGATAATGACAAAGTTTACGAGTTTATGACAAGTTAAAAAGATTTTGTAACTCCTTTTTAAACTGCAATGCATTGCTTATGGTTTGAATTCTGTAGGGAAGTTTGTTCCAAAGACTATCTGTTGAAATGAAGAATTGTCTCTTTGACATTAAAGTTTTATGTTTTTTCTGGATAATTCTTTTCCTACGGGGTAACCCACTAAATTTTATTTTGGAGAAGAGGTAACTTGGCTGTTCAGTATAAATGATTTTGTTCAAAAATAGTAGACTCCTGAAGTTTAGTATATCACGAAAACTCATATTAAATAAGCGATAAGAGAAAAGAGATATGCTTGCACGACGGCTCTTGTTATATACATATCTGCCTATATTGTTGTAAGCAACATTAAGATTTTATTGTCTATCATGAAAATGTTCAAACTTTTTAAAAAGCAACAAACAAAATCTGATATGACAATATCATATTATATTTTGGACTTGAGGTAGAATAATATTCTAACTAAATATAGGAAAATATAAAAAGTCCGAAAATCTTTTTTTTGTAGTTTTAATACAAAAATTAAATTTTTTTAAAATCTAAAATCGGATAAATCTGAAATTAGTTAGGATTTATGTTAGTTAAGTAACCTAATTGGCTTTCATTTAGTTATTTGTTAAATGACGTATGAGTAATATTTAAATTAATGTTAAGTATACGTGCTGTTACTGGTTACAGACAAATTGTTTTTGTTGATTTTTAAACTACTAAATGTTGTAATTTCTTTTTTTTTGCAAACGTACAATTTTTCAAGGCTTAATTCTTGATTACAAACAGAGAAAAAACAAGTTATTTACATACATACTTTTTGTTACCAAAGCTTTAAGCCATAAATTAAAGAACTAACATTTATATTTTTTGTTGCATTTCTTAAAAAAACATTTCAAAATAACTAGAGAAAACACAAAAAAAGAAAACATAAAAAACTACAGCAGCAGTTTATAGGTTTGTTGCAGTAAAATTTATGATGTTTGCAAGATATTTAATATTTATTTAACCCATTAAGAGAGCAGGAGAGATGAAAAGAACTATAGAAATAAATTGAAAAAAAAAAAATTTTAAAAAATCTCAAACTCTAATATTGTTTTTGTAGAAAATTAACTAATTTTAAGGTTTTGTCCTAACCAAAAATTTTTTTATATTTTAGGGATCATGTTTATAAAAAAATATTTAGACTATGGACTGTTATACCAAGTTATTTCATTAATTTTGCCCTACACATACTGTGATAAGGGTTATATATCGGTTTGTCATTCCATTTGTAACGCATCGAAATATAGGTCTGGGCTGATCCTTATTAAATTTTAAGATGATTTAGCGATGTTCGTCTGTCTGTTGAAATGGCGATCACTGCTCGAAAACTCAATACATACTGCTCATTTTTACCTATATTGATGTACATTTTCCCGAAAAGTTTGGTATTGAAAATGAGCAAAATCGGCCTAGCGTCAGTTTTTGCACTAAGGCAGACCAATTCTCATAAAGTTGATTTTGTCTGTTGTATGTAATGTCTCTGGACTGAAGATAAGGTTGATGCCTATGAAACAATTGTATTGTCTAAAATGAAAATGATCAAACTTTTTGAAAAGCAACAAATAAAATCTAATGTGACAATATCATATTAGATTTTAAACTTGAGGTAGAAAAATATTCTAACTAAATATATGAAAATATAGAAACTCCGAAAAAACAATTTGTGTATTCTTAATACGAAAATTAAAACATTTTTGTAAATTTCTTAAACTTTATGAAAAAGCTTTATAATTTTTATAAAACTATTTTTAATGAAACTTTTTCATTAGGCATATGAAATTGTTAATAAATAAAATGAACTTTTTCATAGAATTTTATGAAAAAGTACATTAAATTAATGAAAAGTTTCAATGGACGAATTCTTGTGACAGTTTATAAATCTAATGTGAACATTAGTTGATATTTTGCAGATAATTCTCTCAGTGCAGATTCATAGATTTCTGTTTTGTTAACAAAAACTCTCATCCTTTTTAGTGGGTTAATCTTTAGTATTTGGGAACATTAAGCCTCTTATAATACCAGGACTTACAAATAAATATTTTACCGCTTTTTTTATATGCCTACAAAGAGCACAGACAGAAACTACTCTTACATTTTACCATTAATTTTGTTTTCTTTTATATTTCCCAAGAAATGTTGTATACAAGCAACTGACTTGTTTTTAAATATAAAAGAATTTACGGCGATAGAAATGAAGGCTTTTATTATAATTCTTGTTAAGTAATTACATTTTATTAGAAAATTTATGGATGCTTGAAAATATTTATGCAGAATAATATATTTTTTTAACATTTTTTCGTGTTAATACTGAAAATATACCTAAAATATATATGAGAAATTTCAAAAATTATAGACACTTTGGGGCAAAATATTATTATTTTTTTTTTTTGTATGACATGAACAACCTTTTGTGTATTTTAAGGGCAATGTTATTTTAGTTAATTCGCTATCTATATTTTAAGGATAACGGTAATATGCAAAGCAAACCAATATTTTTAAACCCATCATGGTCGAATTCTAATGACTGGCTACTTTATGATCAATCTTTGAAAAATGTTTTTATATACAGCGATTATTTTTTATGATCTCGACTTAAGTTAATAAAAAATTAATTAAAAAAAAAAACGATATTTAAAAATAACGCTATTTGAAATTATTTCGTTAACGGTATTTTAAGGATAACGCCTTTTAAATTATTTCGGTAACGGTATAACGGTATTTGAGTCATTTAGGTAATGGTATTTTAAGGATATCAGTATTTCAGTTATATCGGTAACGTTATTTTACTTATAACGGTATTTCTGTTATTTCGGTAACGGTAAGGGTAACGATATATCCTGATACATAAGTTATATAATTTAAGATATATACTGTCTTATAAAAAATATTTTTGTGTGTGATATAAGACATGCTTATATATGTGATATAAGACATGCTTATATATGTGATATAAGACATGCTTATATATGTGATATAAGACATGATTATATATAACAGCATATGTAATTATATATTTCACTAAATGATGATGATATAATTATCCACCCATATAAAATATCTCTTTTGTGAATTTTCGTATTATATATGATTATATCCGAAAAATAAGAACATCTAATTGTATCATATTAGATCTAATCTGATACAATTATACATTATGTTATGCAATTAGATCTAACTTGATGAAATTGGATATAGTTCGATACAATTGCATCCGAACTTTGTCCTCATGCAAATGTATCAATTTATATATAATGTGAAACATTTACATTCAATAAGATACAATTGTATACAAAGATATGCAATTGCATGTTACATATGTAATCATATTTAGATCGATATATAATAATATATAATGGTTTTACATATTGCACTATATGAAGTGTAATATAAAGAAAGATATAATTATGTATTTTAGATATAAGTTTATATGATATTATATAAATATATATTTTGCAATATATCATTACAAATAACTGCATAAAGTAATATACACTCACAAGAACTTTTCCATAAAAAATCAACAGTTATTTAAAAGTTTTATCGGTAAAGTTGTTTCAATGGAATATACAGTTAAATTACCAAAGAAATATATTTTTTAACGTTCTGTCTGTTATTCAACAAAAAAAAAATAAACACAAAAACGGACTTTCCGTAATAGTTAAAATATTCAGTTAAAATTTTCTTTTTTAAAAAAAAAGTTGTTACATTATATTGATTATTGAAATAAACGAAAACAATCTATTGTTTTTATGGATTTTGTCAATTAGTTTTTCAACAGTTGAACATAAACTAAAAAATACAATTGTTTTAAACGAAAAGTAAGTAGTCTTGTTTTTAACTGATTTTCAGTTAATTTAATGCGTATATTCAGTAGTCTTTACGGAAAAAATATTGTGAGTGTATAACTATAACAAAACTTTTTTACTTGGGCATGTAACAAAAATATTTTGTGAATTTTCGTATTATATATATAATCATATCCGAAAAATATATCATATTAGATCTAATCTGTTACAATTAGACATTATTTGATACAATTAGATATAATTTGATAAAATTAGATATAGTTTGAATTTTGTTAAATTTCATCAAAATCTGTTTGTTCAGGTCGGATACCTCTAATTGTTTAGACACAAATATGAGCCATATAAAAATAATCATAAAAGACATAAATTTAATACAAAAAATTATGCAGATTTTGTGAATAATTCAAAAAGTTTTTCAAAAAAAGATCCATTTTGGAGCCTATATTATTTTGCAAATATAAACCACTTTCATAAAATTTTATAATTATTTTTTTTTATTTTAATGTAATTTGTTTGCTGGTAGGGTTTAAAATGAATTTACTGATTCACTCTTATTATAATAATTTTTTATGTTATGTGATTAATTTTGTTCTGTAGAATTATTAAAATGTTTTAAATTTAATTTAGAATTTCTAATCTATGTAACTCGCACTTTATATTTGAATTAATATTAATCATACGGCACATATGACATACACATGACACAATTAATATTAATCATACGCCACATATGACAAATATACAAAATTTGCTTATCATTTCAGAATTGTCTATCAGTTTCTGTTGTTATTAATAAGAAATTTACACCTTTCTACTGTTGCGTTAACAAATCATCATTACAGTTACTAATTTACATAAATTATGAACCGTTTTAATGTCAAATAACTACTATGAACATATTGAAAATCAAACATAATGATAATTATCTTATTGCTAATGTCTGTTTTTGATGTTTTCAGTCTTTGCAATCAAACATCATCAGCATAAATAAGGATACATAATTAAATCTACATTTATTATACATGATGTTGTAGTAAATTTGTGTTAACTTTTATAACATATGACTATATAAGTTAGATATTGTTTCAAGTTAAGTTGTCAAATGTGAAATGTAGATAGAAGAAGAAATTCTAATAATAGTTAAATTATAATTGAAACGTCAGGCAACAACCCATCACAGTGAGGGACGAAGATAGAGAATATATTATTAAAAAGAGATTCAAACTTATACCACTATATCCCTTAGATGCTAAACAATTTTTAGCCCGTTTACACAACTTAATTTCTTACTCTATATTGTCTGTATTGTGGTTTCTCAACCACATATTAAATTGATTTCGAAACATATGAACTCAGTGATGTCATCATTTTTGAGGCAAAACGAGCAGTCAGGTACTTTAAAAAGCGCTAGATGGTAGTTGTTATCAAAATGTCTACTTTTTCAACTAATTTCTGCGGAAAAATGGGTTAAAAAGTGCTAAAAAGTACTATTTTAGGAATAATTTTAAATTAATTTTAAATTAATTTTTCTTTGAAATTTTCAAGATTAAAAAAAACAAAATAAAAAAAATTATAACAAACTTGTAAAAAAGGGAAAGTACCGCCTAGTTTACTTTCCCTGTTTTGTTTACAAACTAAACAAAATATAAAAAGGAGAGAAAAACAAAAAACGTGTATTGAATATCCACCAGAGGTGGATCTTGCACATCAAACAAGTTTTAAATTTATTTTTTGATCAATGGTTATAATCTTGAACTTCAAACTCATATGTATATTAGTTCTAATGTAGTGAGTAAACTAGTTCATATGAATGTTTGATGTTTGGCATGTGCTTGTTACCGCTTTCAAAACGTGTTCTGATGATGGGAACCTAGAAAATTCCCGAAATAGATCTATCAACACATTCCTGAAAGGGTCAAATAATAAATTTGAAAGCAAAAAACTCTATAGATTATTTGTTAGGACAATATCCTAATGAAGAAATATAGAGTATGGCCTCGAACTTGAATAATTTTCATTTTCATTGCACAATTAAAGGTCGAAAAAAACATAATTTCTATTTTTAATAAAAATTATAACAAACTTGTAAAAAACGAAAAGCGCCAACCTAGCGCATTTTTTTTAAAAGCGCTGAAAGAAAATAGTAAATAGTTTCGGGTAGTAAAAAAGCGCTAAATCTTGCCCGAAAAGCACTAAATTGTCATCGCTGTATGAACTATTAAGCAAAACTGTTAATACAGCAGTTTTATCTATTTTACGCATTGAACAGTAAATTTATAATTGTTAATTTGCATACCCATACATATATGGTTATATGGGCTATTCTCAGAAATATTTAAAATTGTGATTAATTTTTTTTTTTAACATTATGGCATATTAAAAGGATTTTACACGATAATAAACCCCTAAATAGGGACTTTCTGAAATGGGCGTAAAAGTTATGGTGATTTAAATTTTAAAATTTAAAAAAATTCCCATAACAATTGAATTGAAAAAAATTTCGCATTTATACATATTTTTTTTTTATTTTTGCAACACTTGAAGCGTAATATGTATACTTATGGCCCAAAACATTTTTGAAATTTTTTTAAGATGTTTTGAAAGGTGTACGGTCGCTGAAATAGATTATGTGCTAAAGACTAGGTTATGAAACAAAAATTTTTTAATTTATTTTTCGTTTGTTTTCACAAAACCAGATAAATCACTACTCAAGAGTTCTAGCCTGCTAAAAAAAAATTCTTTGGCCTACAAATTATCAGTTTAAGGGTCACTCTGATAAAAAAAACCAAAAACAAATTATGCAATTTTTGCACAGCTTGACAGCCAATGTGCCATGTGAAAAACTGCTTTTTTAACAAAATTCACGCTCATGTTTTTCAGCTTTTGTGACGCTCGTGCTTTTTATCTGTTAAGGGTACATCAACGAGACATATTTCCAAGTGTAGAGAATTACTACATAAACGAACCATTGCTTTCAATTTTTTATTTCATAACTGGGCGTTAGAGCCCGGTACAAAAAACATCAACAGTTTTAAAACTAAAAAAAAATTGGTTTAAATTTTCGACTACCATGTATTCATTTGTTAGAGGATGGCAAAATTTATTACGTGTTAAGGTTGTCACTCGAATAATAATTATTCGATTAATCTAACGAACAAAAAGAAAATTCGAGCAAACCATTTAAAAAACATGATTTTCTAATAACGAATAATTCGAATAAATTTTTACGAGTAATCGAAACATTTTCGAAAATTTATAAATTTTGGGAAAAATTATATAAAAAATGGTAATGGACAAAATGGACAAAAATGAAGAAAAAAACTAAAATTGTAACACTTTTATTAATCGATTTCCAAGATATGGATTCTTTAGTAATGGTTAAACATCTGTGATTTGACTTTCAAGCAATCAATATGAAGGAATTCCCAGATAAAGTGCTATCTTTGAATTATAGCATGATTTTTTACAACGATACTACGTTAACACTTAAACTATGAATTCCATTTATATAATTTCTACGGGATTTAAAATAAGATATATATTTAACTTTTTAACGATTTTCATCACGAAATAATGGCGTAAAATTGAGAAATGTTTTGGCGTTACCAGTCTAAAACGGTTATATTTGAGAATTGGTATTGTTGTAGTATTCAAATTGATGCCAAAATAAATAAAATTTTTGAGATTATTCGGTAAAATACTCTGCTTATTTATGTATTTTTAAAATAAGTGTTATTCGTTCGATTAATCGAATAATTTTTTAAAGTTAATCTTTTGATCGTTCGACAAAAAATTGTTGTATCGTTTATTTGAACACAATAAAAACCCGAATAAATGACAACACTACTGCGTGTTGAAGTTATCTCTCAAGTGTTGGAAGATTGTGTAATATCATATGGAATCTAAAAGTTGAAAGGACCAAACATAACAAGAACCAAAAAGTAAACTTGTTTCATACAATTTTTAAAATTTTTCAACTCTGCCTATAATGATAACAATAAAAAATATACCCCGATGGCCCTAAAATTGTTCCCTCCTACGAGTTAATGTTAATCCAAACATACAATCCGCTTTTCTAAAATATAAAAATTATGTAAGTTATTGAAAAATAATATTAGTTTCAAAGGATTTAAATTTTTTTGATATAAGCCCATATATGTTATTATGTACCAATAGTATAAATGTAAGTTCCTGCAGTTCTTTGGTATACATATAAAACATTTTTATGTATGTGTCTGTTTGCAATATAAATGTGTAAACTTATTCCTGACCTTGACTTTAACATTGCCTTGGTTAGTAGTAAAATATGTTACCATGTCTAATATTAATGTATCTTTATGGTTGTAAAAACAATACGAAAAAATCTTAATGTGAGGTATGGTAAAAGTTTTTTTTTCCTAATTTTAAAAATAATTTGCTATCATATGTCAAAAAAAAAATTAAAAAAAAACATAATTTTCACAAAAGTTTTAACAAGATAAAAAAACTATGATGTGAGCAAGATAAAAGATAAAAGATCGAAAAATAAACTTTTGGTTTTAATTTTTTAAAATTTAAAAGTAAAACATTTGACAAGATAAAAAAAACGTTAAAGACAGATTTGCGCTTACTATGCACACCTAGCCGGAAAAGTTTTTAACCCAAATGTGCAAACACCAAAAAAACTTTTCTTGATTATGTATTTGGGTTGTCTTAGAAAAATTTCGCGATAAAAATCAAAATTCTTCCTTGGGACACTTTTTGGAAAAATCCGTTTTGTATTTGCAAAAATTAAAATTTTTAAATTTTCTCGAAAACTATGATAGATACAAAAGAAAACATATGAACAAAACCTGAGGAAAAATGCAATTGACATGTCATACTTTAAAATTAGAATTGCAATTAGTCGAAAAACATGTGTTGTCAATATCGAAAAGATTGAATTTTTTGCATAAATAACACTAACTTAAATAACTCCAAAATTGTACATCCACTAAAAACTCCACGCTGGCGCCATTCAATTCGTTTAAAGTCGCAAAGGTTTTGTACGATTAACTAAAAAACTGCAAGTACACTTAAAGAACTTCTGCTTTAAAAATTTGTAGTTGTTTGAGTTGTAATACAGTTTCTAATGTAAATGTCAGTCAGTTGTAGAACAAATTAAATTTTTTGCTAACCTTGCAGTTCATTAAATAAAAAAAAAACAAACCACATCAAATAACTGTTTTATGATTTTACATTCATTTTTTACAGTTGTTTTTTGTTATTTAAAAAAATAAATGTTTGTTTATTTTACTAACATATGTGGTTCATTTTTACTGCAATTATTAGTAATTTTTTGAACAGTAAAAACAAATGACAAATGTTAGTTGAATTTAATGAAACGTTAGTCGTCCTTTCTTCAAGTGAAATTTTATTTGTTTTTGTTTTGTTTGTTTCGTCTTTACATACATTATATCCTTAGTGGGCATCGTTAAGAAGCTTTTAAAGCTTAATACAACTACAATTTTTTTTTTTTTTTTTTTTTTTTAAAGAGAAGCAACACTCAGGAAATTCTTCCTATTAATTAATGTGTTTCTTTCTTTGGAAAGGGGATACTGGAGAGATGAAATGTGGTGAAATATGAAGGGCTTCAAACATGGTAACACTGCAATTGCGCGAGATGATAAGTCTTAGAACAGTTGTTGCTCGCCACCTGATGTAGAGTTGACGAATTTATTGAAGCTTTTTGTTTCATAGCCCTGATTCATTATTTTACTTCGGTGGGGCTAAGTGCTATGGGAACACCGAAGGTGGGCGCTGCGATACATATAAGTGACAGAAATCTCATACATATTATTTTTCTAAATTGATGTTTTTCGTCACCGGGAATCGAACCCGGGGCCATCTGTGTAACAGTCCAACGCTCTAGCCATTACACCACAACGCCCACAATAACTTAATATAACAGCAGATTTAATGTTACTCAGAACTAATTGTTTTGAATAATGGCGCCAGTGTATGTATCTTCCAAAAATCTCTCATTTGATACCAAATTTCTCTTTATACTGACATAACAAACTTAATTGTCTCAACATAAATTCATTGATTCGGTTGGATGAGATTTTTTATATTTTTGATGAGACTGTAGTTACATAAAATAGAACGAAATAAACTGAATTTTTGACACCACTTAGTAACGCCTAAACATGAGATTGGGCGGCTAAAGATAAAGTACGTGCCCTTAAACTGTCATTCTTTACAATATATCTAAGGTTCATTAAGATCTTCGGGTTCGGGTCGGGAAACATCCATTTTTAGTAGATACACATTTTTGCAGTAATTTTAGTCACATTAGTAAAAAATTACTCTACAACTTTTGCTCCACCCTGTATAACAATGACGCGAGGTAAATTTTGATGGAAATTAATGATAAAAAAATTTGTTATGATAAGCAAAAAAAAAAAAAAAAAAAAATACATGTTAATGCAAAATGTGTGTAAAATATGACGAAAATAACGAAATATTAGAAAACAAAACTTGGCATACAATACTGCTAAAACAGCATTATAAAAATTTAAAATAAGTTTTCTGTATATTATTGAAATTTATGTGCCATTTCATAAATTTAAAATATTAAAGCTTTGAGGACACATAATATATTTTCTTCCACCAAATTGCTGATATATATAAAAATTATTTGTCTTAAAGCGCACTTTAGTGGAAAAATTAGCAACCAAAGTTAAATACGGTTAAAGATGTTTTAAGAATTTTAATTTCCAACATGGGCATTTGGGGTGAAATGGTAACACAATTTTATAGCTCTATTAAAATGCAATGCAAACTATTTTAATGACGTTTAATAGACACATTTTACAGAGTGATTAGTGGATTACTTTATTTTTCAAATAGCTTCTTTGTTAGTTGCATTTTTATGCATTAAAAAAACATTTTGGGGTGAAGTGAGAAATTTGGGTGGGAAGTGGTAATAACAAATTTTACTGCAATTTATCTTTACTAACAGATAAATAGAAAATAAAGGGATACAAAAATATAAATCTACATCAATTAAATTCAGCTGCACTACCCCTAATTCCGCTTTATATTTATGAAAAAGTCTTTATTAAAAAATTTATTAAATTAACATTTTTTGGAATTAACCGATTTTTCAATTTAGTTTAAAGATATAGTGGCTTTAGACAATTTTTAAAACTTATCATATGGCAATACTAAAATTATAATTTTTATGAGTGTAGTACAGCCGAGGATACAGGGGAAGTGAAATTGAAACTTTTTTCCCCCAAAAATATATATTACAATACAAAAATATGAGAGAATATAGAAAAGTTTAAAAATTACTACAATTGCCCTATCCAAAACCTTTTCGCGCCTGGTGTAATATTGAAATAAAAAATAAGCCATTTGTTTGGTATCATATCATTCGTTTTTTGTAGGCGAAATTAATATTCGATTTTAACTGCAAATATTTTATTCAAGTGACAAAATCTACGATAAGTTGTTGGTATTAAGAGTAATGTAGAAGATAATATTTTTTAAATATTGATTCGAAAAACCAATATTTTGAATGATGTGACTGTGTTTTGGTTATTTTTATATATTTTCTAATCAGAATAATGTTTAATTATTCTGATCATAAATTTAAAATACTTAAAATTAAAATTGCTGAATAATGACTACATTTTGTTGCTTGCAATGGAGTTCTAATCAATTTATTTTCTCTGTGTAACCGAATTTTTTTTGTAAAGTTGATTTGATATACCAATAGTTGGATAATGAGATTGTCTTTTAGTACCTTTTTCTTCTTTTTAATTACCAGTACAGTATATGTGCATTATTAATGGAATATAAGCTATTCCAATTAATATAAAGTCCTATCAAATAAATTTTAATGGTTTTGACCGAATTCCAACAAATTTTTTTTCTGGCTGCGCAGATGGTCGATCCGTACGGTGAGTTAGTTGACATGGTTTCTCTCTATAAGGAGTCTTAAAGGAAAATAGTACAACATTTGTAATCACTTATGAATTCAGCAAAAAAAGTATTACTTGACAAATATATAAGTAAAAAGGACACTACTCTGGAAATATAGGCCGTAAAAAGAAATGTCACGACATTTTAAAATAACTTTTTAGTAAATTAACTCTCAAAACTTCTGTCATATTTCAATTAAATAAAAATATTTCTTAAAAGAAAATGTAGTTTGTTCTTTATTAAAAATTAAAATATTCCTTATGACAAGCTTTATTTTTTTACAGGGTCACCTGCAGTTGGTCTGTTGCTTCAAAGTAAATAATAATGTCCTTGCAAATAAAATTCGTAATTTTCTTGTTATTTTTATATTTTTTTTTGTTGAGCAAATATCATGACTTTTGTATTGTTTACTCTGTTGCTGTCGTAGTAGTGAACACTGTATGTAGTAATGTTTATTTAGGTTATAATCACTACACTAAGCACGTACACATACAAAGGTTTGAATATTTAAATATCCTCATAAAAAAAAAATACCAACACCCGTACATGAAAACTTTGTAGACTTTTCTACTTTGATAAAAAAAAAATATGCAAAAATAAATTTAAGCGAAGGTTACTAAGGTTAAGTAACCATAAATTCAAAGGTTTTTATTTCTGTTTTTTTCTTTTGGGAAATTATAATTTCAAAGATTATTAAAATGTTTTTGTTTTGATTTATTTTTTTTCCTTAATTTATAACGAGCTTTCAACCTCCGAATAATTACAAAAATAATGTAAATCAAACATATTAGCTAGGTTGATACTATTATTTGGATCTGGCTAAAGTTCTCATTTGAACCCGAAGTTTTAGAAATGCTTGAGCCTCCAGAATAGACAGAGTTTTGACAAAAAAAACCTGTTAATCATAAATTTTAAACTCCACCCTTGTCTTCTTAGTAATCGAACACGTGGCTAGGGTCTTTTCCTAACAAGCATCAATCATGACGTGTCATTTTTCTTAATTTATAACATGCTTTCAATCTCCGTATATTTACAAAAACAAAGCAAATCAAACATATTAGCTAGGTTGATACTGGTATTTCGATTTTTTTAAAGATCTCATCAGAACCCAACGTTCTAGAAAAGATAAATTAATTAATGAAAACTTTGTTTGTTAACATTTAAAAAATATTTTGCTTTTTTAAATACAAATTAATGGGTTGCTATTTTTTTTTTAACATTTGCAAAGCCATTCGTTATAAGTGTGAGTGTTTAAAAAAAGATACCGTTCTATAATGCAACATGAAGCATACATTATTTTACACATACTGTTGCATATACACATGTCTGGTGGCTTTAATATGTATAGAATATACAGTTAGTTCTACACTCCAAAAAAAAAGTTTATAAAGTCAGGAAAAAATTTTGCTGAGTCAGTAAAATTTTAGTCAGGAGGGTGCTTGCAAAAAAATTGCTAATGTCAGCAAAATCTTTTGCTGAAAATCAGCGAGCTGATTTTTAGCAACAAAATTAGTAGATTCAGAAAAAGTTTTGCTAACACCTTGTGGATTAGAGATAAAAAAGCCTTGCTAAAAATTAATAAATTTTTTGCTGAATTTTAGTAGACTGAAAAAAACTTAAAAAATTGTAGAAAAATTGTAATTTAGGTTATTTATTTGCTGAAAATCATAAAACATATTTTTGTGATTCTTTTAAAAATAATTTACAATACGTTACACAATATAAAAATGTTCATCTGACACATTGGCTACATGAATTAATTTAATATCTGAAAATATGTAAAAATAAATATATATAACCTAACAAAAATTTTCTTCAACTACTTATATCAATGGTTGTTTAAATGATGCTATCTTTTAAAGGACGCAACTGCCGGAGATAATGATAGAAACAAAACGAAAAAATAAACAAAAACAAACGAAACAAAAAAAAACAACCCTTTTTTTGCAATAAGAAAAAGGTACCATACAAATCTACCTAAGATGTGTGTCTTTGTCTTTCGCTTTACTCTGTCTACATGTCTGTATATGTTTGTTTGCAATTTGACCACACTAGATTATTAATCTATAAACATTTAGTTTAGAAATACATATTACATTTAAATATTTTATTTTGTCTTTTATTTAATTAATAGACAATTATTATCTCAAGCCGGCAACAACACAAAATTTAAGTTGTTTTAATCCTCAATTTTGTTTTATGTATGAAAAACAGATACAAAAATCTTCCATGGTTGATTTTTTTATATGTCTTATTAGAGTTGTACTTTTAAGTATCATTTTTCTTTTCTCTACTACATCTTGACATGCCGCGACATCTATTTCATTCGGCTTATATCTTTCAATCTGGTTGTCGTCCACACTATTAATGTGCTTATCAGCGCAATTTTTTTTTAGCAAAATTAATTAGTAAAACATAAGTATAATATTAGTAAAGCATTAGTATAAAACAGTTATTTAAGTGCTGAATAAATATAACAAAACTTTAATAAAAAAAATATACCTGAAATAGTAGATTTGCAAGACGTTTTACTAAGTTTTCTATTAACTTATTTTTTTGAGTGTATATTTAATTGTAAATTATAACTTTGGCAATTCCAACTGCTGACACCTTTTGCTAACAATTTTAGGTGACATTTTTTATTTTCAGTTATTACTTTTGAGCCCGTCGATAGAATTGATTAATTTTCAATATTAAACAACGTGAGAAGATTACAAACAGTCGCTCAAAAAGTCTTTTTTAACCCAAGTATTTTAAGCAGCGTAAAAGTATTTCAATGGGCATACATGCGGATATTTAAAATAATCAAGAATTTTTATTTCGACAATGGGGATACATGTGTTTATCTAAAATAATCAAGAATTTTTATTTTGACTAGATACAAACCAAAATGACAAACTACTCTGTAGGAAATGATGGTTCACTCACTACACAGTGTTGAATCCGTATATTTTAATGAAATTTGGATATGTCATTGAGGACAAAGAAATTTTAGACACATCATTTTTTTTTAGCTGCGCAATAGCATATTTAGGGCCGATTACTGAATGTACAGTTAGCTACTAACTAAGACTTTAACTGACACATTTGTTGTTGTTTCCCCTATAAATTTTTAATTGAACTGTTTGTTAAAGTTTAACGGGACATTCAGTAATTGGGCCTTAGTGGTTAAAAATGAGGGTCAAAAATTACAATATGTTTGTATGGAAACATCTTTAAAATTTAAGAAATTCGGACTGTTTTGTAAGCAGTATTAAATTACTCGAAACCAAAAAGTTGTATTCCCATATTGTCTATGCTGTGATCCCAGTTTTATGATTTTCATAAAACTTAAATATTTTTAATAATAAAATCAATTCCAAATAAAAATATTGGCTTAGACCTAGTGATGATTAGACCTACACTCATAAAAAAAAGTTTGTAAAGTCAGCAAAAAATTTTGCTGAGTCAGCAAAATTTTAGTCAGGAGGATGCTAGCAAAAAAGTTGCTAATGTCAGCAAAATCTTTTGCTGAAAATCAGCGAGCTGATTTTTAGCAACAAAATTTGTAGATTCAGCAAAAGTTTTGCTAACACTTAGTAGATTAGAAATAAAAAAGCGTTGGTAAAAATTAATAATTTTTTTGCTGAATTTTAGTAGACTGAAAAAAAACGCAAAAAATTTGTAGAAAAATTGTAATTTAGTTAATTTATTTGCTGAAAATCATAAAACATATTTTTGTGATTCTTTTAAAATAATTTACTATAATAACGAAATATAACAATTTTAATTTTCCCACATTGACGACATGAATTAATTTAATATCTGAAAATATATAGAAATAAATATATATAACATAACAAAAATTTTCTTTCAACTAATTACATCAATGGTTGTCTTAATGATGCTATGACGAAACTGCCGAAGATAATTCTAGAAACGAAACGAAAAAATAAACAAAACAAACGAAACGAAAAAAACAACCCTTTTTTTGCAATAAGAAAAAGAAACCATACAAATCTACCTAAGATGTGTGTTTTGTCTTTCTCTTTACTCTGTCTACATGTCTGTATATGTTTTTTCATGGTTGATTTTTTTACTTGTCTTGTTAGAGTTGTACTTTTTAATATCATTTTCCTCTTCTCTACTACATCTTGACATGCCGCGACATCTGCTTATCAGCACAATTTTTTTTAGCAAAATTAATTAGTAAAACATTAGTATATTAGTAAAGCATTAGTATAAAACAGTTAAGTGCTGAATAAGTACAACAAAAATTTTAGCTGAAAACACGATTTTAGCAAAAATATTTGCTAAAAAATAGTATACCTGATTTACAAGACGTTTTACTAACTTTTCTACTAACTTATTTTTTTGAGTGTAGTGATGATAATATGTGACATTAATGGCTTATGCGGTAATTATTAATTAAGTATAATTAAGTACACTAAGGCAAAGTTGTGAAAATTTAAAAATACAGTTTTTATGAAATTAGCCAATTAATCATGGAATCTTTATCTTTACATATACGTTAGCTACGAGGGCGGATCAATAAGTCCGTGACTTTTTGAAAGAAACACAGTTTTTTTTTAGCAAAAAAAAAGTTTTATTTTTCAATATAATCTCCTTTTAGCTCAATACACTTAGTCCAACGTTTCTCCAATTTTTGTATCCCTTCCAAAAAATAGGATTTTCGAGGTCCATAAAATAGGCATTTCTTGGCCATATGGTGTCGTTTTTTTTTTTAAATCCTCGTTAAATCGGTCCAATAAGTTGGCATAATAAGTTGGCATTTCATATAACTACTAGGGAAGTTCGAAAAGTCACGGACTTATTGGTCCGCCCTCGTATTTGTGTCTTTATAAGTTGTCGTATGAAAGTTGTATTAATTTCATAAATTAATATCACTCGTAAGCCATGTATTAACACTTGAATTGAAAAATTAATTCAATTCCAACTAAATCTTAAAAAATCCCAGATTATGGTAGTTAAAATAATATCACTGGTGATACACGGCGTATGAGTGTTATTTATTTTGGTACTAAAATTAATAACACTCATACGTATAGTGAGTGGTCTATCGTAGTACAAAAATAAAAAGTTTATTTTTTAAAAAAGGAAATTTGTCTTAAGCTTTCAGATTCTTCACGATTTAAAAAAAAAATAAATTTTTAAAAATAGCTAAACAAACTTTGTCATCTATTTGAAATGATAAAATTTCAAAAAATGTTTTTATTCTATTTCAAATTAAATCGTAAACGACATTAACATTTTAACGTTTTAAAAAATAATTAATTTTGTTTATTAAATACACACAGAGAAAAATTTAGCTATTTGTCAACTGAAATTCGGACACTACGACTCAAATTCGGTTAATACGAATTTCAGTTTTCATTAGTTTTCATAACAAGTTTGGTTAATTCAACTGAATTTTAGTTGTAACGCCCACAATATTCAGCAATCTAATGTAAATATCGTTGTATTAACTGAACTTATAAGTTCTTACCATTAATATACACTTTTCAATTCGGTTGACAGTTTATTTATCTGTGTGTACTTATTACTAGGGCTCGTGTTTCATGAATATAAAATATGCATTAAAAATCGTAAAATATGCATTTAAAGTTTTGAAAATATGCATTTATTACTGATCGTAACTAAAGTTGTCAAAACCGGGGTCTTTCTATTTTGCCGGTTTTGTAAAACCGTTTTTTTCAAAAAAGACCGGCATTTTAGAACATTTTTCAATATGAAAATTTCACCGAAATATACATTTTTTGGAATAGTTTTCAAGGGTATACTCAATTTTAAATGTTAGAAAGTATAAAATCCTGCGAGAACAAATTTTCTTTGTTCATTTTCAGCCTTCTGTGTTTTTGATTTTCCGATTTTGAGCTTATAAAATTTTTTTCTTCAGATTTTTGAGCTGTTTGTAAAGATTTTATGACTTCAAATGTTTTTTCCTCAAAAAATATTAGTATACTAAAAACCGGGTTTTAAAAATTAGAAAATCGGTTATTTTTCGGTTTTATTGTAATATTAAAACAAAATTTAAAAAAAAAAATTAAATAGACACAGGAATTATTTAGTTTTTAGCAAATATTTTTTGAAATTCAATTGATGGTATTAAGTCTATTTTATAACCTAATAAATAATTTTCCTATTATATATTATTATATTCGAAAAATTGAAACATCTAATTGTATCATATTAGATCTAATCTGATATAATTAGACAATTGGATGAAACTAGATATAATTTGATACAATTGTAACCGAAATTTTTACTCATTTTTAATCATCAAATTATATATAAAGTGATACTTAAACATCAAACTAAATACAATTGTATGCAAGTATATGCAATTATATGTTACATATGTAATCATATATAGATCAATATATAATAATATATAATAATATGGTTTTACATATTGCACTATATGAAGTGTACTATAAAGAAAGATATAAATATATATTTGAGATATAATTTTATATGATTTTATGTGAATATATATTTAGCAATATATCATTATAAATATCTTTATAAAGTAATATATAACTATATCTAAAACTTTTTTACTTGGGAGTGTAATCTTTAAAATTTTATTAAAATCCATTTGCCCGTTTTTAAATAAAAAACAATGTTCTTTTATTTTCTTATATCCTGCTAAGATTCTCTGAATCATTGGTCAAAAGTTGTGACTTATTTTAAATCTAAGTTTATGTTAATTAAAATTTTTTTAAATCGGTTTTAATATATTTGTTTAAGTTATTATTTAGGGTTTTATTATAAAATAATCATTTAAGGCATCATTTTAATAAAGATCGCCTAAAGGTTTAAAGAAACCTGCATTTTAATATAGTGCACCCTCAATTGTTTTAACCACTGTACAAAAAATGCACCTCCTTATTGTTTTCACTTGTTTGACAGCAAAAAAATTCAAATAAATTTTTAATGTCACAGGTTTAAAGTTAAAAAAAAAAAAACAGCAAGAAAACATCTTAAAACTTATTTCTCTTTATATATCATACTCCAACAGCACATGCATACAAAAGACAAACTTAATTTACTTAATACGTAGCGATGTTCATAAGTTGATAACTCATAACTGCCCGAGAAAAAAAAATTATATATGGTCTTATGTTTTTTCATCTTAAAATATATTATAAAGTTTCCGCCATCTAACGTTTTTTTTTCAACTAGAGCTTATTTCGTGAATGGTAACACTTAGCTCATGTCTGATTTGACAGATAATTAGTTTTATCCTTCCGCTGAACGAAGATGGTTGTGTATACGCTTGAACAACGCTTGGAAATATTGCGACATTACTTTGAAAATCATGGTAATGTTGCAGAATGTGTGCGAAAATTGCGTTCATCTTTTCAGATGAAGCTCATTTTGATCTTGGCGGGTATGTAAACAAGCAAAATTGTCGCATTTGGGGCACAGAAAACCCGCACGCATACATTGAAAAGCCGATACACCCAAAACGAGTCACTGTTTGGTGCGGATTTTGGACCAGAGGCATAATTGGGCCACTTTTCTTCGAAAATGAGCAAGGAGTGGCCGTTACAGTCAATGGCGATTGTTATCGGGCCATGTTGAACGTATTTTTGTTCACAAAAATTGAAGAGGAGGATATTGGCAACATTTGGTTTCAACAGGACGGCGCTACGTGCCACACAGCGGAAGCTACACTCGATGTTTTGCGCCCTGTTTATGAAGATCGCATTATCAGCCGCAGAGCTGATGTCGTTTGGCCACCTCGGAGCTGCGATTTGACACCATTGGACTATTATTTGTGGGATGCCGTCAAAGATAAGTGTTACGCCAACAAGCCAGAGACAATTGACGCTTTAAAGGACAATATTCGTGAATCCATTGGTGAAATACAGCTGCACACAATCGATAATTCGATAATGTGCTTAAAAATTAGACCGATCGTGTAGGCTACTGCATGGCCAGCCGAGGCGGCCATTTGAATGAAATTATTTTCCATTATTAACCGGAAGGATTGTACTTTCAAATAAAAAAGAAATTTCAGAAAATATTCAGTAGTTTTTTTTTATAGCATTTTCAAAAAAAAAAGTTATTTGGCGGACCCTTTAGTATGTATAGTTATATATGGTGTTATATGTCATGGGATTTAAGATGATCCAATTTTATCTGCGCATATCTAATTCGATCCACCCAAAAAATACTTACCTTTTTGGATCTAATTAGATCCAATTATATCTATATTAATCCTATGCAATATTTTGGGATCAATCAGGATCTAACATTAGATATTATTGGATTCCCCGATTTTAGGACTAATTTTGATCTAATTTAATCTAGTAGTATATTTGAGGACTATAATCGGATATTACTGGATACCCCAATTTTGAGGTAAACTTAAATAAAAATCGATCTATATCAAATAAGATCTGATTTTGTATTTGAGATATAACTTTTTTTGGTCGAGTGATAAAAAATAGCCACTTGAGTTAAAAATGTCAAAAGACTTTAGTATAATAGAGTACTAGATGGTTGGTATGCTTAGATCAAGTTGACTATTAACTAACAGTTAAGAGTTATCAACTTATGACCATCGTTTTATATATATATTTTTACTTATTCCTTATCTATTGTCGTTGTTTTTTTTTTTTTTGAAGTCAAAAACAGAAAATTGAACAATATATTTTGTTCCCTATTTAATTTTGTTTTACCTAAAGTACATGCTCGAACATGCATTGCACTATTTTTGAAAGAAAAACAGCAATATACAGGTAAAGGCAATATAGTTAAATAAATTTTACGTTTTACGACCTACATAGTTTAATATCAATGTTGTAAACATATCAGTTTAAAATATGTAGTTCGTGTTCGAAATAAAATTGAACAAAATAATTCATTACCATTTAATTTTATGTGGTTTCGAGTTTATTCCATTAATTTTTTTTTGTGTACCGCAGATGTAATTTTCTGGTACAATATTTTTTTCCTTATTGAAGTTAAAAAAATAAAATGCTTTGTTTCTTTTTGTATTCTGGTAAAATAGTTTTTATAGTACAGAAAATACTTGAAACATTTTTTTAAATAACTTGCTTAAATGCCCGGTGTTGCTGGGTTTAGTTTAATTTTGGAAAATAGTAGGTTGAGGTGAAGTGAAGTGGGAAACTGTGCGAGCTTCAAACCAGTTTTATTTGATTGTGTTTTTAGAACCTTAAATACCTTTTTACAGTATTTATTATCCTATACGCAAAGAAAAAACATGGTTAAAGAGCATTATCTAATGGCTGAAAATCTCTTTTTGGCATATTATGATCCTTATGATAATAAATATGATCATAAAATTATCCAAATAATCATAATAACCCTCGATGGATCATATTTATTATCATAAGGATCGTGCGCCCCGGTAGGCTAGTTGGTAGCGTTGCTGGCTTATCAGTGCGATGGTCGTGGGTTCGATTCCCACCAGAGGCACTGGTCTGTTTTTGCTACAACGCGCCGAAGGCCATAGTAGCTAGTGCTCGGTTAGGGTAATAGTATATAATTTGTAATTATATGATTATTAATTAATAAAAAAAAATTATCATAAGGATCATACTATGATAAAATTGGATGTACAATCATTACATGATGCCCTTTAACCATACTTTTTTTCAGCGTTTTAAATAATACCAATAAAATATTGAAAAGCATTTTAAATTTCTCTAAAAAGTGGGTGGAGTAGGAGTGGTTAAATACACAGCGCTACAAAATTGATCCCTAAAATCGAAAACAAGGGTACCGACTATTGATTCCAAATATTTCGGTTAAAAACCAAGATCTTTTTTCATTAATGAGTTAATGCAATATTGCGAAAAGTCTGAAACATTAGTGAAAAAACTGGATGCGCCATTAAAATTAGAGTGCACAAAATATTTAGGATCTGTGGTCTGAACTCTTGTTTTATTTTTCGAGTTACGCTAGCATATTTTTTGACTATCAATAATAGTTTTCATAGGTAATTAAAAAAATTCAAAACAATTTGTCTAAAAATAGACAAAATTTTTGTATTTTTTTATTTAAAAAAAAAAGTTTAAAACGTTTTCCATAAATTCAGAAACTTTCTGCCAGCTACTTGGCTTAGTTTTTTTTTGGAAATATTCATTTATGTACAATACATCGCAAATATTCAGTAAAAAAAAAATTATTTTTTGTTTTTTGATATATTTGGGGCCATGCGAACGTATGATAAATAGAATGCTAATCATATAATAGAAGTTGGCCCCCGATAAATCCTAAGATACGAAATTACTGGCCAGAGATTGACATTTTTAAATGGTTTTTCCATATTTAATGTGATTTAATTGGGTATTAAATTTTCTTTGGCCCCTCTAAAAAATTGCAGGTACCAAAAATTAGCAATTTCTAATATATCTCAATATTTAATGTCATTAAATGATTTAATTGAACTAAGTGCAAGTTGTACACAAAAGTTTTACATTTGGCCCTTCTGAATCTCTTCAAGAGTTGTGTACAAAAGTTCAACATTTCATATAAATCTACGGAGAACAAAGGTTGGTAATAATAGCGAGTAATTAGTATATTGATATTAAACAAATTGTACTCAAACAATTCAATATTTGCCCATCCCCCCTAAATCTTTTGAATATAAAATTACATGGGCCAAAGGACTTCCTAATAATTTTCAAATTGCATAGAATATAATTATTCAGTTGGCCTAAAAGCAAATTGTACACAAAAATTTTAGTCTCTGACCCCCTGAACCTTAAGAATAAAAAATTTCGGGGGCCAAAGTTTGATCTTTTGTGACTCTTTCTAATATACAAAATTTTTTAATTCATATTAAAGCAAATTGTATACAACAAGTTCCTTCTTATGTCCCTTTCAATCTTGAGAGCACAAAATTACGGGGACCGCAGATTGGAATGTTTAATATTTTCCAATCTTTAATATCATTTAAGGGGTTAACTATCTTTAGAAATCAGTACAAACAATAATATTTAAACAATTATAAAAAAATAAACAAATGGTTTATTAAAAAAAAACAAATATTTCTGCAATAAATAGAGACAATATTAAATATTATTCCAAAAATTCTAATTAGAAATTCGGACTAAGGTGGCAACCCTGATGACCATTTCATAATATACACATTTTTTAAATTAAATTTTTTTCTTACACCCGAATAAATGCTTGATTTCCCGGCTTAGCCGTATTTTAATTTTTTTTATTTGCATTACAATGGTACGACGGTTAACTCAAAAATTAAAAAAAAAAACAAAAAATTCGTTGTTTATATTTAAAAAAAAAACTTGGGAACTTAATTTTTAAGTTCTTTAAAAACAAAAAAAAAAACACGATTGAAAATTGGACCCACTCTTAAGGCCCGATTTTAAATATGTTATTTTGAGAAAAAGGCATTTAAAGTAAATATCGCGCAAGTAAAATATAGGGCAAGGAGTTTGTATAAGGAACTGTCCCATTTTTTATTTCTGCGATTTTTTTACGAAAATTTTGGTTATTTTGACAGTTTTTCATATATAAATTCATAGATTTTATAAACATTTTGTCATTATCGTATGATAATCAAAAACAATCATTTGATGGAATTTTTGACTTTATAACAGTGTTTAGGAAGCTAAACTACTTAAAAAAAATTTGGTATAAGTTTGTGCAAAAAAACGTAGTGATATATAAAGGGTCCGCCAAATAACTTTTTTTTTTTTGAAAATGCTATAAAAAAAAACTACTGAATATTTTCTCAAATTTCTTTATTTATTTGAAAGTACAATCCTTCCGGTTAATAATGGAAAATAATTTCATTGAAATTGCTGCCTCGGCTGGCCATGCAGTAGCCTACACGATCGGTCCAATTTTTAAGCACATTATCGATTGTGTGCAGCTGTATTTCACCAATGGCTTCACGAATATTGTTCCTTAAAGCGTCAATTGTCTCTGGCTTGTTGGCGTAACACTTATCTTTGACGGCACCCCACAAATAATAGTCCAACGGTGTCAAATCGCAGCTCCGAGGTGGCCAAATGACATCAGCTCTGCGGCTGATTTGAATTTTCGCACACATTCTGCAACATTACCATGATTTTCAAAGTAATGTCGCAATATTTCCCAGCGTTGTTCAAGCGTATACACAACCATATTCGTTCAGCGGAAGGATAAAACTAATTATCTGTCAAATCAGACATGAGCTAAGTGTTACCATTCACGAAATAAGCACTAGTTGAAAAAAAAATGGCGGACCCTTTATATTGACAGATTTTTATTTTTTTTTATACACTGTGTCCTACATGGCGTATGATTAATTTTAATTGACATAATCCCAGCAAAACTTTGGTAATGGGTGCGATAAAGTAAGGCATTACCTTGTAATGTGTACTCCTTACCTGTATCATTATTTTCCAACAAGAAGTAATGAGTTACCGATAATTAAACACTCATGGATTACCTTGTACTGATAGCTCATTACATTTTACATTACTTCAAAACATAAAATAAAAGTAATTATTAATATATATTTTTGAAACTCTATTTATAGACACATTACTTTGTGATTTTTGTAAGCATGAGGGTAAGGTGTATATTTTTGATATCATGAACGAAAACACGAAGCACAACAACTCATCTACATTTTAAGCTATAAAATATTGTATGTATCGATAGCTCAGTTGGTAGAGTTCTCACCTAACTAATAGGTTAATACCAGAGACCCTAGGTTCGAATCCCAGCATGATCACGTAATTTCTTTGATAAAAAAAAATAGTTATTTATTTAATTAAAAACAAATATTTGTAAAAAAAAATTTTTAGGCATTTTTTTTATGAAATTCTATTTATAGATACATTACTTTTTCCCACCATGTAACCATATAAGTAACCAGTTGCTTTACCCCCTAAATAATGACCCATAAATCGGAAAGGAATTTGATTTAAGATAATTTTGTAATTTTAAAATCGTGTTAAGAAGGTCAAATTACTTTCACACAAATTTTTGTGAACAACTGGGCAAAAAAAAATTGATTTTTGTAGATCAGTGGAACATAAACTGAAATATTTTTTCTTTAACATTTTTGTGTTAAAGAAACTTAAAAGTATTTCGAAGAAAGGGCCTATAAAGAGTAATGAAATGTAATTTAATGGAAATTTTTTCTTTACCACCGTGTTTAGATTTATTTATTTTTTTGAAATTTTTGTCCTAAGTGGCTTATGATTGATTTTAATTCAAGTGAAATTAAGAGTCGTGGATTATCACCCCTATGGTGAATATTTTTTCCCTCAAATTGTTTGCCCTATTCAATCAATTCCAATCGTGAATAAAAGTTCCCTCGAAATTTGCTCCCTTTGTCTAATCATTCACTCGTGAATAGCATAATACATTTTCAGGGAAAATTTACGATACCAATTTTCACTTGAGGGGGAACGAAAATTACATGGGAACAAACATTTCCCTTTTTTTATTCACGATAGGGGTGTATATAATTCCATAACTTCTAAACTAACAGGCCGATTGTGAAAAGCTTATTAACAATATTGAAGAGTAGCAACAAGGCTTTTAGAAAATTTTTTTTTTTTTTTATTAATTAATAATCATATAATTACAAATTATATACTATTACCCTAACCGAGCACTAGCTACTATGGCCTTCGGCGCGTTGTAGCGAAAACAGACCAGTGCCTCTGGTGGGAATCGAACCCACGACCCCCGCACATATTAGCCAGCACGCTACCAACTAACCTACCGGGGTGTACTTTTTAGAAAATTATATTTTAAGTCCGCCTAATTCATACGCACTGTAAGCTATTGCGTTTCAATATATAAAAATCCATGGAAAATCAAAAAATTGTATTGTGAAAATGTTTAATACAAAGATACCCAGCAAAACCACACTTTACCAAATCATGGGTAAAGTAATGTATCGCCATAGGGCTTCATGCATTACTTTACACGTTACTTCACTGATGAATTTTACAGGCGATGAGCCTTAAAGTAACTCATTACCTTGTAGTGGGTAAAGTAACTGGTTACTTATATGGTTACATGGTGGGAAAAAGTAATGTGTCTATAAATAGATTTTCATAAAAAAAATGCATACAAATTTTTTTTACAGATATTTTTTTTAATTAAATAAATAACTTTTTTTTTATTAAATAAATAACTTGGTCATGCTGGGATTCGAAACTAGGGTCTCTGGTATTTAACAATTAGTTAGGCGAGAACTCTACCAACTGAGCTATCGATTCATACAATATTTTATTGCTTAAAATGTAGATGAGTTGTTGTGCTTCGTGTTTTCGTTCGTGATATCAAAAACACCTTACCCTCATGCTTACAAAAAATCACAAAGTAATGTGTCTATAAATACATTCTCAGAAATATATATTAATAATTACTTTACGTTTATAATTCATGCACTATGTAATTGATGATCGGTAAGTCATTATTTTATGTTTTGAAGTAATGCAAAATGTATTGAGGTATCATTACAAGGTAATCCATGAGTGTTCAATTATCGGTAACTCATTACTTCTTGTTGGAAAATAATGATGCAGGTAAGGAGTACACATTACAAGGTAATGCATTACTTTATCGCACCCATTACCAAAGTTTTGCTGGGTATGTACTTCAATTTAATAAGAAGCATTTTAAGTGTGATTCTTTTGCTATTTTATTTATCATACTCCTTTGTAGCAGTACTTTTTTTTATCTTTAAATTTGTTTGTTATGCTCTATTGAACTCAGATACAACTTTTGTATAGACTATCTTTGTCTACAAAAAAAAAAACGTGAGCTTTTATACTTTTTTTCTCTAAATAAAATTGCCAAGTTAAGCATAAAAACTAGAAAATATATATTTATTAATAGAAGAATATATACAAATAATAAAAAAACGGCAAATTAAATTTATAAACATGAATAAACATAAACGGAAAATAAAAATGAATGACAAAAAACTAAAAGAAAAAAACAGGATTTTTATGAGTAATAAATTGTGAAATATGTGAAATTGTGAAATATGTATTAGATAATAGGATTGAAATAACAAAAATGTTAATCTATTTCCAATAAAATATAAAGAGTGTCTACAATAAAAGTGCGAGAATAATTTGAATGCTGAATAATAACATATCATTTTACTACAGAGAAGTCCACCTGCTTGTTGAACTAGCACTTGGGCCCTCAAGAACTATGTTAAGTTTCTAAAATTTTGTTAAAATGTTTGCTGATATTATTGGCTGTTTGGTTTTGAAAATTAACCACTTTTGTCGAGAGGTTCTAAATTTATAGCAAAAACTGTTAACAGATCTATTCAAATCCATTAAAATGTTATTACTACACTCAAAAAAATAAGTTAGTACAAAAGTTAGTAAAACGTCTTGTAAATCAGGTATACTATTTTTTAGCAAATTTTTTTGCTAAAATCGTGTTTTCAGCTAAAATTTTTGTTATACTTATTCAGCACTTAACTGTTTTATACTAATGCTTTACTAATATACTAATGTTTTACTAATTAATTTTGCTAAAAAAAATTGTGCTGATAAGCACATTAATAGTGTGGACGACAACCAGATTGAAAGATATACACAGAATGAAGCAGATGTCGCGGCATGTCAAGATGTAGTAGAGAAGAGGAAAATGATATTAAAAAGTACAACTCTAATAAGACATATAAAAAAATCAACCATGGAAGACTTTTGTATCTGTTTTTCATACATAAAACAAAATTGAGGATTAAAACAACTTAAATTTTGCATTGTCACCGGCTTGTGAAAATAATTGTCTATTAATAAAATAAAAGACAAAAGAAAATATTTAAATTTAATATGTATAAGAAATGTTAATAGATTAATAATCTAGTGTGGTCAAGTTGCAAACAAACATATACAGACATGTAGACAGAGTAAAGCGAAAGACAAAGACACACATCTTAGGTAGATTTGTATGGTTCCTTTTTCTTATTGCAAAAAAAGGGTTGTTTTTTTCGTTTCGTTTGTTTTTATTTATTTTTTCGTTTCGTTTCTATAATTATCTTCGGCAGTTGCGTCCTTTAAAAGAAAGCATCATTTAGACTACCATTGATGTAAGTAGTTGAAAGAAAATTTTTGTTATGTTATATATATTTATTTCTATATATTTTCAGATATTAAATTAATTCATGTCGTCAATGTGGGAAAATGAAAATTTTTATATTTCGTAATTATTGTAAATTATTTTTAAAAGAATCAGAAAAATATGTTTTATGATTTTCAGCAAATAAATTAACTAAATTACAATCTTTTTACAATTTTTTTGCGTTTTTTTCAGTCTACTAAAATTCAGCAAAAAATTTATTAATTTTTACCAAGGCTTTTTTATTTCTAATCTACTAAGTGTTAGCAAAACTTTTGCTGAATACTAATTTTGTTGCTGATTTTCAGCAAAAGATTTTGCTGACATTAGCAATTTTTTTGCTAGCACCCTCCTGACTAAAATTTTGCTGACTCAGCAAAATTTTTTGCTGACTTTACAAACTTTTTTTTTTTGAGTGTACGTATATACCCATCTACCTGATGAAACATCAATTACTGTCTCAATAAGAAGGCTGAGTTTTGGATTTTCTGTCAAAATGTTGTTTATTGATATTTTAAGCAGTTTGGTATTAAAAATTGGCCAACATTGTCAAGCGGTTCAAAATTTATAGCAAAAACAGCGAAGAGATTAAAATTAATTTTAAAGATTTGTTAAAATGCTTAAATTAAAGAGGTCGATTACTTTTATAATATAATAGTTGTAATTAAAGGACAAAAAAAAAATAAATTTAAAAATTATAATTCGTGTTTATGTGTGGAGCGACTAGTTTCCAATACATTTTATGAAAATTAATAATTTTTTCAAAAATTAAACAATTAATCTAAGTTTGCATAATTTTCGGAAAAATATTTATTTAAAAAATAGTAGTGGTCTGGGGACAAAAACACCCATAAACCGTTATTTATATTATGACTTAAAAGAGTGTTAAAATCTTTTAAATCTATAAAAAAAAATTCCTCTGGATACAAATAATTATTGTATGCACTTAACTCCATATAGGGTTAATTTTTTCACTTTTGACCAAAAAAGACCCACTAGCAAATTTACACAATGTTATCTTTCAGATTTTGATTAAATATGAATATGTGATAAAGGGTACTATACTAAGGAACAAGCGTAATTCTTTAGCAATCATAATTTAAAAAGTTAAAAAGTTGGGTTAAAAATAGCTCCAGTTTTCTCATTTATTCCAAAGCAACTATACAAAAATGGTAAAGGTATTTTAAAGATCTATCTAATGATTTACGAAAAAAAAAATTAAAGTGGTATATATTTATATGTTTTTTCTAGGCCCTTTTGCACCCACGTGAAAATAGTTTTTAAGAGATAAACACTAGGATGTCCCACGCAATTTGTACGAATTGTTATAATTTTACATGCTTCTTAAAAATGTGATTGTTATAGTGATGCCCGCCTAACTGTTGAAATATCAATAACACCCTTAATAAGTGGTAGACAATTTTCATTATTTGTCAAAATATTTGCTGTTAGCAACTTGATATTAAAACTTAGCTACATTTATCGATCGGGTCGGAACTTATAACAATGTGAAACTAATATCATATAAATTTTCATATTTATATGTGAGTCGATTTCTAAAAATTCTTATAATTTTAGTAGCTTTCCAGAACAAATTTCTTAAAAATGTTACTTCCACAAAGATTTTCATCTGCCTGTTGAAATATCAATAGCTCCTTTAGTAAGCTAGTGACGATTTTGATATTTTGTCAAAATGTTCGCTGATATTATCAGCAGTTTGGTATTAAAAATCAGCAAAATTGGGCGCTGTGGTGTAATGGTTAGAGCGTTGGACTGTTACACAGATGGTTCCGGGTTCGATTCCCGGTGACGGCAACATCAATTTAGAAAAATAAAATAACCCCAGCGAAGTAAAGTAATGAATCAGGGCTATGAACCAAATAGATTCAATAAGTTTGCCAACTCTCCATCAGGTGGCTAGCAACAACTGTTCTAAGACTTATTATCTCGCACAATTACAGTGTTGCCATGTTTGAAGCCCTTCATCTTTTCCCACCTTTCATCTCTCCACTATTCAATTTCCAAAGAAAGCAACACATTCATAAAAAGGGAGAATTTCCTAAGCGTTGCTTCTCTTTAAAAAAAAAATAAAAAAAAAAAAAAAAAAATTGGTCATGCAGTTCAAAACTTATAGCAATATATTTTGTAAGAGACCTCTTAAAATTTTTATATCAAGATGTTTAAGAATTCTTATAATTTTATCCAACTTTCTAGAACAAAATCTTTAAACATTTAATTTTTTTTTTTTATAAATTTGTGTTAAAAAGTTACTTAAAATTGTAAGAATTCTTAGAAATCGTGCCATAAAAGCTATAAGTTTTGAATTGATCCACAAATTTTGCTAATTTTAAATACCAAACTGCTGCCAGCCTCAGCAAACATTTGAACAAAATATCAGACACTGCACTCACTTAGTTAGTGCACCATTTATATTTCAACAATTTTTCAGAATTATATTTTAGATGGTTGCTATTTTTAAATTCCTCAATAATGTATCGATTTCTCCAATGCTTTTATTTATTTGTTTTTATAACCCTGGCCTTGATGAAGATATAACTTATGGTGTTAATATTAAAACCTGATAAATGTTATTAATGTCATTGAATGATGACTCTGAGCAAAACCCCAATCCACAAATTGCCATCGTATACTATTAAGTTGGCGTTGGTGTTAGTTAGTATTTGTTATTAACAATTATGAAGTTTATTTTTCCAAAGCGTTACACAATCACAAAAATAGTGTGAAACCTTAAAAATTAAGTACATGTGTGTATTTCACAGTATGTTGGTATATGGGCTATTCTCAAAAATATTAAAAATTGGGGTTAAAATGTTTGTTTGTAAACTTTATGGCACATTAATAGTAATTTAGACGAAAATATACCTCTATTTTTAGACGTCTAATCCGTTTGCATGAATCACTTTTTGCAAGGGACACAAAAGTTATGGCGGTTTAAATATTTATATATAAAAAAATTCTCAAATCAACATTTTTAGTTTGAATTCAAAATAATTTCGAACTGTATACCATTGTTTAATATTTCCAACAAATCTGTGTAAAAATTTGTATTGTTAAAAAAAAAAATGTAAAAAAAATGTATTTTCTACAAGTTAAAAAATAAAAGTCAAAGAATAACTTTTATTTTCGCTCAAAAAAATAAAAATCAAAAAAAACTTTTATTTTTGCTCAAAAAAATAAAAGTCAAAAAAAAAACTTTTTGCATCTGACTTTTATGATAAAAGTAATAATAATTACGGTCATTGCTAATGTTTTATATTTTTAATTGTTAAAATATGAAAATGTATTTTTCTGCTAGATTGTATATAATGTTTGAAAATCTGACCGATCGAACGATGAACTTTTCAAATACACCAAGTTTAAAATATTCCAAGACTTATTCCATCACTCAAAACATAAATAATGGGTGCCCCCGCAGAAAAATACAATCGGCACAGCGTTGATATAATATATTCCAAAACTTATTCCATTTTCACTCAAAATATATATAATGGGTGCCCAGGCAGAAAAATACAATCAGTACAGTGTTGGCAAAGCGTCGTGACGGTCGGTTATGCGTTGGCAGAATGTGGAATTAACAATCCTGATGGTATTGTCCTGTTACCAGATTGATAACAGTGGCCAGCCGTTGGTTAGAACGAACTGGCCACCGTTGGCATAACGTTGATAATTCAACAAATTGTGTGATTTGAAAATAGCTCACACACACTGCACGATCTTTTTCCAAAAAATAAAAAAAAATATATTTTTCACATATTTTAGAATAAATATTTGTTAATTCAATAAAAAATTTTAAAATATCTTCAACCGTCTATGATTTATATGCTGTCAAAGTTTCAACTTTGGTTGCCAATATTTCCACTAGAGGGCACTTTGAGACAAAAACAATTACAAACATTTCTTAATGAAGCATGCTTTTGGAAAGTTTGGTTGAAAAATGTCCAGAGGATCTATGACGTGCCATTAATGAGTTAAATTTAAATCATTGACAAACCGTACAAATATTGTTAGTTTTGATGAACGCTCAGGTTTTTAAGGTATGTGTTGAATTTAACTCTCAAGTTTTTGGGATATTGTGTAATACTAAAAGGAATCCAAAATTTGAAAGTCCCAAACAAAAATTTAAAAAGAACGAAAAAAGTGAGCCTGTTTAAACGATTATTTAAAATTTTTAACAATTATAACCCTAAAATTTTTGCAGTCATACGGGTTAAAGTGTTGTTAATCCAAACATATAGCCCGCTATTCCAAAATGAAAAAATTGCAAAAATTTGTTGAAAAATAATATCAGTTTCAAAGGGTTTAAAAACTTTTGACATACGCCCATATGTATGTGTGCATATTATTATTGTCCCAACGGATACAGTTGCTAAATTGGCATGTTGATTAATTGTTGTTGCTGTCAGCAACAGCCAAAGTTGTAGGCACACTGGCAGGAACACCGAAAGCAACAATAGTGTTAGTAGCATTGGCAGCAGTAACATAAAATGGTGCATGGAAAATAAGGATAAAGGATATAAAATTTTTGTACAAATATTAAAATTATTATTTTTAAAATTTTTCCTTTTCTAATTTTCAAAAGCATTTAACAATTTTAATTCATATATAGTATGAATTGATTTTCTTAATTCAATTTATAAATGTTTTCTTAATATTCAAAATTTCACAACTGAAGGGCTTATTGTAAAAACTTGATAAGAAACATTTTATTTTCAGATTCTAAACGTTAAAAGAATGTAAAAATATGACTTTAACAGGACATTTATAATCTAGGCACTTGAAATAATTGATTAAGCAAGACTTTTATCAAATATTAATCAATGGATGTCTCGAAAACAGCGAAAATTCATAAAATAACAAATGGAGCTTATCATGTTTTTACAATATATATATAAAGGGTCCGCCATCTAAGGTTTTTTTTTCAACTAGTGCTTATTTCGTGAATGGTAACACTTAGCTCATGTCTGATTTGACAGATAATTAGTTTTATCCTTCCGCTGAACGAATATGGTTGTGTATACGCTTGAACAACGCTAGGAAATATTGCGACATTACTTTGAAAATCATAGTAATGTTGCAGACTGTGTGCGAAAATTGCGTACGGATTTTGGAAGAAGAGAAGCACCGTCAGCTCCGTATGTTCGTTATCTTGTGAAAAAAGTGAAAGAAACAGGCATTCTCATCGATAAACCAAAGCGTGAAAAGCCAAAAACAGTGCATACACCTGTGAATATTGCTGCTGTGGCAGAAAGTGTGCGTGAAGCGCCATCAACATCAATTCACCGTCGTTCTCAGCAATTGAACATTTCGGAGACATCATTGAGACGAATTTTGCATAAAGACCTTGGTGTGACGCCATACAAAGTCCAATTGGTTCAGGAGTTGAAGCCAACCGACCATCTAATGCGTTTTCGCTTCGCTAAGTAGGCCTGTGATCGACTTACAGAAGATGCCGATTTTGCCAAAAATTATGGACCGATCGTGTAGGCTACTGCATGGCCATCCGAGGCAGCCATTTGAATGAAATTATTTTCCATTATTAACCGGAAGGATTGTACTTTCAAATAAAAAAAGAAATTTGAGAAAATATTCAGTAGTTTTTTTTATAGCATTTTCAAAAAAAAAAAGTTATTTGGCGGACCCTTTATATCCAGATTTCACGCTCTCCCAACCAATCATGAGTAGAATATTGTTTTTTTTTTTAACAAATTCTATTTATTAACAAATATTGCTTCCAGTTTGTGCATTTATTTTTAAAATTCCAAAATTATCTCGAACCCTTTTTGTAATAAACATCATTTAACCAAACTTTTTTGAAATGTATTTTGTAATAAACCGTATTGTGAATGTGTTGTTGTAGTTGTTGTTGCCAATGCAGTGTGGTGTAAAGTATGTTATCGTTTTCTATGGGTTAACAATTTGTTTTGTAACAGGGGTTTTGCCTATTTCAAGGGCTTAAATGACATTTTTGTTGATTGTTCAGAAAAAATTGAAATGAAATCCATTGTTAGAGTAGATTGAAGTGTAAGTGTGGTTAGTGTCGCAACGATTGTTATGAATGTCAAATAAGAGGTATTCAAAAAGAAAATTTTAAATAAATTTAATGGTAAAGGATTTTATAAAGTATTTTGCGATATTTGTTGACATGGCGATAACATTTCCTATAAAATTAGCAAAAGTTTTTAAATATTATTAGCCATTTGATTAACCAGATTAAAGTTTTCTAAAAAATAATATGGCGCCCAACAGTTTTTAACGAACTGAGAGGGATAGAACTCAACTTTGTCAAATTTTTATATGGGGCCCAAAATAATTCCATAAAATTTGTTACAATTATACATCCAAGTATATAAACTAAATATGCGATGATATAAAGTTTGATCCGAAAAAGGAGAACATATCTAAAGTATCTAAAATACATCTAAAGAGTATCCAAAATACATCAAATTGTATCGAATTCGACACAATTGTAAATTTTTGGTAGATACTATTAACAATTTAATAAAAGTCGAAAAAATTCTATAAAAATCAATAAAAATAGGGAAAAAGTCGCTAAAATTTTAAAATATCGCCAAAATTAAAAAAGTGCCGAAATTCTGAAAAATTATCAATATTGATGTGAGCAAGATTATTCAAGTTAAAGATCATTTGTCTTTTGTTAAACAAAAAACCGTGAAATGTTTATTTATTACTCAAAAAAGTGTTCTGTCCGCTAACTTAAAGCAGACTTTATCTACTGAAAGGTCCTTCCATTTCGCGTCACCCAAAATCATCAGAGAACCAATGTAGAAGGGGTAGATTATTTTTACCCAAATTTTGGAGGAATTGCAGAGTACGGCAAAATTGATTTATGGTCCTAATACTATAGTCAGAAAGTGTTGTTGCTTATTTAATAAACAATAACAACACAGTGTATTATGACTAGAGATTCTAGCCTTATACGCGAACAATGTTTATTAGTTAAAAATATTTTATTTTTGATTTGAATTAGTTCAATTCTTCCAATTTTGTTTTTTTACTTCTCATCGGGTAAATTAAACAATACGGGTAAAGCGTAGATATTTTTCCTTCAAAATTTGGGTAAAAATAATCTACCCCTTCTACATTGGTTCTCTGATGATTTTCGGTGACGCGAAATGAAACATGTAAGGACATGTCAGTAGACAAAGTCTCTTTAAGTTAGCATTTCACGGTTTTTTGTTTAACAAAAAACAAGTGATCTTGAACTTGAATAATTTATGATAAAAGATCGAAAAATAAACTTTTGGTTTTAATTTTTTAAAATTTAAAAGTAAAACATTATCAGTATTTTAAAAAATCGCAAAAATTGAAAAAAAGCACAGTGAAAAATTAGAAAAAAATCTTTAAAATTAGAACAAATTACCAAAAATAAAAAATTGTAAATAAAACCTCCAAATTTTGAGAAAATTTTTTTTAGAGATTTTGTCAATTATAAGCGCTTTTTAATAAAGTTAATAGTATTTTTTAAAATTTTGATAATTTTTTTTTTTAAATTTTGGAACTCTTTTTATTTTTGACGAGTTTTTTTTTAGTTTTTAGCTATTTTTCCAAATTTGGATTTTTTTTTTTAAATTTTGTCGTTTATTTCAAAAAATGGAAGAAATCGATAATAAAGGGTCCGCCAAATAACTTTTTTTTTTTGAACTCCTGAACCAATTGGACTTTGTATGGCGTCATACCAAGGTCTTTATGCAAAATTCGTCTCAACGATGTCTCCGAAATGTTCAATTGTTGAGAACGACGGTGAATTGATGTTGATGGCGTTCACGCACACTTTCTGCCACAGCAGCAATATTCTCGGGTGTACGCACTGTTTTTGGCTTTTCACGCTTTGGTTTATCGATGAGGATGCCAGTTTCTTTCACTTTTTTCACAAGATAACGAACATACGGACCATATTCGTTCAGCGGAAGGATACAACTAATTATCTGTCAAATCAGACATGAACTAAGTGTTACCATTCACGAAATAAGCACTAGTTGAAAAAAAAACGTTAGATGGCGGACCCTTTATTAAAAAAATGTTAGCTATTTATTTTAAAATTTTTAATTGTTGACATCCTTTTAATTTTGTCGTTTTTTCAATTTTTAAATATTAGCGATTTCTAATAATTTTATGAATTTATTTTACAATTTTGTCGAATTTTTTAAAGTTGTGGTGATTTTATTTAGAATTTTTTTAAATTGTTATAATCTTGTATTTTTTTTCCTTTAAATTTTGGCGATTTTTTAAAATTTAATAGATTTTTTAACTTTGGTTATTTTTTTTATTTTTTTTTTTGCAATTTTTTAAATTTTGACAATTTTTATATTTTAGAGATTTTTTTATATTTTTTCAATTTTGGTGTTTTTGTTTTTTCAATTTGGCTACTTTTTCTATTTTTAGATAATTTTTTTTTTTTAATTTTGGTGAAGTTTTTTAAATTGCAAATTTTGTGTCTACAAAATTTATTTTCAGTTTAATATTTAATAGATATTATTAAAGTGTGCTTTGAAATTCAGGGCAAGTTTAATTTAAATTAAATTGACAATAATGATATTTGTTTTTATTATTATTCATTTTGAACAATTTTAAAGTGGCGCCCATACAATTTGAAAGGATGTCTAAAAATAAATTTTTAGTTTTTTTTGGAAATTTGATGATTAAATTACACTCACAAGAACTTTTCCTTAAAAAATCAACAGTTATTTTAAAGTTTAATCGGCAAAGTTGTTTCAATGGAATATACAGTTAAATTACCAAAAAACATATTTTTTAACTTTCTGTCTGTTATTTAATAAACAAAATAAACAAATAAACGGACTTTCGGTAATAGTTAAAATATTCATTTAAAATTTTCTATTAAAAACAAAAAGTTGTTATATTATATTGAGTATTGAAATAAACGAAAAAAATCTATTATTTTTATGGATTTTGTCAATTGATATTCAACAGTTGAAAATAAACTAAAAAATATAATTGTTTTAAACGAAAAGTACGTAGTCCTGCTTTTAACTGATTTTCAGTTAATTTAATGTGTATATTCAGTAGTCTTTATGGAAAAAATATTGTGAGTGTATATCTTGCATTTAAATTCCTTAAAACGGGTTCCCTAAACTAGTTCCTTGGATTCGCTTCTTGAGAAACCAGTTTTAAAAGTGGTGCACTCATAATAATTCATGCATACGAAAATACGAAAAAATGTTAAAATAACAAAAACTTTAGTAAAATAAACAAAATTTCGTTAATTTTATTGCAGTTTTTAACGTTTTTTTTCGTATTTTTATGCATGTATTATTATCAGAGTGTATTTAAGACTATATTGTAATACCGTTTCAATGGATACTAATGGAAATCTAAGGAAATCTTTTAAATTTTCATATATTTCTTTTAATTTTGTGGATTCCTCTCAGTTTTCTTTCCCACTGTGCTAAATTTTTTTATTTCTAGGACGCTTTAATGCTGAAATCTTTTTATATATTCTACCTAAAAATTACAATTTAAATATTTTAAAAATAAATTTCTTATTTCTTTTGTAACTCAAGTATCAACATTTTGGGCATAAACAATCACATCTCATCAGCCACAAAAAAAAAAAAAAAAAATGAAAACCCACAAAATTTTTGAGCTGTTAAATATTTTCATTTATAATGGTTTTAATTTTACTCAACGGAATGCAAAAATTAGTAAACAATAGCAGACACGTGCAAGCATTTTTTAAAATATTGTATACAGAGATAAACCCGTTTAATGCGGCTTATTTGCATTTTAATGTTGTACGCATGATGTGGCGTCGAAATTGCATTTATTTACACATTTATGTGTGTGGGTCTTCAACCCGTATCCGTATGAAAATCGAATATTAGTGTTATTGTTGTTATGCCTTTTTATTCTTAACCATTATGCTTACACTTGTACAAATTCATATTTAATGTCCTTGAAAGAAGAAAACTGAAAGATTTTAATCATTAAAAACAAAAAATAAATAATAAATTGAATATGGCGACCTGCTAACTTATCTCAATATAACAAAAGTTTACGACTTACCCTTGCCCAGTCAGAAAAAGACAAACAGCAAAGGCACCAAAATGATAACAGCGTTAGCCAAAAGGTCCGTCTGTTTAAAAAGTTCAACGATGGCAAAATGGATTTTCCAAAAATAAAATTAAAAAGACAGTTTTAAGACACAAATAATAATACAATTTAAATGGAAAATCACTGATGAAACTAGTCTAGTCTGATTTAAAAATTAATAGTGTTTATAATTTTTAGAGAAAAACGTTTATTCTTCTTCTTAACCTCAACATTTCTAAATTAGAAAGAGTACATTTATAACTTTTTTGGTCCTGCCGGGATTCGAACCCTGGCTACCAGATAGACATATAATATATAATATCAAAAGTAAAAAAAAACCAAAAATGATGTCTGAAGCCCTGATCGAACTTTTTAAACAAAACATCATAATTTTTATAAAATAAATGCTCTAAAAATCGTTAGACTGTTGAGCCGTTGTAGATTTCTGACTGGATAGTACTGGGAAAAGACTTTTTGCCAACGTCGGTCTCAGCCGATTCTTTGCCAAGGTTTTCTTTTTGTAGACCACTGAAATTATTGTAAAACAAATACTAGCTAAACGGTTTTTTGAAACTCTAGTAATGCGTGTCTAATTAGTGTTTTGACAGTCATTTATTTACAATTAATCGGTTTGCCAGTGGTACGATCGATTTTTTGTACCACCGCTAGTTTCTAACTGGGGATGTATATCAAATGAGATCTGATTTTGTATTTGAGATAGAACTTTTGTTGGATTTTTTTAAAAAGTTTTTTTTTTATTTTTTGTAATTTTTTTTTTGAATTTAATTTAATTTAAAATTAAATATTTTATTGGATTTAAGTAGATCTAATAAAAAATTACTTATTTTTTTAGATCTAATTAGTTCTTAATTAATCACATGAGATATTTTGGGATCTACCAGGACCTTGATATTAATATTATTGGATCCCCCAATTTTGTGATCAATTTTGATCTATTTTAATCCAGTAATATATCTGAGGGATCTAATTTTATATTACTGGATACCCCAATTTTTAGATGAACTTGTACAATATCAAATATCAATCGATATCAAACGATATATGATGTTCTATTTGAGATATTCAACAATATGGGGATGGTTTTCAAAAACAAAATTAATTGGTTTAATTAATATATTAATTAGTTCAATTAAAAAATTAGTTAGTTCATGGAAAAACTTATCGAATTTGAACATTTTACGATATGACAATTACCAGATTTTTTTTTTTAGATTCTTCTTTATTTGTTTTCAAAAATTTATAAAATAATACAAAGAAATTAACTTATAGTATAAATATAATATAAATTATTTAAAAAAATTATTTTAAAACATATATAAAGAATAATATTACAGCATGGTTTGATAACCGTCTGCTGGGAAATTGAGTTTAAAGTTTTATTTAGAAATTGAATTTAGTTATTAGTATTTTTCTATATCTTAGTGCATACCTAACATAATTGTAAAGGTTTAGCCAATTTGCATCTTCACCGCCATTTAAAACATTTACGATTTGATCTTCTGCCAAACTTAAAGATCGGAAATATCTCATCCTTATTTCATTTAAAATCGGGCACCTGCCCAAGAAGTATTCCATTGTTTCCACTTCCCTGAGATTACATAAAGAACAAAGTCTTGCTTCCTCTGTTCTATATGATTTCCCATTTAGCCATAAAAGATTGCCTCTAGCCTTCATAATATATGAAATCTGACCTTGACTTTACAAAGCATAGTAATAGGTCATACCTTTCGAGAAATCAAGAAAACGGTAAATTCTATCCGCACTTTGGAGAGCATCACTGGTATGTTTGTGGATTGATTGAGCTTTTATTTGTTCAATCAATTACTAAAATTTATTGTTAAGGTAATTAAAAACTTAATGGACTCAAGTAAATTCTTAATTAATACTACAACTTTCGTTATAGGTCCGAAATAAATGAACTGACAGAAGTATTTCAATTGACGGTTGAAGTGAATTTGTGCTTAAGCGATATATAACATATTAATAGGTTTTATGAAATCGGATAACAAATTAAGTAAATTAATTAAACTTTTAATTAATAATACAACTTTTGTTATGGACCTAAAATCAATTATAGTTTTTCTCTGAAACTTTAATTTAATAAATTTTGAATTCTTCTTAATTATAACCTATTTTTTTCATTAAAGTCATTGCTTATATATTCATTAGAGAATCCAACTAAAATCTGTCCTTATTTTCTATAAATTATTATCACATTTGATTGAATGTTAACAGGATTTATTCAATTGTGTAACTTTTCCCAACATTTCAAAAATGAGACTTAAACACTTTGAAGATTTTTGAGTATGTCCTTTCCAAAATGTTTTCATTCTTTAGGTTATCTGTGTTAGGGCGTTAGTGTTTGTGTGTGTGCTAAATTTCAACACAATACCATATTTATATTCAACAGCTGCTACACCACTACCATCACGCATTGTGTCAATATAAATAGCGACGTTATTATATGCTTTTAACAGGAAATTATTTGGAAAATGATGTATGAATGTAACCATTTATTTATGTTAATTTTTTTTTTTTGTTTTTTGGCAAACGGAAATTGTTTGCATAATTCATTTTCATTAAAAATATAAAATGTGAATTAAAAAGGTCATTTTATAATATTTATATAGATATTTTTTTAATATAATAAAAATATAGTTAGAAAAACTTTTGGAAAGAAAATATGTTCTGTTTTAAAAAAAAAAATAGTTAGAAAAACTTTGGTAAGGAAAATATGTTTTGTTTTCAAGGTTTTTATAAATTTTAGAATGATAGTTTAAAGAGGCTGCTGATGAAGTTGAAAAATCCAAGTACTAATTAATTATTTCCACACCTGACACCATGTTGCATAGATTGAAAGGAAATTTTGCTTATATACTATAGACTTTGCCTTAAAATCATTATCCAACATAAATTTTATGCGATCCATAAACTTTTAGTATAATTTTTCCAATAATAGCAAAAACAATAAAAAACTTAAATTTTCTACTTAACTATTAAAAAGTATATATGCTCGATTAACATTAAATGTTTTAGATATGTAAACTTAATTTATCTTAACTCTTAACTAATTTATCTTAACTTTTGACTAATAACAGAACATAATACATTAAAGTTTTAAAATCTATTAACTCTCAGGCGGGCCATCTTTCAGTGTCTGCTTCTTGGCAACTTTTACTATAATCAATGTTTTTATTTTTTATTAACAGATTTTTTTTTAAGATTTCTATTTAGTATTTATGTATATATTTGGCCCTACGCAATACTTTGATGGTCAACCGTAATTCTTCATAAAATAGTGGTACAACATTTGAAATAGTATATAGTATATAGTGTAGAGTTTTTAGCTGTTGCTGGCAAAAATTATTATTAAAACAAATTATCATAACTAAAATTATGAAGCAAAGAGTTAAAAAAATAATTAAATTTTTGTGTTGAATAACTACAGAACATCTTACGAATAAATCCGTTCCATGGTTTAGCCAACTTAAGACAAGTTGTGCAGACTTTGAATACCTTGAACTATAGGTTTTAACACAACGGAACATCTTTACAATACATAAAAGTTATAAACTCTATTAAATTTCAGGCGGGCCATCTTTCACTGTCTGTTTCATGGTTATAAGACAACTTTTACTGTCATCAATATTTTTATTTTTTATTAACAGATATTTTTTCGATTTCTAAGTTTATAGAGTTATATTAATCTGCTTTTATAAAAATTTAAACAAAAATATGGCCCGCCTCAATTCTTTAATGGCCCGCCTTAATTCTTCTAGAAAATTGCATATAGTGCAGAGATTTTAACACCTACTGACAAAAAATTATTATTAAAGAGTTAAAAAAATCAACAACATTTTTTTTCTTGAATAACACCAGAACATCTTTCCCAAAAATGAAAGTTTAAAAATCTAATAAATCTTAATGTGCCTGTTAAATGGTTGGGAGAACTTAAAAAAGTTAGGCAGACTTCTAGATTATTAAAGTAAAACTCGTGAACGACATCAAAACATCTTTGTTATATATAACATCTATTAAATTTCAGGCGGGCCTTCTTTCAGTGCCTGATTAATTTTTTTTAAAATAATTTTTTAGTATTTATTAACAAATTTAGTATTTATTAACAAATTTTTGTTAGATTTCTAATAGTGCACATGAAGAGTTATATTCCTCCGTTTTTATCAAATCTTTATAAAAATATGGCCCGCCTTAATGAATTCTTTTGAGAATAGTGCTACAATAATACATAATTTGACATAGTGTAGAATTTTTAGCACCGACTATTTTACGTAAATGATCATTAAAGCAATTATCAGAATCAAGATTATAAAAAAAGAGTAAAAAAAATTTAATTAAAACTAAGTAGTTAATTGCCAGGGAAACAAGTTAAGTTAAACTATACATGTAACTTTAAAAACATTAAACTAAATTTTTTCTATTAAATTTTATGTGATCCATAAACTTTTAATAGCATTTCTTATTTTTTTTTTTAGTTTCAATAATTCATTTGTTAAAAAATATCTTGAAGCTTCTTGAACAGAAAAGACCCAAAAATATTTTTATTGTTATTTTTTTTTTTTGCCAACAATAGAAAAAACAATAAAAAAAAACAAAATTTTGCACTTAACTATAAGAAAGGAAAGTATGTCTGCTCGATTAACGTTAAATCTACAAAATCTAAAAAAAAAAGATTGTTTAACAAGGACCTCTTTTTCCACTTGTAAACAATGAGTACAAACAAAAAAACACATTTCTAAAAATAAATGTTTTTAAGTACCAAAAATTATAAACTAAGTTCTAACCATTGACAAAAATTACACAATAAAAAAAACTACTACTAAACTTATACTTTTATGCAGTTTTTTTTTTGATGTTTTTTCAAATTAATTGTTGAAAAAAGGTAGTTGACCTTTTTTTGCGGGTTTGAGCTAGATACATAAAAAGGAGAATGGAAAAAGAATTGATCCTTTAGAAAACTTTTAATTTTTTCATCTGAATAACAAGAGAAGATCTTTGCAAAACATACACTCATGGAAAAAGCCTTAGCAAAATAAACCAACTACTAAAAATTAGTTAAAAATGACCTTGCAGAAAAAATTAGCAGGTTTTTTTTTTACTACATATTAGTAATATAAGAATAGCAAAAATAAATCTGTTAAATTTAAAAATAATATGTTATATTTGATCTAAATTCTAGTTAGTTGAAAGTAACAAATAATCTGCTAAAATCAGCAAAGACATTTACTAAATATTAGTAGACAAAAAAATCATTTAATGCGAATAAAAGTCTGCCCTAATGAAATCAGCAATCTACAATTTTTTAGCAAAAATTTATGTTGATTTTAGCAAAGTAAACTGTTATTAGCATTCTACAAAATTTGAGGTAAATATAACAAAAACTTTGTTAATATACTGGCTTTGTTTGCTACTTTAAGTCTACAAATATTTAGTAAAAGTTATTGCTAATTTTGCAGAGGAAAATATATATTTAATTAACTAAAATTTACATCGAAAATATCTAAAATTTTGTAAAGTTAACAGATTTATTTTTGGTGTTCTTATTAATATTTAGCAAACAAATCTGCTAAATTTAGCAGTTTTTCTATAATGTCTAACTAAATTTAGTAGCTTTTTCTGCTATTCTTACAGGCTTAAAAAATGATTAAATCTCAGACGGGCCGACTCAATGTGTCTGTTCTATAGTTTTAAAAATGTTGGGCTGACTTTGAATACATTGAATGAAAAGTCAATATCAATGGAATATCTTTGCAAATTCATAAATTTATGAAATCTATTAAAAGACAGACGGGCCATTTTTCCGTGTTTCATGATTTTTGTGCACTTTTACTATCATCAAGGTTTAAGTTCTTGACTAATTTCAATTTTGACAAAATCTTTACAAAAAAAAAAAAAAATGGCCCGCCTTAAAATTTTAATGGCTCGCTTTAGTTCTTTTGAGAATAATACTACAATTGCATTAAGTTTTATGATTTTAAGCAGCTTTATATGAAAATTTTTGTATGAAAGTGGTCCGCTTCAGAATTGAGGCAATTTAGAGGCCATTACGTTAAGAGTGTTTAAGCTGTGGATAAAATAATACGATTTTCGAATGCCTTAACCGGAACATCTTTTAGTATCTATAATATAAATATTTTTGTATTTTTAAATTAAACTTAATAAAATTGAAATTTTAAGAGTTCAACATAATTGATAAACATTTTATATAGAGATGGCCCGCCCTAAGTTTTTAAGATCTGATTACAATATAAAGTCTTCTATATTAAACTTACACTCTTACTATATCAAACTTTCTAAATCTAAGGCGGATGCTTTCATTTCTTTTTAATCTTGTATATTTGTATTTAATAAATTTGATTGACCGATTTTTAAGAGCCCGTTATATGATTTGTGGCAGGAGGGCGGTGAAGCTTATCAATGACAGTAGTGTATCCAACTCTATTGATTCATTGGAGCATCGTCAGAATGTGGGTTGTGTGACACTTTTCTATCGATATTACCATGTGAGGTGCTCATTTGAGATAAGTGAACTTATTCCTCGAGCCCGAGTTTTTATTCGTAATACTCGCTTATCTAGTAGAGCACATCCGTTTGTAGTTGATTGTCCTGTGTTTCGCACAACGCATTACAGAGAAAATTCGTTTTTTAGTCGAACGATTCGTATTTGGAACAAACTTCCCGCGGAAATCTTCCCCGGTACTTACAAGTTAGAAAAATTTAAATCATATATCCACAAACACTACTCCCTCTTTCCTCCTTCCCATACCCTATTTTCCTGATCAATACAATGCACTGCATGTGTAGGGGGCATCCCCTGAGAACTGGTTAAATTAAGAAAAAAAGTAGATACAAGTAATCAGATTTTCGAATGCCTAAGCCGGTCCATCTTTAAGTGTAATAAATTTCAGCAAAATTAGTTATAGGGTTTTTTTTTTTTTAGATATTCGCGAAATAAGGAAAATTTTTCAATTTCGTTATAATTTTCGCGTAGAAAATTAATTTTTGCACAACCATGTTTAAATAAGAATATTTGATCTTTCAAATGAAACCAAGATTTTAATTTTCAGTTGACGCGTTCAAAAGTTTTGAGTCAAACAAAGTATATATCTAAAACTTTTGTTAAAAACCCCCAAGTTTGAGCACGACCAAACGAATTTTAAGAAATAAAATTTACGTAAACTTCATTTTAACTAGAAGGATGTTTATACGAAGTTTTACTAAAATCAGAAGAGGTAAAGTTGAAAATTTCAATTTTTTGCGCTCATTATTTTTAAAATACCCATATGGGAAAACATAATGAGTCTAAAAATAAATTAAAAAAAAAAATCAAAATTTTATAAAAAACATTTCTATTATTGAATTTTTTTTTAATAAAATGTGCCCACATGGTATACGAACCTGGGACTCCAGGTTATTAGTCAACCGCTTTACCATTTGAGCTTTCTCGGCATGTTATAGTTGATTAATAAAAACATAAATGCACAAAATGCCATTACTTTCTAGCTTATAAAAATCTGAAATAAGTAGTTATATATGTACCTACTTGAGTTGAAAAAATTGATCTAAAAATAGATTTGAAAACAATTTTAAGACCATTATTTTTTTTTTTTTTTTTTTTTTTTTTTTTTTTTTTTATTGTGTATTAAAATAATGGGAAAATTAAATTAGTAAATCCTTATTATTTGTGTTAAAGTAATGCAGAGAGTAAGCTGGTGTCATTACTTGTAATGAGAAAAGTAATAACATTACATTCCCGTTTCTACTGTGGGACTAGGATAGAATAAAAATCTTGCGAATTTATATATTTTTGTACGAAAGTGACCAACTGCCGAGTATAAGTAACTTGGATTGAATTATAACACTAATGCAGTTCAATGCCATCTTTTAATGCCTAAAGTACCTTTCACTGTGCTGAAATCTGATAAAATTTAAATTATAAGAGTTTAAGTTATCGTATTTTGTTTTTAAATTTATATATAGATGGCCCGCTTTAAAGTTTTGAAATCTAATGAAGATTTAAAGAATTCTCTACATTTACAAATTTTCAAAAACTGAAGCATGCCATTTTCAAGTTAATAAACTATTAATTTTCAACAGCTTTTCCATCTAGTAATAATATTAAAATTTTGATTACTTGTGCAAAAGTGGTCAAAATATATATGCAAAGATGGCCCGCCTCATACTATTAAGATCTGGTTAAGGTTTTTGATGATTTTAAGCTTAATGTTTAAACAAAATGATCAAAAATTATTATTTTATATACTTTAAAGCGTTTCTAATTTAATTCAATATAAAATTTTTTATTCTAAAAATTTATCTGCATATTTAAAAATTTAAAAATATTTTTTTTGCATCAAGTCTTTATAATTTTCCCCCCTACTTATTTCTGTTAAGTGACTTTTTATAAAACATACTAAGATCTACTGCTTACTTATATGTACGAGTATGTGCCGCTGAAAAGTCTATTGTTAAGAGCATTGTTAAACCGTTTTTTGTTTGTTCTTTTAAAAGAATAATAAATAGATTTAAAAAAAAAGTTTTTTTTTTTATTATATTTAAACAATTTTCTTTTGATATTTACGTAGCTTTACAAAAAAAGAATTTTCTTTTTTTCTTTTCTATTTTTACATCAAGGTCAAGGATATAACGCGCAATATTAAAAAGGCTGTTGTTGCTGGCTCTTTAGAAGAAATACGCTCAAAAGTAGCTGAGAAATTTGAAAAATTAGATAAATTACCCACTATACATTTGGATTCGGATGGTACGGAAATTGATGATGAGGAATATTTTCGTACACTAGATGCAAATACAGAATTAATAGCGGTATTTCCGGGTGAACATTGGATTGATGTAAGTTGATGTAAATTATATAAATTAAATTAAATTGATTTTTCGTTGTGTTAAAAAAATTGTTTTTAAATAATTTTACATTGCAAAACAAACTTATGATAATTTTTGTTTATTTTGTGAACCTTATTTAATGTCAATTAAAAAAATAATATATATTTTTTTTCCATTAATTAAAAAAAACATATAAGGTTTACATTGTATTCAATCAGTTATAATTTTTGTATTATACAATATTTTTTTTTCGGTCTTTCTATATTTTCATATATTTAGTTAGAATATTGTTCTACCTCAAGTCCAAAATTATATTTGCTTTTTAAAAAGTTGAATAATTTTCATGATAGACAATACAATTGTTTCATAGGCATCACCCTAATCCTCAGTTGTCCGAAATAAGAAAACAATGATTGGCTTAACTCAAACCAAGCCATTATATACAGCCGACCAAAAAAACTTTAAGTTTTTGTATTCAAAATACAAAAATTGTTTTTTCGAACTTTCTATATTTTCATATATTTAGTTATAGTATTGTTCTACATTAAGTCCAAAATTATATTTGCTTTTTAAAAGGTTGGATAATTTTCATGATAGACAATACAATTGTTTCATAGACATCACCCTAATCCTCAGTTGTCCGAAATAAGAAACAATGATTGGCTTAACTCAAACCAAGCCATTATATACAGCCGACCAAAAAAACTTCACGAGCATTTTGTTTGATTTGGTGTATAAACTGGCTGCTTTAGTATAACTAATCATGAAATCAGAACTTTTTGAATATCAACAATTTTTACATATCAATATACTTTGTATATCATTATATGTACGTATTTGTTGTATTACAATTTGTAAGAACAACATACATATATACCAACAAACAATGTTTATATGAGAAGAGCAGTAGTAGGCTGATTGTTCAAAAATGTTTAAATTTTTGTTTTCAAAATAAAAAAATTGTTTTTTCGAACTTTCTATATTTTCATATATTTAGTTAAAATATTGTTCTACCTCAAGTCCAAAATTATATTTGCTTTTTAAAAAGTTGAATAATTTTCATGATAGACAATACAATTGTTTCATAGGCATCAACCTAATCCTCAGTTGTCCGAAATAAGAAAACAATGATTGGCTTAACTCAAACCAAGCCATTATATTCAGCCGACAAAAAAAAACTTCACGAGAATTTTGTTTGATTTGGTGTATAAACTGGCTTAGTTGGTACAACTAATCATGAAATCAGAACTTTTTTAAAAGCAACAATTTTTGCATATCAATATACTTTGTATACCATTATATGTGTGTATTTGTTGTATTACAATTTGTAAAAACAACATACATATATACCAACAAACAATGTTTGTATGAGAAGAGAAGTAGTAGGCTGATTGTTCAAAAATGTTTAAATTTTTGTATTCAAAATACAAAATTATTTTTTCGAACTTCCTATTTTTTTCATATATTTAGTTAGAATATTGTTCTACCTTAAGTTCAAAATCTTATATGATATTGTCATGTTGAATTTTATTTGTTGCTTTTTAAAAATTGTTTCATGGGCATCACCCCGATCATCAGCTGTCCGGAATATGAAAAATATGATTAAAAAATAGTTAGGTTCGAGTCCAAAGAGTCAAATTTAGCCTACATATACACCATTGCTTTCAAATAACAGTAAAAATATACTTGAAACTGCCTCCATACAAATTGGCGGCCGAACAGCGAATCATTTTGAAATCACTCATAAGTATTAAATGAGTTAAAAGCATGTACACATTTAAAGGCGATTTTTATTACTGGAGAACAAGGATCAAAATTTTAAAGAATAACAACCATATATTGAAGATTTTAAAACTTTTTAACAATTTTCCCAATTCCAAGATCCGTAAATCAAGGTTCGAAAGTTTGTACACATACAAAAAAATAATGGTGGGCTCAATTTGTAATTTATCCTGTCCAAATATAAAACTTCTATTTGTTTTACCCTTTTAATGCACATTTTCTATCCATTTTATGTTTAAGGGCATAAATACAATTGGAAAACTAATTTACAAAAATATTTTTACATTTTGTGGCGAATTGTTTGTATTTAAATTGTTTATAAAACTTAAATATACAACATTGTGGAATGTTTTTTTTTTTTTTAGAAATTTTTATTTTTACAACAATTCAAATTGAATTTTACATGAAGCTATTTCTAAATAATATTTAATTTGTTTTAAGCAAAAACTTTTGACATGTTGTTTAGAGGAACCAACAAGGTTTTTATTAAAATTTATATACAAAAGTAACAAATGCCAACAAATTCGGTTAAAGTTTGATATTTTTGAGTTAAAGTTTTTTTTTCTATGCAAGAGTAGTTTTAAAACTTAATTTTGAACAATAACTAATAATGTAGAATTTAAACAGCAAGGGGACCAGTCCATGAGGACAAGCATTCAAATATGGTATCGACTGTTCACTCGGTCTCTTTATATGAATGAGACCGACCAATTTATTATGTTGTTGATAAATAATAGGGAAAATTGATGTATTTTAGACACTATGCGACGTGTTTTTAGACACATTAAAAAAAGATTATCAAATAAATAAATAAAAAGATAATAAAAACAAATACTATTTGCTTACAAGCAGAAGCTCTACTGGCTGCGTAAATAGTGCTTAATAATTGTCAGTCTCACAGCAAAGTTTTATTAGATGCATGTGTGTTTATACACAAAAGAAAAAAAGAAAATAAAACAAACTCTACAAGAAAATAAAATGGGAAAGGAAAAGGAAAAACAATAACATTATAAAAATCGAAACAGGATCAATTGATAAATTTGTGTGCTGGTTCTGTATTTTAAATCTTTAACAGAAATTAAAGCAAATGCAACGAAATATTACCAAACAAAAAGGAATTAAATTTCCATTTAAATTAAATGAAAGAATTCTTTATTAAACAAATGTTGTTGTTAAATTGATTTATTAATCTCTTAATCTCTTAATTTTATAATTCTCTTATATTTTTCTTTATTAACATAAATTGTCTCAATTTTTTTTTTCCTTTTTTAATTCTGGCATTTCTTTCCATATTACCCTCAAATTTCTCACTTCACCCCAAAATATCTTTTTTTGGAAAAATTAATAAAAATGTGACTTACAAATGAGTTAGTTGCCAAATAAGTAATCAGTCAGTACGACGTGTCTATTGAATGACTTAAAACATCGTTAGTGTGATCATTTAAGAGCTAGAGAAAGCTTTTTACCATTTTACCCGAAATTGAAAAATCTTTGAAATTGTGAAATTAAAAGAGAGCTACAGTAAAGAAATCTTTACAAAATTAAATATGTTTTTAACAAAACAAAAATAAAATACTTGTAAAGTATTTTGTGCCCTTTTCATCAGTCATGGCACCAGGTCTTAAAAATAATTGACACCACTTATGATATTTTTTAATATGTATCAATAATATTTTCTCTTTCACTTCCTTTTAAATAATTTCATATAGAATTCGATGGTTTTCATTCACATTTAACCTTTTTAAATAATCTCTAACTTTTTATTTTTGTCACTTGTCCAAACTTTGTTGTTAGTTTATTTCCTTTTAAGCAATCTACTTTGTTATTTCAATAGAGACACAAAGATTCCCCTAAAAGTATGCTACTAAATGTCAATTTCATATAACAAAAGTAACTTTTTGCTTTTAACCTTAACTAAGTCTTTAGATAATATCCTATTTATTTGAACAATTTTTCGTTAGACAAATATAACAAAATGTTACAGTTTCCTTTACTTCCTCGCCCTTCCAAGAATATACACATTTATTGTAAAGCAAACTTTTTGTGAACTTTTTGAATAAAAAAAAAAAAAATCGTGTTTAAATAGTTTTGAAAAGAGTTAATAAGTACTTTTGGTTATAAGTATTTATTTAATGTTTAAAAAATTATTATATATGACGAATTAAAAAAAATTTCGAATCTTTAAGGAAAAAAATTAAAAATTGTTTTGTATGACATGAATAACTTTTTGTTTAGACGTTAGCTGATGTTTAAGCATGCTTAATCATCTGTCTTTAAAGCCACACATATTATGTCGGTTTCAAGTTTCAAGCAAATTAAAAACATTTAAATTTGTACTTTTATATTTGAACGCACACGCAAAAAATATAAATTTGCTGTTAGCCAGTCAACCTCCCCATAGACAACATTAGCTCAGACAGTAGAGCGTTTGTTTTGCAAGCAGAACGTTTTTTAATATAGTCCTACTGAAGCATTGTGGATTTTTTTATTCTTATTTTTTTAAATTTATTCTTTTTTTTTTTTAAATTTATCTGAAATCTTTTTTTAAAACCGCCAGCTAACATGTCACAAGGTGTCTACAATGTGTCAGTTGGGACATAGACCAGATATTATTTTAGTTATAACAAATTTAAAAATTAAAATTCACATAGTAAAGGAAACTTCATCAAACTCGCTCCCTCTGTGTAGCAATTAGCGTTAACGTCTTTTGTTTTGTTTTTGTTTAAATTCGTAAAGCTACTTCCTAGAGTTATGAAATTTTAAGGAAAGATGTAAATGATCGGAAAATTAAGATTTTTATCAAACACCGAACATCGAAAATAGTGTCGCTTAGGCCTTTTTGACAGATAGGGTTCATACTGTTCGTGTTTTTTTTTTTTTTGGTATATTTAGTAATTTTCTAAAGATAAAAATTTAAAGAGTTTGTGAAGCCGCATTTTCACATTTAAATGTTTTTGTTATTAAAACAAATTTAAAACTGACGTTTTGTTATTTGGTTTCGATGCCATGGGGAGAACCTCCTTGTAGGATAAAAAACATATTTTTTTTGAGAAACAAATTCTTGAAACGAAATTCGAGAAAAAAGTTTCTTTTAAAAAAAATTTTGCGCGAAAAAGAAAAAAGGTTTTGGATAAAAAATACAAATTTGTTTAAAAAAAATGCAAGGGACATTAAATTTTGAACGCCTGCACTAATTTTGCTCATTTTATAATATCAACAAAAAATTTTACCAAAACCTAGCAAGCGCGCTTCGATGTTGGTAAAATATTGTTTCATAGTTCATTTTTGTCCCCAGTAGACTAAGGGTTAACGATTTTTTAGATAAAAGTAAGGCTAATTATTGTCATATAAAATTTAAGTCATATTTTGCAAAAATGATGCAAACGTTAAAATTTTGTTAAATTTTTGACAATTTTCATAAATTGTCCTGGAAAGGAGAGTCAATACAAACTCGAATTATAATTTTTCCAATTAATTTTTTTTCTTTAATAAAAACTATTATAGTATTAAAATAACAATCGACATCTCAAAATTAGAAATTTTAAAAAATCTCTAAAATGAATTCAAAAAACACGTTTTTGCGTTTGGAGCCATTTGTAATAAAACAGTTGGGTGTAATAAACAAAAATCGACAAATTGTTATTTTAAGGGACATCCTAATGTATAGTCTTCTGTGTTTCCAGAATAAGAAATCCTTTTTTAATTGTAATCCATTATTAGCTCCATAATTTTAAGGCCGGTGACACAAAAAATCTATTTATTTTTGCTTAAATTTTTCAATTTAAATTTAAAATTGGTTCAAAATTCTGGAAGTTTATAAAACGAGCACATTTAGACATTTTAATTGTATAGAAATTAATTTTTCTTTCAAGTGATTGGTTTTTCTTTTATCATTTTAATTTATCTTTACAAATCCTTAAACAAAAAAAAAAAAAAACACTAATTTTCTTTCCACACATTCAGTTTTATTAGATAACTTGTAAGTTTGAGTATTAATCTTCTACTACTATTCCTTCAAACATGCCAAAGTGATACAAATACTATTAAATTCTCACTAGTCATCTATAAAACGACAAACATTTGACAACTTGTTATACTCAATATGTCGCACTTGTTTAACAAAAATGTCATAACTCAAAATTTTTCAAAATCCATTTTTTGCAGGAAAACAACATACAGTGATCATCTCTACCCCAATCTAAAGGTCTTAGATGCGTCTCTGTACTCTTTAGCAACAAAAACGTCCGGGCTAAGATTTTCACAGTGAATAGAGATGACCACTTTATGTCGTTTTCTTGCATAAAATGGATTTTGAGTTAAGCCCCCTTTGTTAAGCAAGTGCGATGTGTGTAGGAAGCAAAAAAAAAAAAATACATGTCTGAAGCACTTAAAACTTGTTGGATTTCTTCAGCTCCAAAAGAATTTGGATTAAAATAACAAGTTATGCTAAAACATGCGTATGATAAAAGACAATTTTTCACAAAAAGAAAAAACGAAAGACGTTTAATGTCACACGTTTTTTTGCTGTTGGGGAAAAGTTTAATGTTTTAAAAATCCATATTATTTTCATTTTTTACACATCTTTGGCAAAAAGGCTATAAATTTTAAGGATTCATCAATATTTCAAAGAATTTAATCCATATTAAAGGTAAAGCTCAGTGATGTTTGATATTGCTTTCAATGTTCTAGTGAGGGAAACTCGTATGAAATTATAAAATCCAAATAAATGTCATGTACGAAAGAGTGGGTCGAATATTAATTAGGGTCGTTTATTAAAACAGAGCTTTAGCGGAATAAGAAACGAAAATAAAGTTGAATTCAATATCTTAAACCAGTTCAAATTCAATCCCTTCCACAAAGTCATAAAAATTTAAAAATTTCGGAAATTTGAAAAAAAAAAAGTTTTAAAAATTTTTTAAATTGTGTGGTAGATATAAATAAAGCGTGATCCATTTCGAGGTTCCCTACTTTTTTAAAGAAAAAAAAAACACAGAAAATTCAAATTTAATGGTGAATGTTTATTATCATTTGAAAGAACATTCTTTGGCATTTATTTTTTGAAGGTTATGTCTATCAAATGTTGGCCGTTGTTACGTCGCAGATGGTCCATCCGTTGAGTCCAATTTTCGATGACTCGTTCGAGCATTTCGACTGGTAACTGGCGAATGACACGCGTGATGTTTTCCTCCAAGGCCTAAATCGAAGCGGGTTTTTCCGCATAAGCTTTAGACTTTACATATCCCCACAGGAAAAAGTCTAACGGTGTGATATCACACGATCTCATCGCTGAACGAAATTTGCCACGAAAACGTCGGATCTTCTTGGAACTTTTCAAGAGCCCATAGAGCGAAGCGATGTCGCATGGGAAGGTCGAGCTGCTTCAGTTGTTGCAGAAGCTGTATTTTGTACGCTTTCAATTTAAGATCTCGACATAAAATGCGCCAAGTCGTTCCATACGTCAGTCCGAGTTGCTGCGAACGGCGCCGAATCGACTCTCCACGGTCTTCGTGTACATTTTCAGCTACGGCCGCTATATTTTCTTCACAGCGTGCTGCACGTGGTCTATTCGGTCGAATATTATCCAATAATAAATGCTGGGTCCCAAATTGGGTGATGGTGTTGCGAATAGTACGCTCAATAGGCCAATTATGTTGACCATAAGTTGAGCGAAGTGCACGAAACACATTCCTCACAGAACCTGAATTTTCGTAATAAAGTTGAACGATTTGTAAACGTTGTTCAGGCGTAAGTCTTTCCATTATGAAATGCCAAACAATACTAAACAAAAATAACATGACAGCATGACACGACTCACAAGTGATCTGTCAAAAAGAGGCTATTGAAAAAAGTATCTCTACTTGGATCACCCAGTATTATAAGATTTTTAAATTCAATTTTAAAAATTCCAACATTATATATTTAACAACAATTCTCCTTTCTCGAGCCACCCTTATCTATTTGTTATATATTGCAGATACTTTTGGTTTTTGTAGCCAACAGGCCAATAAATTCCAATAATATAAGTTTGGATATGTTAACAGATAAAAAAGGGTAAACGACAAAAGATACTGTGGGTATTTCAGTTTATTTGTATCCATGTGTGTGTGTGTGTGTGTATAAATGAGTGTGTGTTTGTATAGTTAAATGATTTTAGTATGCAAACATGTTTTCATTTTAAACAACTCACATTCATATACAAAATAACATACAATGACACTGACATTTACAGGTATTGAGGGAATTACAAATACAATAATATACTTTTACAGTGTAATGAATGAAGTGTATTAGTTGGGAACAAAAATGACTTGTTAATAAATGAATACACTACATATAATAAGTAGTTGATTTTTTTTTTTCGATTAAAAGTTTTTATTTTTTTAGGTGTTTTTTTTTAGATTTTGATTTTGTCAATATTTTTTATTTGAATTCCAGTGGGTTTTAGAACTTTTATTCTATTAGCGTCTTTTTTTTACAATTTGAGCGATTTTATTTAGACCCACATCTTAATATTTTGATCAAGTCAGAATCACTCTGCAGGTCGCAAGTACAAAGATAATTTGATAAAATTTGGTACGTTGATCCGTATTAAGAACGAATCTTATTGATTTTGCTTGGAATAAGTCCATGTTAAGACTTAGTGCCCAGACAAATGTCCTATTGTTTTTAGTAAAAATCGTTCCATATTTGGATCTAGTCCGCATGTTTATTAATTATTATTTTGATTCTTATTCATGATTTTGGGATGAAGCAATGTTAGGAGACTATGTATGGTTTCTCACTAGAGAAACGGATTCCAAAAGCAACCGAAGGCAAAGAAAGAGTCACAACTATTTCTAACACACAAAAATGTCAAGAATGCATTGCAAGCGTTTAAACCCAATAAATTGTCGAAAAAAATAAAATATTCGGAAAATATGAGATTTGGATTTATTCACTCAATTGCTTATAACTTTGTCATTTTTCGGTCGATTTGCTTTTGGTTGGTCTTAGTTCTTACGTAAAAGTATCATCTTTATGTACATGAAGAGAAACGATTTGTACTTTTCCGTCGGCACAGAATCACTGTAAAATATGATTTTTTTGAAAATGTGCCCTATTTTCATCGATATATTTTGAACCAATCAAAGATCCGATTATACATATTTGTTCGTCATCTCAATACCTTGCATTTGGGTACCAAGAACGACCCAATCGGACATTTCTAGCTCGAGATATGATTTGTCAAGTGAAAAAGGGTCGAAAAAATGAAAAAATTACTTCAGCGGGAGAAAATACATAAGGAAATCTATCTCTCATCAAATGCACATGAAAACTCAAACAAAAATCAAACTTTGCTCTCTGGCAATTCTTCCCTAACTACGTAAGCTCCATCTATCGAATATACAAAGAATATATCATAGATGTGGCATCACTTACAACATATAGGAAAACAGTGGACATTAGAGTGAGGTAAGTTTCTAAAAATAGAACTGTTGTGTTGTGGGAGTTGTACTTCTGAGATTATGTATGCAACAACAAAACACCGTGTATTGAATAAAACTAGTTATAATCACAACGAAACTCGACCTGACGATAGATCAGTGGGCTAAAGCGCTCTGTCTAACGTGTAGTGCGAGTACATGTGGCATTAGAAATCAGTAGTTTATCTATACCACGGTTAGTGATTGCACAGAAAATTTCATATAGACGCAATCGAACAAATAAAAACATAACAAATATTACATTATTCAAAAAAAAAAAAAAAAAAAAACAGGGTCACTGACGAATATTCAATACCAGAAACTGCGCAGTCTGATTCAGAAAAAATTGAAAATTTACAATGTAGTTATGATTTTTAGAAAATACACTCATTCTTCTCTACTACGCCTTTCACAATTAAAATGAAAATAATGTCATTTTGTAAACTAGTGTAATTGATGATTAATAAAAGTATATATAAACTCAAAAAAAAAAAAAAATTTTTTTTAACAATGAATTATTAGCAATTTCTCATATCCATTTCGATCCATTTCAGAAACACACTTTTTTTGGAATTTTTACTTAGTGTGATTTTTCTGGATATTGACAAAATATTTGTTTTTAAAATTGAAGTAAATTTTAATCAATAAATGTTCACCAGTGTAAACGAGTCTTCATTTAATTTTCAAAGAGGATTCAGGCCCGGCATTAAATATTAGGATATCCCTTAAAATAACGATTTTCGATTTTTGTTCATTACACACCAGTTTTATTGCAAATGGTTCCAAGTGGAAGAATTCCATTTTTTTTTTTGTGGAAAACGTTAACCCGTGACGCAAGTCGTCCGAAAATGTCCCATTTTGGAAAAAAGGGTAATATTAAAAATTCCCAAAAATCGAAGTTTAAAAAAAAAATATTTTTTATTTTATTTATTCATTTAATATACTCATAATTATTCAGATATGCAATTCTGACTTTATCGAATATCATTAACCCACTTTAGCCTAAAATCTAATATTCTATTTTGTACTCCACCTTTTAAACTCTTAAAAGTAGCATTGGTACTATAAATAAATGCCCTTCTCCGTTAGTTTAGTACCCTTTATTATACATACAAATTTATTGAAAGTCTGAAAGAACTTATTTTGTAAATTCCCTAGTTTGTTTTTTTTTTTTGGTCAAAAGTGAAAACATTCACACCATATGGATCAAAGTACATGAAATAATTACTTTCATAGAGTGGATTTTTTTTTTTATATAAATTTAAAAGCTTTGCAATCTTGTAGTCATAATTAAAATTACTTTTCATGGGTCTTTTTTGTCCACTCCACAGGATAAATTAAAGTTACCCAGGAAAACTTGCTATTACCATAGAATGGGAAATGGAAGAAGAAAACAAGAATCAGAAGTACTTATAGTTGAGGCTAAGAACATGGGGGTGTCATAGGAGGCAAGGCCTTGCCTTGTGCTTACATATAGGGACAAAAATAAGACGTTACAAAATATGTAGTGAAATCACCAGTTACACATAAGTACTTATTTCATTTCTTATTTGTAGCATCAAAAGTAATGCTTAAAGCCATTATATGACGTATTACTTGTAAGGATGTTAATAAGTAGTTATTTATAGGTGCAAAAATAAGTACGTATTAACATGTACCTAAATAAGAAGGTATTAATAGGCAATAAAATAACTAGTTATTAATAAGGACAATTATAACTAGTTATTAATAGGTCCTAAGGAAAATAGGTTCAAAGGAAAATACTCGGTTATTCTTCGAAAATAAGAAAATTATTACCAAAAACTCTTAATGTATTAATAAAAAAAATTTAATAATTTCTACTTAATATCAATTATCTTAATTTTGTTATTTACTAAATAAGCTTTTGCTTTGTGAGAGTCGTTTATGTATAACTATATATTTGTTTGCTTAAATAAATTGCATTTAAATTATTAATTATGATATATTATGAATCTTTATAAATATACACTCATAAAAAAAAGTTTGTAAAGTCAGCAAAAAATTTTGCTGAGTCAGCAAAATTTTAGTCAGGAGGATGCTAGCAAAAAAGTTGCTAATGTCAGCAAAATCTTTTGCTGAAAATCAGCGAGCTGATTTTTAGCAACAAAATTTGTAGATTCAGCAAAAGTTTTGCTAACACTTAGTAGATTAGAAATAAAAAAGCGTTGGTAAAAATTAATAAATTTTTTGCTGAATTTTAGTAGACTGAAAAAAACGCAAAAAATTTGTAGAAAAATTGTAATTTAGTTAATTTATTTGCTGAAAATCATAAAACATATTTTTGTGATTCTTTTAAAAATAATTTACTATAATAACGAAATATAACAATTTTAATTTTCCCACATTGACGACATGAATTAATTTAATATCTGAAAATATATAGAAATAAATATATATAACATAACAAAAATTTTCTTTCAACTACTTACATCAATGGTTGTCTTAATGATGCTATGACGAAACTGCCGAAGATAATTCTAGAAACGAAAAAATAAACAAAACAAACGAAACGAAAAAAACAACCCTTTTTTTGCAATAAGAAAAAGAAACCATACAAATCTACCTAAGATGTGTGTTTTTGTCTTTCTCTTTACTCTGTCTATATGTCTGTATATGTTTTTTTATGGTTGATTTTTTTTACTTGTCTTGTTAGAGTTGTACTTTTTAATATCATTTTCCTCTTCTCTACTACATCTTGACATGCCGCGACATCTGCTTATCAGCACAATTTTTTTAGCAAAATTAATTAGTAAAACATTAGTATATTAGTAAAGCATTAGTATAAAACAGTTAAGTGCTGAATAAGTATAACAAAAATTTTAGCTGAAAACACGATTTTAGCAAAAATATTTGCTAAAAAATAGTATACCTGATTTACAAGACGTTTTACTAACTTTTCTACTAACTTATATTTTTGAGTGTACCTTACAAAAAAGTAGTTACTTATTACCTTACAAGTACCTTATTTCTTTGGCCCTTCCTAATAAGCAGGTATATAACATAATATTAGTAAGACATAATTGTTTAGCTTACAAAATAAGTAGTGATGTATGTTCATATCAGTAAGGTATTATTTCAGACCTTCAAAATAACAACAAATGTAATGGATAGTCATTACTACGAAAGGTCTGAAATAAGTGATAATAAGTAACTTATTATTTTTGCTATTCCAAATAAGCATATATTTAACACAATATTAGTAAGGCGTTGTTTTTTTATCTTACAAATAAGCAGTTACATATATTCATATTAGTAAGGTATTATTTCGGACTTTCAAAATAACAAAAACTGGAATGGATAGTCATTACTTTGGAAGGTCTGAAATAAGTCCTACCCATTACCAAAGTTTTGCTGGGTATACAAACTTTAATGAAAATATTAAACAAACACGAATTATAATTTTTTCAATTTATCAATCAAATCTACATTTTCAAATTTGGCATTTTATAATCTTTAAAACTAGCCACGAATTTAATAAAAATGCAAAAAAGTCTTTTTTAAATAAATTTTAAAGATTTTTTAAAATGCCTAATTTGGAGATGTCAATTGCTATTTTTAGAATAAAATAGTTGTTAAAAAAAAAAAAAAAATAAATTGAAAAAATTTAATTCGAGTTTATGTTTGGAGCTACTCCTTTCCAGGACATTTTATGAAAATTGATTATTTTGTCAAAAATTTAACAAAATTTTAATGTTTTTATTAAAGTTTTAATAAATTTCGTAAAAATATTACTTAAATTTGATATGAAAATAATTATCTCTACTTTTAACTAAAAAAAATCATTAACCCTTAGTGGTCTGGGTACAAAAAAGACCCATTAAACTTAATTTTAATTATAACTACCAGATTGTAAAGACTTTAAATTGTTAAAAACAAATCTACTCTTAAGAAAAATAATTATTTTATGTAACGTGATTCAGATAGGGTTAAATTTTACACTTTCGTCCAAAAAGACCCGCTAGGAAATTTTACAGACCATTCATAATTAAAAAAAAAAATTCTTAAATTTTTTTTTTAGACTTTTATTATTTTTATGTTTATTCAGAACATCTTTAACCCTTAGTGGCCTGGGTACAAAAAATACCCATGAAACTTAATTTAAATTATGGCCACATTATCAGTGACCCTATATGATCGTATAATGAAATGGTTTATGATTAAATATGTTCGAATATGATCATATACGATCATTTAAACTTCAACTTCATCAAATTATATATGATCAGATATTATTTTGTTTTTTTTTTATTAATTAATAATCATATAATTACAAATTATATACTATTACCCTAACCGAGCACTAGATACTATGGCTTTCGGCGCGTTGTAGCGAAAACAGACCAGGGAATCGAACCCACGCACTGATAAGCCAGCACGCTACCAACTAGCCTACCGGGGCGCACATGATCATATATACTTAAATGTGATCATACTAAAACCCATGTATTAACATGTATCTTAAGATACGTTTTTTTTTTGTTTAATTTAACCAGAATTTAAAATAGTTTTAAAGAAATGCTTTTATTTCACCACAATTTATGACGTTTTACCTAAAACGTCTCACTGTGCCGTATCTTAAATAATAAAATACATGTGAAATAGTTTATAAACCATTTCAATGTTTAGATTTGTGTATTTCTGTTGCATTTAAATGAAGTTTATACAAATTACACGTGAATACAAAAAGCTCATTTATAACAATTTCAAGTGTAACACCAGATAAAACTAACACAGAAATGCAATTTATATTTAGAATACAGCAAATGTAATGGAAATTACTTCTGTGTATTCAAAATCAAAATATATTTTATATAAATGTTTAAATATTTAAGTTTATCAAAATATTCTGTAAAAATTTAAAATTCTTAAAAATATATTCTATAATTTATTTCTTTGCAGCCCTCACACTATGTTACCATAACCACACCCCATGATCAAACGGATGCAGCAGATAAGGCTGAAAAGACGGCCCGCATAAAACAATTGGTTGGTCAATTACAAAATAATCTTTGCAATGTTTCCGTTATGAGCGATCCCGACTTAGATTCACTCTCCAATATGGATCCGAATTCATTGGTGGATATAACGGGCAAAGATTTTATGGAACAGCTAAAGGATTCAGGCAGGTTAGGGGGAGAGGCCCAGATGTGGATGTGGTTATCATCCCCCGTTTGTATAACAACTATCACACATCTTTGTCTCAATGTTGTTCTTTATTGTTAATTTTCTGTTTGAATTCTTATTTTTTTTTTTTAAGTTTTAATTTTTCTTTAAACCGTTAAAGCAAACGAAAAAAAAAGTTTTTAACTTTTTCTGCTAATTTATTAATATTTATTAAATTCATAAATGTTAAAAATATTGATTTCATATGCCGTTTTACTTTTAAAATTTATTCATTTAAAGTCAAAATAATTGCTTCGTTTATGTGTATCGTAATTGAGTTTTTTTTTTTTATACAAAAAACTGTCATCGTTATAAATAAAAAAACAGTTGTTGAATTATAAATTTACAAGTATTTTCCTTCCATTATATGTACTTGGCTACAATATCTTTATTTCTTTCGCCGGAAAATAGTCGTAAACAAATTAATGGCATATTTTTTTTTCCGTTTTTAAAATGAATTCAAATGAATAAGTTAAATTATTTATATTTTGTTTGCTTTTTTTTCATGTTAAAGTGCATGATATTTTATATAGATTGTTTTTTGGTGGAATGGAAATATGGAAACTTATAGAAATATCAAAACTTATATTTCAGAGTCTGAAATTTAAAGTTTAGATTTATGTATAAATTATATTTTAAACCAAAATTTTAGTATTAAAGCTTTTATTTTTAGTATTCTGAAACTTTGACTGAAGCTAAAATTTAAGCTTATATTTTTGATAGTTTAAAGCTACAATTGAAGCGTCCATTTTGAATGTTTAAAATCTTTGATTAAAGCTTTTATTTTTTATTTTCTAAGTTTAAAAATGAACATTAAATCAGCTTTTAGTATTTTAAAACTGCAGCTTTAGTTTCTGTTTTGATTTTTAATATTTTTTTAATATTTGAAAGCTGAAATTAAAGCTTTCGTTATTAATATTTTAAACTTTGTTCAAACCTTTAATGTTAAGCATTCTAAAAGCAAAGTTAAAGCTTGAAAAAAAAGTTTGAATGTTGATATTTCAAAGCTTAAGTTTAAGCATTTATTTTGAAAATTTAAAAGCTTCGACTAAGGTTTTAATTGTGATAATTTAAAGGCTTGGGCTAATTTGAAAACTGAAGTTAAGCACTCTAAAACCAAAGTTAAAGCTTGAAAAAAAGTTTGAATGTTGATATTTCAAAGCTTAAGTTTAAGCATTTATTTTGAAAATTTAAAAGCTTCGACTAAGTTTTTAATTGTGAAAATTTAAAGACTTGGGCTAAAGCTTTAATTTTTTAGTATTCCAAAGCTAAGGTAAGTTTTAGTTTTTTTAAAGCTACGATTATATCCTTAAATAAAGTTTGTTAAAGCTACAGCTAAAGCTTTTTGTTTTAACATTTAAATCTATTATTGAAGCTGTTATTTTTAATATTATAAGGCTAAAATTACTGTAGCTCCTTTTAATATTTTAAATTTTGATTGAAGCTTTTATTTTTAGTACTTTTAAACTTAGACTAAAGCTTACATTTTTTATACTTTCAAGCCATAGTATAAGCTTTTAAAATCTAAGACAGCAATTTTTTTTAAAAAACAATCAAAAGCTTAGATAAAAGCTTTGGTTGTTAATATTCTCAAACTTAGATTATTTAGACAATTTTTAATATACTTAAGCTTGGATTAAAGCTTTTATGTTTATTAGTTTAATGCTACGCTTAAAGATTTTATTGTTAATATTAATTCAAGCTTAGGTTAATGCTTTAATTTGTAAATGCTAAGCAATAAGTAACATTTACGTTTGTAATAGGCTTCTATTTAAATTTGATAAAATAATATCTTAAGCTATATTTTTAACTATTAATTTTAGCTTACGAACACAAAAAGCTTTAAATTAATTTGTTAATTTTTAAAGGGGATTAACTTTTATATAATTAACCAGAGTTTAACTTTAAACACAGAAATCTCCATATAAATTTGAGTTTTTATAACTATGTTTAAGCCTTAAACTTTTGTTAATTTGAGATAAATTAGGGTTTATAAAGTATAAAGTCAAAGCTTTAGACAATTATTGAACGAAGAGCTTTAGATATTTAAGAGCTACAATTAAAGCTTCAAGTTTATATATAGTTGGCTTTAAGCTTTTAATGCATAGAGCCAAAACTAAAACTTAACATTTGGGTCGTTAAAATCATGCAGTTTTTATATACACTGATAATAATATATGCGTAAAATTACGAAAAAATGTCAAAATAACTAAAAATAAACGAAAATTTGTAAATTTTTACTAACGTTTTTGTAGTTTTCACAATAATTATGTATTTTTATGCATGTATTATTATGAGTGTAGTAATGCAAGACGTATTTCTATTTGTTTCCAATTTCTTATCTCCCTGAAATTTTAAGTTTTTCATATAAATATTAAGCTCATTTCCATGTTTAACCTCTATTAAAGTTTTCTTACCTTAAAAATATTCCAAAAATGTTCCCAATTAATACTTTCTTAAATTTACTTTGTTTATTTTTCTCAAAAACTTTAGACCATTGTGTGCAAAGCGAACCGCTGAGGACAGAATTAACTTGTTAAAACTTTTAAAGGATGGTGCCATATTCTGTTCGGAACGTTATCCCGAGGACGCGGAAGCTATTGATGCTGAAATACGTAGGCAATTGAATGATGAATTACACAATAATCACAATAACATGCAACAAACAGCAAACGATACTACTAATACTAAGACAATCGAACAAGTGCAACAATCAACTCAACAACAACAACAACTACATGAACAAACTATTACAATTGTTGTTACCGATACAAATCTACAAAACGACAACAATACTACTAATACAGCAACAAAAAATACAGGAAATAGAAAAACCCAAGACATATGACTACCGATTTTCGCAAGTATTACTTGAAATTTACAAAATAACACAACACGCAGTATTTGTAAAGAAAAAGGTTAGAAACAAAAACAGTTTAAATTTTAATTTTTTAATAATGATTTCAAATATTGATGGTAATGTTAATAAGGATAATATTTAGTAATGAACACAATAAGGTAAAAATTAACTACTTTTTTTTTTGAAAGAAAAACCAACCAACCAGATAAAAATGGATTAGATTGAAGCTAGAGAGTGGGCTAAATTTAAAAATTGGTAACTCTTATTATTGTTTTTATTAAAGGGTCCATTCTATTACTCAAATGATCTATTTTTATCTTTCGAAAGCAATAAATAATTGATGATTAATAAACCATTATTGTATTTAGAAAAAAAAAAACCAAATATGAATTTAGCACTTACAATTTAAAGTAATAAAACCAAATCAATCCAAAAAAAAAATAAAATAAAATATGTACCACTTAAATGTTTTTTAATTTGATATTAGTATGTATTAGAATAAAAAAGAAGGCTTATTATATTTAATTTCTTCAACTAAATTAATTGTTTATTGTCAGAGTTTTGTTTGCAGTAGTTTGGTTAATAGTATTTGGATGTTATTTAAACTTCATTAAGTTACAAGTAACGACTTATGTCACTCAACGGTTGGCACACATAATTTTAAACTGTGCTCAAAAAGAAAAAAAATTTACTCTTTAGAAAAACTTGATTTTTTAAAAAGATTTTGCTACGTATGAGTAATGTAGAATTAATCGAAAAATATTAATAATACGCAATTTATTGGATTTCTTTAAAAAATTCCAGTTGATTTTTTTTTTTAATTTTGACATAATTTTCTATGGCTAAGATTAAAGTTTAGATTAAATTTAAATTTTGTAAAGCTCCAATTTAAGCATTTTGACTTAATACTTAAAAATCTACGATTGAAGGTGTAATTTTTAAAATTTCAAAGCTAAAAGTACATTTCTTATATAATTTTAAACTTCAATCAAAGCTTTTATATTAAGTTCTTACAAAAAATTTAAGCTTAAATAAAAGCTAGTATATATATTAGTTTAAAGCTTAAACTTAAGTATTTATTTTAAAATAAAGGGTCCGCCAAATAACTTTTTTTTTTGAACTCCTGAACCAATTGGACTTTGTATGGCGTCATACCAAGGTCTTTATGCAAAATTCGTCTCAATGATGTCTCCGAAATGTTCAATTGTTGAGAACGACGGTGAATTGATGTTGATGGCGCTTCACGCACACTTTCTGCCACAGCAGCACTATTCTCGTGTGTACGCACTGTTTTTGGCTTTTCACGCTTTGGTTTATCGATGAGGATGCCAGATAACGAACATACGGATCATATTCGTTCAGCGGAAGGATAAAACTAATTATCTGTCAAATCAGACAATCAAATCACTTTTTTCACAAGATAACGAACATACAGATCATATTCGTTCAGCGGAAGGATAAAACTAATTATCTGTCAAATCAGACATGAGCTAAGTGTCACCATTCACGAAATAAGCAATAGTTGAAAAAAAAACGTTAGATGGTGGACCCTTTAGTTTTACTTTTTATGGATATAAAGCGAAAATGAAAATTTTAGTTTGTGATATTCTAGAACTACGAAATAAAGCTTTTATTTAAAATATTTTTTAATTCTTAAGATAAGCTTAAGATAATTTATTTATTAACTATAATTACTATAATTACTTATTTCCAATATTTCGTCCCCACATTGGGTGACTTCTTCAGGGAACAATTATTACAATTTGATTGAAAAACTTGTTTTTAATATAAATTGTTACTTGAAGAAGTTACCCAATGTTTAGACGAAATATTGGATATAAATAAATATTAATAAATAAATGATCTTAAGCTCGTTTAAAATGAGAATAATTAAATAAAAGAAGATCAAAGAAAACTTAACATTTTTAAAATATTTTTTTTTTTAAATAAAAGCTGCAATCGAAGCTCTTAAATATTAAATGCTAAATTTAAATTAGCTTTAAAATATTTTAAATAAAATGTTTTTATCTATCAGAATTAAAACTTATATGTTATTTAGCATATGGATTAAAAATATACAGATTATCTTTGTTCTAATATTATGTGTATATGTTTTAATCCATACGCTAATAAATAAGTTTAAATTTTATTAGATAAGAACATTTTATTAAAATATTTTAAAGCTACAATTAAAGATATTGCTACGTATGAGTAATGTGAAATTAAAAAAAAAAAATATAAATCATACGTAATTTGATAAATTTATTCATAGAAATTCGAGTTAATTATGTGACAATTGTTCGATAACACATTTTTACGAATGAGTAATATAGAATTATTTTAAAAAGATATTAATTATACGTAATATTTTCTAAAGAAGACTTAGTTTCTTTAAAACTATAGTGCATTTTTTTAAATAAATTTTCATGCGTATGATTAATAATGAATTATTAAAAAATATTAATGATTCGTAATTTTTAGATTTTTCTTAAAATGTGAGAACAAAATTATAATTGAAAACCGGGTAATAAAATTAAGAATATAGCCTTTTTAACTAATGAGTAATGTTAAATTAAAAAAAAATATATTAATCCTACGTAATTTTAGAAGTTTTGTTATTAAAATTCGAGTTGATTATGAGACAAAGGTTCTATAATACATTTGTACTTATGAGTAATATTTAATTATTTGAAAAAAATATTAATCATACGTATATTTTTTTTTTTTTTTAAAGAAATTAAAGTTGACTAAGTGACAAAGTTTCTGTAAAACCATAGAGCTTATCAATGTCAGATTTTTCTTAGTTTAAATAACATCTAAAATAATATTTAACTTAAATAACAAATCTTATGCATATAAAACTGTATGGTTAACGTTTTTGCTAACAATAAGGTATTGAATATCAGAATAAAAAATAACTAAGAATTTGAATGAAATAAGTAAAAAAGTTTATGATTTTATTACCAATTTTACTATACATTACAACATCTATCAAAACAACATCTAACAAGCATTTACAATATATTATGGGTTTACATACATATAACACAACATTGGTAACAGATCTAAATTGATATCGTTATAGGTATAAGTATAATGAGAAAAGTTTCAAAATTTAAAACTTTTTGCCTTGGTTTACTTACCCCTTTTAAAACATATTCTTATAAAAATCATAATTTGACTACAATATCAAATAACATAAAATTTTTGCAAATTAATACAAAAAAAAATAAAATATTAACAACCCAGCCATTAAATTTTAAATATAAAGTAGTAGTTAAGGTATCTCTGAAAACGATGGTTAACGTATTGTTATGGAAAAGCATAAAACACAAATTAAATATAAACAAATTATAATTGATAGAAGAACTAAAAAAAAAAATGTACTTGTTCAACAAAAGGGTCATAACTCAAAATTTTATTCAACAATAGGGTCACAACTCAAAATCAAGGTTTTGCAAGAAAACGGCATGCAAAGGTCACTGTACCAACGGTAAAAATCTTAAATTGGTCTCTGTACTCTTTACCAACCAAAAAATCCCGATCTAAGATTTTTGCAGTACGTAGAGAAAATCACTATATAACGTTTTCTTGCAAAACATAGATTTTGAGTTGTCACACTTTTGCTGAACAAGTGCGAAATGATTAAAACCTAACAAAAAAAAAAAAAAGTATACATGATAATTTTCAATAATTATATAATTAAACTTTTATAAACAAACATAAAACTATAATTAACATATACAACAACAAGATACATTTACATTATAGCATACATACATACAAACATTTGTTATATATGAATGTTTGGAAGTGTAATAGTATCCGTAGATAATAGATTTTTAAACGCTTCACATATAAATTGAATGTGGGTGGAAAATGGCTTAAAAAAATGAAGAAGAAAGATTCTACATAAACATACCAATCATATATACATATACCTACAACATTTTGCGGCATTATTATATATACAAATTACCACAGAACTTGTATCATATAGAAATTAGGGTTGTCAATCGAATAAAATTTATAAGATTAATGGAACGAACAAAAAGAAAATTCGAACAAACAATTGGAAAACCATGATTTTCGAATAACGATTAATTCGAATAAATTTTGGCGATTAATCCAACAAAACGATTAATCAAAGAACGAAGAGTTCGAAGAAAATGATTAAAGAAAAAAATTCACAAAATTTTTACTAATAATTCAAATAATAAAATTTTTGATGTTTCTTTCTGGAAGACTCGTACAGTGAAACTTGTTTAAAACGCACTCGAATCCTCGGTTAATACAACTATTCTGAACGTCTTGACCTTTTAGTAATAATTTTAATGTAACATCTGTTATTACAAACTTGCTTAAGATAAACCCTCGGTTAAGATGAATTCATTTTGACTGTCCCACAAACAAATTTTCATATAATTTTCCATTTGCAATAAAAAACTTCCAAAATTTTGCAAAATTACTTTGTAATTTTTTTTTTTAAGAGAAGCAACACTCAGGGGATAGTGGAGAGATGAAAGGTGGTGAAAGATGAAGGGCTTCAAACATGGCAACACTCTAATTGCGCGAGATGATAAGTCATAGAACAGTTGTTGCTCGCCACCTGATGTAGAGTTGGTGAATTTATTGAAGCTTTTTGTTTCATAGCCCTGATTCATTATTTTACTTCGGTGGGATTAAGTGCTATGGGAACACCGAAGGTGGGCGTAGCGATACATATAAGTGATAGAATTATACATATTATTTTTCTAAATTGATGTTGTCGTCACCGGGACCATCCGTGTAACAGTCCAACGCGCTAACCATCACACCACAACGCCCACAACAATTTCAACAAATTTTGAACACAAAGTTTGAAATTCTTTCTCAAATGTATCAAAAACTATCTATTTATGAATTCAAATGAAAGGGTTTTCCAATATTTAAAAAAGTTTATAAATTTTCAATTTTATTGCACAATTAAAGGTCGAAATAATAAAGAAATTTTACTTGAGTAAATACGAATCTCGATTATAACGAATTAATTTTTCTGGTCCCTCGGAGTTCATATTAATTGTGGCTTACTGCATTTTGCTTGTTTCGTTACTTTTGCATTTTTGTTAATATAGGTAAAAAAATATTTGGGTTTCCGTAAAGCAAAAGTTGGTGGGAACCGCTTCCCTAAAATGACTGTATTTGAGAATTGGTCTTGCTTATAGTATTCAAATCGATGCCAAAATTCATAAAATTTTGAGATGATAGATTAAAATACTTTAATTATTTATTTACTTTCAAAATTATTTTTATACGTTCAATCAATCGAATGATTTTTAAAAAAATAACCGTTTGATCGTTCAATCAAAAACTGTTTGATCGTTTATTCGAATCAAAATAAAAAACCGAATAAATGACAACCCTTATATAAATGCATCAAGATAACCATAATACCATAAAAAAATATTGGAAAATTAGAAATTATAATAGAAAATTTTTAATTAGAAAACTCATGCATACAAATTTACATAATTGCCAACACAAATAGGTGCAGTAAAGGATATAATTTGGAATAGATAAAAATTTCTTAAAAAAATAATCAAAATCTGCAAGTTCATTTAAAAATGAGGCTTTTTTTAAAGTATTTTCATGGGGATAATTAATGTAAAGTTTTTTTTTTTTTTTTTTTTTTTTTTTAATTAATAATCATATAATTACAAATTATATACTATTATCCTAACCGAGCACTAGCTACTATGGCCTTCGGCGCGTTGTAGCGAAAACAGACCAGTGCCTCTGGTGGGAATCGAACCCACGACCCCCGCACTGATAAGCCAGCACGCTACCAACTAGCCTACCGGGGCGCACAGTAATGTAAAGTTATTTAAAAAATATTAATGATTCGTAATTTTAGATTTTTTCTTAAAATATTTAAATTTATAAAGGGTGTTCTATTAAACTTTGGCGGTCTTTGATTAGGGTGGGGCGATTTGAACATCTTTATGGGCGCTTCGCGTTTCTGATTCTTGGGATTGTACTGAGCAAAAAAGTCCTCTAGACCATACGTCTATTGTGAAAATCGAGCTTCCAGATTTTGACTTTTTAGCCGTATTTTGTGAAAGTAACAATGTGTGGGATGGACATATCTCAGGAAGTAGGAGGAGCTTATCCAAGATTATGGTATCAATCTCTTTTTTGGAAGATTCTCTAGCAGATTAATGAATCAATCATATTTGTGGGTTAATTTTTAATTTTTCAAAATAGGGCTTTTTTGCCGTAAAGTCAAAATCTGGAAGCTCGATTTTCACCGTGGACATGTGGTCTATTAATTTTTAAATCACACTAGACTAGTTTCTGCCGTTTTATGGACAGGCTCATCAGTGATTTTCCATTTAAATTGTATTATTATTTGTGTCTTATAATTGTCAGATTGTCTCTATATGATACATTTTTCAACAACCTGCGGGTGTAAGATGAGCGCAGTTTTGATTTATTGCAAACGTAACTATACCAAGTCATGACCGTTTAGCGAACACACCCAAGTATGGCCTCGAATCTAATGCAGCTAAATTGAATTTTTTTTCCTATTAGCTTATTCTGTTATTGTATATTATACTCAGAAGTGACAACACTAACAACACAATAATTCTATTTTTAGATTTTTGTTTATTTTTCTAATCTCCTCCGTCTCTATTTCACAATGTTACCAGATTGACGTGTGGTTTTTACGTTCAGGGTTGACAACTTTTGCGTTTTAAGTTGAGACATCGGCACAGTGAACATTTTATAATGTATTTTAGTACAGTATTACAAAAATCTGCAAGGACAACAATATAGCTCCCCGTTTACAAAAAATCCAAAAGGACGATAGATTTTGAAGAATTGAAAATCTGACTGTGAGAAAAGCCATCAAAATAATGAATTTTTGCAGCAAACTCAAATGTCTTCATGTAGTATATATAACTATTTAAGACCTGCAAGAGCTTTTACAATGATTCCAATTCTATTTGCTATTTTATTACAGTGTTATATTAACGTCATATAGACACGTCATATAGTTTCTTTAAATTCGTGGAAAATTATGAGTTCAAGATAAATTTGATTTAAAAAAAGTAAATCTTTCATGTTTGCACCGTGTTAAACCACTATGCGTATGAGTGTTATTATCTTTAGTAATAAAATAAATAACACTCATACGCCGTGTTTTACCACTGAAATTATTTTACCTACCATAACACAGTGGTACAAAATTGAATGAAATAGAAAAACCTGGGGAGTGATATTATTTTTCTTGTAGGTCTTGTCGAGTTAAAGAAGAATCCAATAGTGAAATATGCCGGACACCTCCAAAATCCGGATTTACGATTAAAAAACCGGGTTTTTTTGATAATGATCCGATTTTCAATTTGTTACTTGATTTGGAAAGAAGAAACTGAGATATGACATATAATTTATCTAAGAAAACTTAAGAAATTTTTGTGTTATTGTCCAGCAAACACAAATTTTGTAGATTTTTCAAAAATTTATCAACTTTGGTGACGTTTTTATACATTATTTTATTAAGAAACTATAATACTATTGAGTTTATTCAAAAAGTACGTTTATTTACGATTACAACGCATATTTGGGTTTAAAAATAGATAAGCAATTGACTGAGTTATTTAACTTTTCATGAAAACAAAATTTTTACCAAAATGCCTGCACAATGTTTTTCGTGTTGTTTTTATGCACCTTCTATTAAGTTACAAATCAATCTTATCCTAAACACAAAAAAAAAAAAATTGTAATGAGAGTTTTAGTCATTCAAAAATATTGTTTTTTTTCGTGTTTTTTTATGCACTTTCAGTCACCGGCGTGATTTTAAAAACAATATTGGAATGTAGAAGTGTACAATAAAGTATTTAATCGTTCTTTTGATACTAGTCGCTGGTACGAGCCATAATTTGTTTGTCAATATTGCTGTTATACATTAAAAAAAAAAAGAAAATTCAACCTTCGTTTGTTTTGATCTTTTCTACGCCCTATGATTTGGCATCATCAGCCATATCATAAACCAAATGATTGCTACTTTTGTCAAACGCGCAAAAACATTAAGTTCGCAAATGTTGTAACTGTTACAAAACCGATACCTGTAGGTAATGATCTGCCGACAACGAGCAAATCTGTCGATGTAACAGAAAAAGATTTTGAACAAGAAAAGTTCCTTCTATCAAATTCTACAACAACGGAGCGGCCATTTTTTGTCAAAAGCTGATTTCGACCGATCTTGTTCGCGATTTACACTTGTCAAAGTGGCAATCTGAAGTCCTCGGGTCGCGATTAAAGCAGTGGAATTTGGATAAAAAAGATTTCCTTATAACATCTGGTAGAAAAAGTGACCGGACTTGGTTACTTGAAGAAAGTTTTAAGACTAGTTCCAATGACAGTGATTTCGTGTATTTCGTTGATGTACCAAAACTATTTTCGGCATTAAATCACAATTATAATGCAGATGAATTGATGGTTTCATGTAAAAGTAAGTTTTCTTATAAAAATGTATGACTTTATTTTTATTAATTTAAGATTTGTAATGTAATATCTAGGCTTAAAAGCTGTTTTATTGCCATAACCAAAATGAATTACCTTCAGTTCCAACTAATACAAAAGAAACTTACGAAGTGATAAAAAATATACTAATGTTTGTTAGCTATACCAACCATAATTGGAACGTCGTCGCTGACTTAAAGGTTTTGACCAATTTTATTTGGTATGCAAGGTGGTTACACAAAGTATCTCAGTTTCTTCTTTCCAAATCTAGTAAGAAATTGAAAATCGGGTCATTATCAACAAAATTACAAGCTTATAAGTGCGCAAAGGTACAAAAACCCGTTTTTTAACCGTAAATCCGGATTTTGTAGGTGTCCGGCATATTTCACTATTGGAATCTTGTTTTACTCGACAAGCCCTACAAGAAAAATAATATCCGGTCCCAGGTTTTTTGGACTGTCGCACCGTGTAATCTGTCTGTGATATTCAAAGCACTCGTATATGAGTATTTTTGATTGTCAAGATTTTTTTTTTAAATCAAAAATTTTTTTTGGTGAATGTCAAGCATTTTTCAGACTTAAATCTGGCAACCCTACACATTAGGTGTCCCAAAAAAAATAAAAATTTGGATTTTCTCGGAAGATCTTTCCTAATTTGGATACTCATAAGGTAAAGTATTTTTGAGAATTTTATCAGATTTTTCGGAAGTGGTTTAGAGGTCGCGCAAACAGATTTTGTACCAAAAATCGAGCTTTTTGGGCTTTTATTGAATTATTCTTGAAAATTGCTAAACAATCGGTAATTTTTCGGCTTCTGAGTAATATTCTTAAAGAAAATTTTCCGATCTTTAATTTTATGTGCATAAGTAATAAGTTTCGTCAGGGATTTTGCACATTTTGATACATTATATAACAGTTTTTGCAAAATTTTCAACAAATATGAAAAAGAATGCTTTATAACTTTTAAAATTTGTATAAAGACTAAAAAACTAATGATGCAGTTTAAAAGATTATGAAGTTTTAAATAAATTAGCAGAAAAAACAATATAATTTTCTCTTACCGTTCTCGAGTTATACCCTTTTAAAGCTTTGCACCCATTGTATGAAATTTTTAGTACTATAAGATTTGGGTATCCGATTTGTTGTAAACTTTAGATTATGAGATTTGAAAATGTATTTATTGTATGTCAAAGCTTAGTTTTAAGTGTTGTCAAGTTGTGGACAGCAAAAAAGTAGCCAAAAAGCCGTTATCACTAGGTGGCACTGATATGGCTCGAACTAAAATTCATGATTTATTGGATTTGGGGGAACTACACCCCTATTTTTGGCAGATAGTCTATAGGTTTAGAGATAACAAGTCACAATACAATTAAAATTTTTGTAAACTGATAAGTGGAAGATACCAAAACTTTGCGTTTAATGCTTAGAAACCTACATTTTTTTTTCTTCTTTATTTAAACAAATTTAGATAAGTTTTGCTTAACATTAACCTACAACTAGTCTCATTTAGTGACTAACTAGTAGTTCATTTATAGATATTTATAAACCTACATGAACCAAGTAATAACAACGAATTAATGAAAGAAAATTTAACAGAAGACATGATTGAAAATAAACAAATTCTGTGTTTTATTACAAAAGCCAGCCTAACTTTTTTTGAAGCCTGCAACATTTCTACTGATTTTTTACAAACGGATCCAGAAAAATGGGAAAACAACAAATCATTTCAGGAAGCAAAACACAAAGTTCAACAATTGCAAGTTGTAAATGATGTCGCAGAACGTGGTGTGGCCTTGGCTAATAGTTATATCAATATCACAACTTCTGAAACAGACTTTCAGAGTTTACTGCAGGGGGTAGAGCAGCATCGCAAGAACTCTAATAAATGATTTATAACAAATCTATTTTTCTTTGTTTTTAATATAATTGTTATGTATGAGTGGTAAGTAAATATTATTTTATTTGTAAAAACATTTTCTAAATCCAATTATTTAAAGTTTAAACCAATGCAAATCTAGTTCACACCTTATAGTATTATACATTTCATACAATGTGTACAAAGCTTTAAAACGGTATAACTCGAGAACGGTGAGAGAAAATTAATTTTTTTTTCTGCTAATTAATTTAAAAACTTAATAATCTATTAAACTGCATCATTAGTTTTTTTAGTCTTTATACAAATTTTAAAAGCTATAAAGCATTCTTTTCCATATTTGTTGAAAATTTACGAAAAAACCGTTATTAAATTGTCAAAATGTGCAAAATCATTGCCGAAACTTATTATTTATGCACATAAAATTAAAAATCGGAAAATGTTCTTTAAGAATATTGACTCAGAAGCTGAAGAAATATCGATTTTTTTTACCAATTTTCAAGCAAAATTCAAAAAAAGACCAAAAAACTCGATTTTTGGTAAAAAATCGATTTTGCGCGACCTCTAAACCACCTCCGAAAAATCTGAAAAAATTCTCAAAAATTCTTAGCCTTATGAGTATTCAAATTAAGAATGATCCCCAAAATTTTTTTTTGAATGGGACACCCTACTACACATACGCCAACTTATAAAGATACAAAATTTTAACGTAATGTAAAGATAAAAATTCTACATTTAATTGGCTAATTATATAAAAATTTAATTATTTAATTTTCACAATTTTTGCCTTAATTTATGTCCTCTACTGTACTTATAAAAATTACCACATAAACCATTAATGTCACACATTAACATTATTATTCGTTTTAGGTTTATTTTAGGTTTAACCAATATTTTTATTTGGAATTACATTTACGTTTAAAATTAAAAATATTTAAGTTTCATAAAAATCCTAAGACTGACAATTAAATTGATTTAAAAAAAAAAATTAAAAAAAAAAAAAAAAAAAAAAAATCAAAACATAACATAAAAAATTAGTAAAATTTTGGTATTAAAATTTTAAAGTAATAAAATCAACGATAAAAGTAAAAATTATTCGATTGTGTTGGAAAAAAAAAATAGTTAAATTGTTTTGAACGAAACATTTTTGTTTGCAAACAAAAAAGCATGTGTATGTGTGTTTTATATTAAATTAAGTGAAGAATAACGAAAAAATAAACTAAAAAGAAGTCTTCAGGCTAAATAAAAAAATATTTACAGGAAAAAAAAAAAATATAAAATAACTGATGTATAAAACATTATATTTTACTTAAGTAAACAAATTTCCTTTATTTTCTGTTTACATTTTTATTTAGCCTGAAGTATAGATTGTTTAAATAACTTTTAGATTTTTAATTTAAATTTATTTTTTTAACTGCCAATAGTATTTTTTTTTTTTTTTTTTAAATTATAACTAGTTTTATAAATGATAATAAAATATGCCAAATTAAGAAAATAAATATTCAATTAAGGCTTTTAAAATAGAAATCAACAATTTAAATCAATTTGAAATTTAAAAAAAAGACCAACTAAAAAAAAATGATAAATTTTATTAAAAAAAAAAAACAAAAAATCTACACATACATGTGAATTAAGTGTTTTTTTTTTCTTTTTTATATTTATTAGATACCATTTATTTAAAATTTTTTCATAATATTTTAGCTAAACCAATAATTCAAATTGTTTTTATAAAAAATAAAAAAAAAAAAATAAATAAATTAATAAATGTGTGGTAGTCACAATAAATATTTATAAATTCACCTACCGAAGCCAAAAACAAAAAAAAAAAATATCCATATTTAAACAGTTATTCACACCTACACCAACACCACCCATTCACGCCACTACTACCCTCTTAAATACGTATTCAATTAAAAGTATTGAATAACACTGTGCTACACTGCAAAATCACTTTGCAAGTGATCTAGTGTAGGTTATAAGTTTAGCTGAGTGTATTACAAAACCAGTTTGAGAAGTTATAATATACGCTCAAATTTTCGAAATAACGATAAAAGAATATTAATTACTACTGGCTCTAAAAGGGGCCCATACACGACACCAGCATGCATGCGCAATCAAGTGATTGTGCATGCCGATTGACCGTGTGTGGGGTTGTGGTTCGATTGTACATGCCGATTAAGCAAAATCAAAAACAGTTTGATATTTTTATGATTGTACCAGCATGCATGTATCGTGTGTGCTGAAATTAGCTCAGTTTTTAAAAGTTTTCATGCAGTAAACAATACCATGAATGCAAAAGAAAAATTATTTTGGGTAGAATTCCTCGATTTATACAAGTCAATGCCGATTTTATGGAATAATAAAAGTTCAGAATATTGCAATCGTGATTTAAAAAAGCCAATGTTATATTAAAGTGGTTTAGAAATTAAAAGAATTTGATCAAGATGTCAACAGAGACAAAGTAGTATCCATGACGACCTTTCTACACAGTTTTTGTAAAGAAATGAAAACTGTACCAGCATGATGGTGTGGTGAAGCTCAATCACACAATCACTTGATTGTGCATGCATGCTGGTGTCGTGTATTGGCCCTTTAATACACTACTCAGCTAGACTTGCAACCCTCAGTAGGTCGCTTGAAAGGTGATTGCAATGTTTTTTTTTTTTGTAGCACCGTATAATAAACAAAATAAAGTTTTAAAGTGAAACAAATTGAATGAAACAAATTTATTAAAACAACTTTATTAAAACAAATGTAATTAAATAAATTAAATTAAAAAACCTACAAAAACAACATTTTCAATTACGTTATAAAATGCATTAAGAAAATTTCATTAACAACAAAAAAAAAAAAAATTGTATGTGTTTGAAAATTAAAAAACTATTAAATATTCAAACTAAATAAAAAAAAAAAAATCACCAAACAAACACTCACTTGCCCTCCCCAAAGAACAAACAGAACATCAATAAAGTGTTTAAAAAAAATCTAGAAACATAAATTGTTTTTTTTTTTTTAAACTGAAGGTAAGTATAATTTTAAAATAAATTTAAATTTTATATCAAAGACTAGATTTTAATAGTTTCCGATATTGATAAAATTTGGTGAACAGGTATGTTTTTTATTGTGAAAACTGTGGCAACGCTGTTGCTTTGACATATCATAAAATTAGCTATCGGGACATTATTTAAAATGCCATAACCGGAGAAGACAAAAAATGGCAAAATCAAAGGTGTTAACCCACTTGGCGCAACCGTCCTTTTAAAAGAACATCTGACAAATGAGAGAAAAGCGCCATTATGCACGTGTATTTCTGTACATATTTTTTTTATATTACTATTGTTTATGCTTTTTTATTTAGCTTCGCGGGTCGAAAGCGTCAGTTGGTGAAAGCAGTTCGGGGTATTTTAATTGCTTATTGAGTGCTTTGCGAATAGTGATTTTTTCTAATAGTGCGTAATGGAAAAAACATGTAAGTAAATCATTTACACCCAATTAATTGTTATTTTTTGTTTAAAAATAATAAGAGTAACATCTTAGTTAAACAATAAATAAATGGAAAGCTTGCGTAATGCTGTATTGTAGTGTGCATAGTGTACTGTCTTTGGACAGTACTTTTAAAAGGACACCCGATTCCGGAAAATAGATAGGTTAAAAAAAAAGTTATTTGATAAAACTTGTTAAGAACCCCATAAAGATTTAAATTTCGAAATAAAAATTGAAGTTTTCAAAAAAAAAAAAAAAAATTCTGGCGCTATCTGGGTTAATGGCAAGAAATATTTGAATAAAGGCAAAAAATAGCAAAACCACGAAAAAGATAAAAAATTAGACTCCTTAAAAGAAAATGCAAACAGTTTTGAGAAAAAAAAAAATATTTCAAGCTAAGAAAATTTGAAATATTTGAAAGCTCAAAAATCTTAAGAAAAGCTTTTAGTTTTTAAGCACAAAAATGAAAAATCAAAAATGGAGATGTAATCAAATGTTATGAAAAATGACAAAAATAGCAAAAAAAAAAAGCAAATTTGTCTTCTCCGGTCATAACTTTCGTTGTGTAAACGATATTGGAAACATTATTTAGCCACACACACACAGAGAAAACTGTTGGTCAATTTTCCAACTGAGATTTAGTTACCACACATAGAAAAATTTAGCTATTTGCCAAATGAAATTCAGTTACTACGACTCAAAGCCGGTTATTACGAATTTCAGATGGTTGGCACAACTTTACATTAGTTTTCATAGTTAGGTTAGTTGCAACATTCAAAATGTTCAGATCTAGAATGTATATATTAGGCGGGGTCGATTTGTATGGAGGCAAAAAAAATCGCTCAACGTTCAAGGAAAATCGTATTCTAGGGATCAAAATAAGAAACTTTGCCGAAGGAACCATACCTCTAAAACGAATTCTGACGTCCCGACTTTTGACCCGTAGGGCCAAATTTTGAAAAGGACCACTTTGATATTTCAGAAAGTAGAAGGAATCTCTCCAAGATTATAGGAGATACTTCTTCTCCGGGAGACGCGCAAGCAGATTAATGCATAAATCATCATTATAGGGGCTAAAATTTAAGTTAAAAGAGGGCCTTTTTAGCCGTGTTTTTTTTAGCAAAATGTACAAATCTCGGGATAGAGATATTTCAGAAAGTAGGAGGAGTCTTTCCAAGATTAGGGTCTCTATTTCTTCTCCGGAAAAAATAGAGTATAAATATATTCGATTGGGTTGAATTCGATTGGGGCACTCTAAATGGGTCAAAGTGGGATTTTTCAAAATTGCACCCTACGGATCGAAAGTCGGGACCTCAGAATTCGTTTTAAGAGGTATGGTTTCCTTCGGCAAAGTTTCTTATTTGATCCCTAGAATACGATTTTCCCTTGAACGTTGAGCGACTTTTAAATCGACCCGCCCTAGTATATATCGTTGTATTAACTGAATTTATAAGTTGTTACCATAAATATACACTTTTCAATACGGTTGGCACTTTATTTCTCTGTGTGTATGAAAAATATAGGTACACTTAAAATACTATGTAGGTAAAGACCACTGCAATAGTAGCTGAAAACAAATGAAATTTCACTTAAAGAAAGGACGACTTACATTTCATTAAATTCAACTAACATTGTCATTTGTTTTTAATGTTCAAAAAATGACTAACAATTGTAGTAAAAATGAACCACATGGTAGTAAAAAATAAACAAACATTTATATTTTTGTTATTTTTTTAAATAACAAAAAACAACTGTAAAAAATGAATGTAAAATCATAAAACAGTCATTTGATGTTAGTTGTTTTTTTAAATGAACTACAAGGTTTCGTAAATATTTTAATTTGTTCTACAATTGACTGACATTTACATCAAAAATAAAGAAACTGTATTACAACCCAAACAACTACATATTTTTAAACCAGAAGTTCCCTGAGTGTATAAATTAATATCAATCATACGCCACATATCATGACTAATTTACATGACCTAAATAATTTTACTAGTGATACACGGCGTATGAGTGTTATTAACTATATTACTGAAGATAATAACACTCATACGCATAGTGGGTTATATATGACAGAGAAGAGAAAAAATGCCTAAATCTGATAAGTTTTTGGCAAAACAATATTGTAAAAAAGGAAAAACTACAAAAAAGGTAAAAAAATGTACACTTTTTGAAAGAAAAGTATAAAATATTAAGAAAAAAACTGTTTTTTTTAGTCCAAAAATTAAAAATCAAACAAAAATTATGTGAGTAAAACTGGCAAAAAATGGATAAAATAATTTTTTGCCAGTTTTTGAGTGATATAAAAAGTTAGTTTTTAAAAGCAATATTGGTCTTCAGCCTATAATTTTTCACTAATTTAAACAAATTAAAATTTTGAATATTATCTAAGAAATTTGTCATTAACTCTAAATGTTCAAATATCAAAAGTTTTTTTTAATATTAAAAATAAATCATAAAAGACTCGGATTGCAAAAGATTTCGTAAAAAAAGTTCTTATAACTTTAAAGTGTTCTTAAAAGTTGGAGTTATTTCAAAATATTAATTCTTTTCAAACTGAAAGCTGTATTACTAACATATATAAACATTTTTAGCCGGGTAGTTTCAAATAGTAGTACATAATTGATTGCACAATTAAAGCGAATGGAGCGCTGAATGTGCTGTAGTTTACGAAATTCATCCAATTTAACTTTATTGGCATTAGTTTAAAAAAATTATGATTAAACATTTATCTCTAATGAAATTGAAAGTTTTGCCTGTTAGAGTTATGAGTTTTAGGTATAAATGCTAAACAGGGACATTACCATTATGTCCGATGGAAAATACCGTGCTTTTTTTATTTTAATATCCTTTATTGCTTCTACCATATCACTTATGTCTATAGCTGGCTTTGTTGTTCTCTTTATATATTTTCTAGGCATATCTCTAAAATTATTTAAAAAATTCGCATTTACAAAATATTATATGTACTAACACAACATAAATACGCTTTATCATTGCTTAATGATCTTCCCAAAATAACATTAAAACTTCACCCCAAACTGAACATATTCATAAAAATTGGCTTAATTGAAACAGTTTGCCAATTTAATACTATAGCCATATTTTTTAGTAATAGAAATCTCTTGTAGAACAGTGTAATAAAAAGTTTTTAGCATATGGTTGTCTAATGTTTAAAACTTTCATTAATTTACTAATTTGTTGTGACATTTTTTTTTTGGAAAGTTTATATGCTTTATATTATAGTATATTTTATTTTATATAATAAAAGTAAGTTAAGTACATTTCACCTATATATATAGATATATATATATATACTAGGGTGAACCTTAAAAATATATATTTTCATTACATTAGTTTAATTGCAAATGTTTTTAAATGGAAGAAATAGATTTTTTTTTTGAAAAAGCAAACTTTGACCAATAATTGCACATTTGTGGAAAATTGTGTATTTGTATTTGTTTCCACTTTTGATCAAAACATACCCACTAAAAAATTACATTCTTGCAGATTTTCATTATATTTGAATATTTGATAAAGGGTACTAAAGTAACTAACAAGCGCCATTCTTTATCGCACCAATCTTATTTTTAAGGGCTAAAAGTGTCCCAGGAAAAACTAATAAACATAAATCCTCTTAAATTGTTTGGTAAATCGTTAGATAGACCTACAAAATACCTTAAATTTTCAATTAATGCAAAAAAAAAAAAAAAAATTAAAAAAGAAAACTGAAGCCAAGTTTGATCCCATCTTTTTAACCCTTAAAATTAAGATTGGTATGATACCGAATTCCATTTGCTCGTTAGTTTAGTTCCCTTAATCACATATCCCAATTTAGTTAAAATCTAAAATAAATTATTCTATAAATCTCCTAGTGGGTCTTTTTTGGTCAAAAGTGAAAACATTAACCTTGTATGGACCAAAATAAATAAAATTTGGTATTTTTATCAAGTGGACATTTTTTTTTGATCAATTTAAAAGCTTAACACTCTTGTAGTCATATTATAAATTACGTTGTATAGGCCTTTTTTGTCCTTAGGCCACTAAGGGTTAAATATTTTTAAATAAAATGTAAGATAACTATAGTCTAGTCCAATTAAGGTGATATTTTCTGAAAAAAATTAACAAAAATCGACAAGAGACATTCTAATATATATATAAGAGTTCATCACGAAAATTTGATGTTGAGCTACAACTTTTTTACGGTTTTTGTATCTTTTGTTTCTTGAAAAATTTGATTTTTTCTGACAGCTCTAGAGTTCGTAATATTCGAATTTGAGTCGTAGTTACCGAATTTCAGTTGGCAAATAGATAAATTTTTTTCTGTGTGTACAGTCCAAAAATTACTTTTGTCGTGATTGTAGTAAAGCAGATAAGGCGATTTTCATTTTCGATAAACTCGTAATTGAGCGAAAACGCACAATAACTTTACTTGGGGCGTTGTGGTGTAACGGTTAGCTCGTTGGACTGTTACACAGATGGTGCCCGGGTTCGATTCCCGGTGACGACAACATCAATTTAGAAAAATAATATGTATGAGTTTTTTCTATCACTTATATGTATCGCTGCGCCCACCTTCGGTGTTCCCATAGCACTTAACCCCACCAAAGTAAAATAATGAATCAGGGCTATGAAACAAAAAGCTTCAATAAATTCGCCAACTCTACATCAGGTGGCGACCAACAACTGTTCTAAGACTTATCATCTCGCGCAATTACAATGGTGCCATGTTTGAAGCCCTTCATATTTCACCACCTTTCATCTCAGCCTCTATCCCCTTTTCAAAGAAAGCAACAATTAGTAAATTTCCTGAATGTAGCTTCTCTTTTTTTAAAAAAAAAAAAAAAAATTACGATGTTCTTTACAGGTATCCTTTTGGAATGCTGTATGTGCTTACACCAAAATTAGATATTTTTATAAAGCTTAAGCTTCAATCTTACTTTGTGTTTAGTATCAACTGTTTTCCGTCAAAATAAATATGTTTTCAAGATTTTTGAAAATTGTGCGCATTTCAAAATATGTTTTTTTTTTTTAATTTTACGAAATTTTAACTTTAACGGTTTTTGTGGGCGTTGTGGTGTAATGGTTAGCGCGTTGGACTGTTACACAGATGGTCCCGGGTTCGATTCCCGGTGACGACAACATCAATTTCGAAAAAAATAGCACTTAACCCCACCTTCGGTGTTCCCATAGCACTTAACCTCACCGAAGTAAAATAATGAATCAGGGCTATGAAAAAAAAATGCTTCAATAAATTCGCCAACTCTACATCAGGTGGCGAGCATCAACTGTTCTAAGACTTATGTACTCGCGCAATTACAGTGTTGCCATATTTGAAGCCCTTCAACTTTCAAAACCTTTCATCTCTCCACTATCCCATTTCCAAAGAAAGCAACACATTAATTAATAGGAAGAATTTCCTGAGTGTTGCTTCTCTTTTAAGAAAAAACTTATGGCCAATTTAAAATATCCTGCCTGGCGGCGGGTTTGCCGGTTAGAGGGTTAAGAAAGTGTAAGAAGCTGTTAGTATTATATAAAGTCGACATTTATTAATTTTGAAATTGAAAATTATTAAATTTTAAATTGAAAATCTCTTTTATTTCGGCTTCCTCTACTAAGCTTTAATGACAGTTTTCACTTGTGTATCGACACTTATTTAGTATTTGACCTTGTTTAGTTATTTATTTAAATTTGTCCTTGTCAATAACAAACAATAACTACACATAAAACTCGAACTGTCTTCATTATTTGTTAAATATTTGATGTGTTGTTTTTGTTTTTTTGGTTTTTTTTTTGTTCGCGGGAATGTGGATTTTTGATGGGAAATATTTAATTTACTTTTGGACACTTTAATAAACCATGAAATAAAGTCAAATAAATGAATTTAATTTAATGATGCGATAATTATTAGTTGGCCCCTTCTGTAACTGAAATTGCATTAACCCTCAAACCGGCCTAGGCTTTCTTGCAATATTATTTTTAAGGGTCAAAAGTAACCCTTACAAATAATATTGGAACTATAAGGAATTGCGCTTCTTCGATAGATTTGTACCCTCTATCATATATGTGATTTAATAAAAATCTGAAAGATGTTTTTCTCTAAATTAATTAGGCCTTTCATGGGTCTTTTTGTCCCCCGGCCACTAAGGGTTAACGATTTTTTGAACAAACTCAAAGATAATAATAGCCTAATAAAATTGAAGTGAGATTGTCCCAAAATTATGAGAGGCTTAACCATTACACACAGAGAAATACAGTGCCAACCGAATTGAAAATTGTATATTAATGGTAACAACTTACGAGTATAAATTCAGTTAGTACAACGATATTTACATTAGATTTCGGAATATTTTGGGTGTTGCAACTAAAATTCAATTGAATTAACCGAACTTTGTTGTGAAAACAAATTTTCAGTTGTAAAAAAAATTTCAGTTGTACCGAAATTCGTAAGAACCGAATTTTAAGTTGGAAAATAGCCAATGTTTCTCTGTGTGTAATACTATATGGATCAAGTTACAAAAAATAATTATTTTTATCAAAAAAAAAAATTAATTTTTTTTTTATCAATTTAAAGGCTTTAAAATCTTGTAGTCATAATTAAATTTATGTCTCATGTGACTTATTTGGCTTCAGGACACTAACATTTTTTAAATAAAAGTAAAGCACCAGAGATGACAAAAAATGGCAAAATCTGAGATGTTTATTGCAAAAAAATATTGCAAAAAAAGGCAAAACTATAAAAAAAGGTAAAAATATTACACTTTTTGAAGGAAGAAGTAAAAATTTGAGCAACAGAACGATTTTAACAAATGAAAGCTCATTGCACTCAAGACAACACTAGATTTTGAAATATTTTTATTTTAAAAGGAGATTAGAAAAACCTTCGTAAAAGTTGAAAAAGTTAAAAAAAAATATTTTAATTTTAATTGTTATTAAACAATTTCTACATAAAAAATATCCGTGTAAAAAATATCCGAAAAATGAAAACATCTAATTGTATAATATTAGATCTAATCTGATACAATTATACATTATTTGATGCAATTAGATCTAATTTGATGAAATTAGATATAGTTTGATACAATTGTATCCGAATTTTGTCCACATCCAAGAGTATCTAATTATATATATTTTGATACATTTACTTTCAATTAGATTCAATTATATACAAAAATATATACAATGAAATGTGAATTATGTAATCATATATAGATCGATATGTAAATATATATATATTTACATATTGTACTATATGAAGTGCAATATAAAAAAATATATAATTATATATTTGAGTTATAATTTTATAAGATTTTATATGAATTTATATATTGCAATATATTATTATATATAACTGTATAAAGTAATATATAAATATATTAAAACTCTTTTACTCGGAAATATAAAGAATGTATATATATATATATCGAAAGACCAGGCAATTTTCTTTCAAATACCGTTTAAAAATTTCTGAGTTACAAATGTTTGAATATGCCAGTCGCAAAAAATACTCTTATACCGTCGAAAATTGATGGTATATTGCAATTTCTCAAACCGGGTTTGCAATACACTCAGCTAGACTTACAACCTACACTAGGTCACTTGAAAAGTGATTGCAATTTATCAAACTTCAAGACATATTTTCTGGATTATTTTTTATATTGAATAGTTAGAAAGTTGAATGATGAAAAGCCTTAAGGTATGCTATAAAAATAATTTTTACTATAAGCCTTAATGTATAGCATAACTTCTTGTTATTTAATTTAAATTTAATTATAACTTTTAAATATTGGGGCAAAATTTATTGTTTTGTTTTTAAAATTTATGTATATGTATATTTTTTTTAATGTTTCTATTTTGGCTTATAATGTTTTCACCTAGATAGTTTGATGTTTACCTACCACTCAACACTTTAAGATTTGATATGAAAAGCTTCTTGGTTTGTTAGAAAAAATACTCAAAACCACATTTGCAGAAAGTTACGGTTTTTCGTTTTCTTAAGGCGTTAGGGTGACCATATCAAATGATAACAAATAATAAAATTATTAAAAAGTATGATAATTTGGCAGTGTAGTAATAGGAGCAGAGTAGTAAATCCATTTTTTTTGTAATATTAATAAATTTTTACCTGCTAGATCTTGTTGTTTAAAAACAAATTTCTATTTATGACTTAGAAGGCGTTTGTTTTTATTGTATTCTTATAATTTTTTAAAATTGGTTAACAAAAATTTTTCTACTTCATATTTTTAATTTGGAAAACATATACAAAAATACATTTTATTTAAATATAACTTAAATGACTATCTAATATCCGCGTAAATTGCAATATGTACAATTATTCAAATTTTAGTGAAATATGCTCAATTTGGGGTGTAGTTTAAATAGTATTTAGTTGAAAGTATTTATAGAAGTTTAGGCAATGTTGAAGCGTATTTATGTTGTGTTAGTAGAATATTTTGTAAATGTGGTTTTTTTCAGTAATTTAGGAGATTAAATGAAAAATGTTTATAAGTTGTGTTTATTAAATAAATAATTGTTAAAAGTGATAGTAACAAAAATTTACTTAAATTTAGTAACGCTTACTAATTTTTTCTACTAATTTCATTGTACTAATATTATTACAATTTAGTAATTTCTGGCTGATTTTAGCGAAATAATCTTAAGTTAGAATTTACAACAATTTTACAAAAAATTAGTAGCGGTTACTAATTTTTACTATTAATTTAAATGAACTAATTTTATTAAAATTTAGTAATTTTTGTTTGCTGATTATAGCAAAACGGTTTAAATTGAATTTTACCACAATTTTACTAAAATTTGGTAGTGGTTACTAATTTTTTTCACTAATTTCTTTGTACTACATTTTAAGCAGACATGTGTTGCTACATTTAGCAAAAAATACCGCAAGGTTCAAAATAGTTTAATTTCCCGTAATAACAGCAAACTTTGCCGTAGCCATTACAGACTTTTTTCTTAGTGTTTGCCAACCTAGAAAAACCCACAAAACTTCTGCAGCATAGAATGTTTTACGAGTTGGTTTTAGTCTATAAAAAAAAAACTTGTTGAATATTTTATAAAGCACTTGAATTCAAAAACAATATTATGCCATTATATTCTTACCTCAGCAACATTTTCGAAGGTAAACGAAATAAACAATTGAAAAAAGTACTAAAATATAAAAAAAAGAAAATATTTCCATCCCAAGTAAAAAAGTTTATATATTGAGATATAATTTTATACAATTAAATATTTCTATGTATAAAGTTCTATATATAGTCATTATCGAATTAAATATAGCTTTGTGTTGTTTAAAAAATTTTTATATAGATGTATATATAAAAATATATTATTTTATATTGTTTTATATACAATTATCTTAATATACCAGATTATATATTAGTATATATGCAATATAGAGTAAATCTACATATAATTATATGTAACTTCAACATTAAAAATATTTTTTATACATTTTCAGAAAGCCATATATTGTTCCATATAAAATTATATAGAATTATATAGGTTTAATGCTTTGAATATTTTATAGTTGAATTCAAAAATGATTCTATATGATACCTTAAAAATTAATTATATGTGGTTAATTCCATATGAACAATTTCAGGAGTTGAGATTTCTGAGTTATATATAATTTAATATAACTTGATGATGCCCCATATTAACATGCTTAGGATGACAAAGTATTCCCGAAGGAAAATGTTTACATGTAATCTATGCTATTATATATAAATACATATGTTTATGTATGTTTATATACAAACATTTTTTAATACGATGCCATATATAATTACACCTCACTACATATCTACCAATATATAATCGTATATGCCATATACAATTATATATGGTAAGTCTAATTATGCACGAATACATGTGTAATTAGATATAACACAAAGCAAAATTATATATAAAAACACATGGTGCAATATTCGAACAAATGTATTTCGTTTTGGGTAACACGATCGTTCCATTCCAGAAGAATGTAGATTTTGTTTTGGATAAAACTTATATTGCCGCATTTAAAGTCTGATGCATGTATATTAGCCTGTCCCGAGTTTTAAAAAATCTGCGAATTTTGTTGCTTTTAAAGATAAAACCAAACATATTTTTAAGGGTACATACTTATAGTTGTTACCCGTGGACATCATAGTGTGTTTTTAAAATTTTTGGACTAAGAAGAGTTTAAAAGTTTGGCAATGTTGAGCGTATTATGGGAAAAACATTTATAAAATTTCCATAGATTAATTGTGGTTCACCACAGCATCATTTATTTTGAAAAAAGTTGTTTTATTTTAAACTTGAGCAATCTAGTTCGTTTGAGTGAGCGCTCTTTCTAGTTCGATTGATCTGAATGAACTAGGTAACTTTTCTAGTTCAATCGATCTTTGACAATTTCGTTCAATCGTTCGTTAGATCGCCTGTTTGATAATTCTTTAGCGAATTATTCAAATTAGACACCTCTTTTTAACATTAAAAAAATTTAGCTGACAACATTGAAAAAAAAAAAAAACATAATACTAACATAAAGATAAGAAATACATATTACTCAAATACCAAAAAAACAACGCAATATGATCTGATATATATGTAGCTATATTAATTATATATGATGAGATAAAAAATATCAACTTTTATATAAGATAAGATATAATGACATAAGATTATATATAGTGCCGTATTAGAAATGTTCGTAAAAATAAGTATGAGATGTAGGTATACATATATTGTTACATATGTCCACATATATATTAAGATACCACTTTAGTAAGATACGACTATATATAAACTTTTTTCATCGGGCAGTGTATCACCACAATATGATGATCATATATTTGTATGAAAGTTTGTGTATTTTCATACAATCATATAAAAAATGTAACATTTAGTGCAATTTTACCAGACTGAAAGTCAAATCATATACAATTATATCAGGTCAAAAACCGGACACAATAATATCTGGCCTTATATATCTATTTGTATCAGTTTCGATATAAACTGATACAAATAGATATATTTTAAAATCATATACAATTATATCAGGTCAAAAACCGGACACAATAATATCTGGCCTTATATATCTATTTGTATCAGTTTAGATATCAACTAATACAATTAGATACAAAACTGGTCAAATCTAACACTTTTCTATCGGGCCATCATTCGGATAAAGTTGTACTGGTCATTTATCTAATTGCATAAGTTTAGATCTAAATCCAACCTAATAGATACAATTATGTGGGCCCATTTTTCGGATGAAATTTAATAAGGTTACATATAACGTCACATATAAATTGATATGACTACATAATGGTCCATATCAGTTTTTTTTAATCGGGTTATTATTTAAATTTTGAAATTTTTTTTTCTAAAACGGAATGTGCATAATAATGTCATAATCATTTTAAGTGCTATGTCTCATGCTCTGTCTCTCTACTTTCAAACTCAAACCTAGGGGAAAGTAAAATAATAACAGCTAAATAACAATTGGCCAAAACAAAAACAACTTAAGTGTGTAAAGTTTAAATATTAAATACTAGTAATACCGGATAAATATGACTTTAAAAACTACTACACAGCTTGTTTTTAAAATCGTACATTTTTGCTTAAATCGTCCAATAGTTAAAGACCAAAATATTTTTTTTTCTCATACTTTCAACATTTCAACTTTCGTCAACATTTAAAATCTTAAGCAAAAATTTATAAAAATCCTAAACAAAAATTTTAAAAAGCGATATTATTTTATTTATTTTAAAAATCTTAAAAGTCCCTTAAAATAAAGCTAAAATATCGAAACTTCGATTTATAACAATATTTTGTAGATACAACAAAATTTAATCAATATTGACATCGTAGTGTTAAACCTTTTATATCGGCATTAATGTGGGCGTAGTAGGCCACTACCGTTATTATGGTGGGCGCTGTGGTGTAATGGTTAGCGCGTTGGACTGTTACACAGATGATCCCGGGTTCGATTCCCGGTGACGGCAACATCAATTTAGAAAAATAATATGTATGAGTTTTCTATCTCTCATATGTATCGCAGCTCCCACCTTCGATGTTCCCATAGCACTTAACCCCTCCGAAGTAAAATAATGAATCAGGGCTATGAACCAAAAAGCTAAATCTCCATCAGGTGGCGAGCAACAACTGTTCTAAGACTTATCATCTCGCGCAATTACAGTGTTGCCATGTTTGAAGCCCTTCATCTTTCCCCACCTTTCATTTCCAAAGAAAGCAACACATTAATACATAGGAAGAATTTCCTGAGTGTTGCTTCTCTTAAAAAAAAAGAAAAAAGTAGCACAAACCTTTTTTTTAGGTTTGTTTTAAATTCAAACATTTAAAACCGATGACAAATTTTATAAGCTATTATTTTAAATTATATTTACTTTATATAGTGAAAAATGATGAGTGCCATATGAATGATAATTGTGCCATATCACATATAAACTACCATACGTATGAGCGTTATTATCTTATGTACTAAAATAAATAACACTCATACGCCGTGTATCGCCATTAGTTAATAACAAAGTGTTCCTATTTCGACGCATTACTTTTAAACGGCTATATTTTTTTAGTGGATAAAGATAATTATGTGATTTAAAAAACTTCAAATTATTTAACACCTTAGCTACAATTGCGCATAAAAAAGCCTTTGGAAGATTGTTATCCAGACTTACCAAATACTTATTTGAAAAAAAATCAAATTTTTACCTTTTTTAGGGGCATTATCAAAAAGCATAATCGCTTATATTTTTGATTGATGTGTTAATGAAAAAATATGAAAATGTATTTCTTTGGTAAAAAATATTTAAACACTTGCATGTAATTTTTAAAAATCTGGCCGATCGGCACATGCAATTTTCAAATACACAAATATTCCAAAATTTATTCCGTTTTCACTCTAAAACAGTGATGGGCAAAACACATACTACCACATTTATGCTTGTGTGGGAAGCAGCAGAAAACGAATGACGCTCACTAATTCTACACTCGAAAAATTTTTCAGTCGAAAGTAAAATATTTTATTTTATTATTATTATTTTATTTGAACTTGTCCCGTAACATTACCATGCAGAGAACTTAGTTCTAAAACTTCATCAAAACAGGTTAAATTTGCTTCAACTGTTTTGATGCAAATAATAAATTTTAAGAAAATCACGCATTGCGCCTCACCATCCATATTCTCTATAAAAAAAATCATATTGACATTTTTCATTAAACATTTTTCTTTAGGTGTAATTAAAAATTTGCGTAGCGAGATCTTACTTCTTCAAGTGCTGATCTGCAACTGATTTAAATAACTTTGAAGAAATGACAACAAAGCAACAGCCGAACGTAAATTAACAGAGACCACACGAAGAAGTTTATAGTGTACATGTGTCGACGTCACACAAGCAGCATTTCTTTTCCTATGCACGCGTTCATAGGATTTGCAAAAGTGCCCTTCACTGCTCTTAACATAAATAACGACTGGTTTTTATTTAAATACTACCATACTCATAAATATTATAATCATAGGGCTGCCATATGACAATTTAAAAAAATGGTAAAAAATCACGATAAATTTGAAAAAAAAAATTTAAAATCGCTTAACCTAAACAAATTAATTTTTTTTTATATATTTCTGACTAAAGGTTTTTTCATCGAATTATATAACATTAAAATTTTTAAAATATATTCATCTGGCTATGACAGCGTTTTACACCAACTTTTCTTCACGAACCCCTTGAGGCACTTCTACTGGTTCACGGAACCACACATTATTTTTTTTGTATATTCAAAAGTAACTAAACTAACATAAATTCCATTTTTCATTCTAAAAATAAAAAACATTACAAAAACCAAATACAGTAAAACATGATTAAATGAACTCCGAGGGACAGAAAAATTATTTCGTTGTATGGGGTTTACTAGCTTTAGAAATCAATAAAGAGGGCAATATTTAAGGACCTATAAAAAAAGTAAATAATTCAAAACAAAACAGGGTCACTGACGAAGGTTCAATACCAGAAACTGCGCAGTCTGATTCAGAAAATTGAAAATTTACAATGTAGTTATGATTTTTAGAAAATACACTCATTCTTCTCTACCACGCCTTTCACAATTAAAAATAAATCGTTTGTTTTAAAAAATACTTTATTCGATTGAAAAACACAATATTGCATATTGTTCTAAAAATTATAATTTAGAATTTGGACTACCATGGAAACCCTGGTAACCACTTCATTATACCCTTTTTTTAAAGGAAAAATCTTCGTTGTGTCATCGTGGAGCCCTGCGTACTCATCGGAGAAATGTTTTTTTTTTTTTTTTTTTTTTTTCACACACAAATAAATACTTTAGTCCCTAACGTAGCCAAAAACACATAAAAAATTGCTGTTTTTTATTTAAAAAAAAAATAAATTAAATGTCACTACGTTAGTGACTTCATTTCTTAGTCGTCTTTAAAACAAAGCAAAAAAAAAAAAAAACCCGGCCCACCCGTTAAGGCTGCACACTGGCACCCGATTTTCAATAACTTGTTTTGAGAAACAAACCATTAAAAGTAAATATTGCTCATGGAAAATATAGGGCAAGGAGTTTGTTTAACAAGCTGTAACTTTTTAATTTCTGCGATTTTTTCTCCAAAACTTTCATAGCATATAGAAAAAAGTTCAAACTATTGAAATATGAAACAAAATTGAAATATAAGGTAAATAAAAAATTTAAAGCTAAGAGTATTTGATAGTGTCCGACCAAACAGTTCGGCCCAAAAACTATATTTTGTCGGTTTTTTTATATCTACACACAAAAAAATATTTCTTAAATTCCGCCAAGTAAACATTTTGTTGAATAAAAAAAACATAATCAATTACTTTTTTAATTGACTCAATTACTTTTTTAATTGACTCAATTAAAAAGTAATCAATATTTTAAATAATATTGATTACTTTAAATAAACAAAAATATTGATTACTTTTTAATTGAATCAATTAAAAAAGTAATTGATTATTTTTTTTTATTCAACAAAATGTGTACTTGGCGCAATTTTTTTTTCTGTGTAGAAGCAATGATGACAAATTTGGTATTGGAAACATGTTTATTGAGCTAATTAAACTTGATTTAGTGTATAAAATTTAAGAGAAAAGCCGAAAGTTCGGTCAATTTTAGATTTGGCCGAACTTTCTGAGGCCGAACAGTGAATTCATTGCTTAACTAGAGACTTTTCTTCAAATATGACACTTAAAATAGCATCTAATCAGCCCAAAAATCTTTTTTCATCCGCCATATTTGTCCATAATGCTTTAAAATACCGAATATAGACCAAATGCATTTTTTGGCCGAACTGTTCGGTCGGACACTAGTATTTTACCTGTTAATACATAAAAACTCAATTTTTAAAAAAATACTAACCCTTTAAGTTCGTAAAAAGCGTCAAGGTTTTTATGAATTATACCACCACTAAAGAGCGCGATTAGGCTATAAAATTTACTGAAAATGCATACTGGGTAACAAATGTATCGTCCTAGCTATGCTTGGTAAAAAATGTGAAATTAGTTAAAAGTTGTTTATATTTTGTTGTTTCTGTTTTGTTTTATAAAACTTTGCACTTACATATTATTTTGTGGTGTAAATCTTCAAAAGCTTTTTTTTTTTTTTAAAGAATAATAAATGTATAATTTTCAAAATTTTTTTATTGTATTTATTTTATTAAAAAAAAAAAAAATATCTAATTGATTTAACACAAAATTTCAAAAGAAAAAAAAATGTGGGTAAATAAAAAAATAATCTTATAAAAATCAAAAAAGTACACTCTTGCATAAATGCTAATAAAAATGCTATTTCTTTAATAAAAAATTTAATTTTTCTTTAAAATTTTTCTAAGAATTCTATAAATTCTTTTTTTATAAAATTTAACGGATTTTAGCAACTTTAGTGGTGCCATATAAAGTTTCATATAATGAAGGAGCTAAATGTTCGGCCATGAAAATTTGTATCTTCTCTTTAGGTGTGACTGGAGTATATTTAGCCATGGGGAAGGTGCGAGTGACGGTATCAATAAGGACACGTAAAGCGGGTTGAATATCAGAAATCTAAGTAAGAAATATATATGAAAAAAATAAAAATTCTTTATATTACATAAACTTAATAGACAATTCAAAATTTAAAGCATACTTCACGGGAATAATTTTCAACAGATGTCATGGCAGCTTCATAATAATCTTCACCATAGGTTTGCTTTTGTTCGTAAGTTAATTGAGACCACATTTCTTTAGCCTAAAGAAAATGAAAAGAAATTAATTAAGTTGGATAACAAATATAAAATTACTCACAACCTTAAAATAGGCCTTAAATTATTTAATATATGCTTAATAATATCAATTAATATATGCTTAATAATATCAATTTAAGGATTTTTCTATATGTATAATATTTTAATATATCTAATTAATTTACCTACACAAATTTCTATTATAATTTCATAATAATTATATATAGCCCCTTTTGGGTATGCTATGAATTTTTTTATTTTATTCTTAAGCCTATTAGTATGCTATACAAATTACATATTTGTTTTTTTTTTTAGCTCACATTGTTTAATATTCATTTGTTCTTTCATTCCTTATTTTCCATTATTTATTCTAACATATGAGCTTTGTTAAGACCTTAAAATTTCAAAACTTTATATTTATTTTGCCAGACATAATAATGAGTTTTTAACATTGTACTCCTCGCAGTCTCTGTGGCTCAAGCTCGAGCTACATTAACCACCGTTAAAGTACATCTATTGTTTGCTGTGTGTGTACATTAGGGTGTCCCAAAAAAACTTCTTGTTTTTTGCTCAAGCTATATTTGAATGCTGATGGGGCTAAATATTTCAGAGATTTTTTTCAGATTTTTTGGAAGAGGAAATCGCAAATCTGGTTTTCCCAAAAAAATCAGAACATTTCTGAATTTTAATTATGACTTGGTTGTTAACGAAAATTTTCTCAGCTTCTGAGTCGATATTTTTAAAGACAAATTTCCAAACTTTATTTTTATGTGCATAAACCATAAGTTTCGGCAATGCTTTTGTATATTTATGTACCGTATATTAACTTTTTCGATATTTCTTCATAAATTTTAAAAATAACGTTTTATTACTTTTAAAACTTATACGAAGATTGATAAAACTGATGATGCAGTTTAAAAGATCAATAAATTGCTAATAATTAAATTTCTGTTCCAGAGTTATACCCTTTTAAAGCTTTGTACCCATTGAATAAAAGTTATAATATTATAAGCTTTTTGCCATCGGATTTGCTTTAGTCTCTGAATTATGTGATTTTTCGTGTTTCGCGTACTAATCATTTCTACTCACTTCTTAGCTTGAGTGAAGAATAAAAGCTAAACGTGAAAAATTTCACAATTATGAGATTTTGCACGAAGTCGATATTTGGATATCTTGCGCTAAAAAATAAGTACTAAATTCGAAAAATTTCATAATTAAAAGTAGAAATGGGTACGTGAGCGAATTTCGACTCACGCTTACTCACATTTACGAGGATAAAATTCCACTCATGTACAATCGCTCACGAGAATTTTTTCTACTCACTCACGCTCACTTCGGTAAATTCAGATTGTTTTTGGCTAAAATTCTACTCCGTACACTTGCTCACGATAAAATTTGACTCATGCGCACTCGCTTCTCGTGAGTGAAATTGGGGTTAGCTCAAACACCCGTGTATTACGCAAAATTCTGCTCACGTGCCCATCCCTAATTCAAAGTTTAAAGCAAATTCGATGCAAAACTGGCAAATAGCCTTTAATATTCTAAGTTTTATGCAATGAGTACAAAGTTTTAAATAGATATACCTATGGAACAGCAAGAGCAACTAATAATATTTATTTTACAAAATTTTTTAGAATTTATCCATTTTTTAAACTTAATAATTAGTTTTTTTTTTAATTTTAGTAGAAATTTCTAAAGTTATAAAGAGTTATACAAAATATATTCAAAAATTACGAAAAAATTAAATAAATGGTACACAAATGAACAAACGCATTGCCAAAACTTGTGCTCATAAAAAAAAATATTGACTCAGAAAATTTGGGATATTGACCAAGTTTAAAATAATATTCAAAAAACCTCCAAAAACCCAGATTTTTGGGAAAATATCTATTTGAGCGACCACCTCTTCCGAAAAATCTCAAAACCTTTAAGTTAAGCTTGAGTACCTATGAAAATCGAAAAACAAAAAAATTTTGGGACACTCTGCTGTGGCAAGTGTGGTAAGTATTAACACATTATAAATCACCTTGGTTAGTTTATACACTCATACAAATAAGTTTGTAAAAAGAGCAAAAAAGTTCATAAAAAACTAGCTAAAAATTATGTTGCAGGAAAAAGCAGTAAATTTAGCAGAATTTTTTTCTAAATATTAGTAAAATAAAACCAGCAAAAAAAAAACTGTAAAGTCTACTAAGTTTTAATTAATTTTTTAGTTGTTTTCATGAAAACTAAACAACTTAAATACAAGTCTGTGTTTTTAAGGTAAATAAAGTACAGAGTTGTATCTGTCTTTATTATTTCCTTTGTTCCTTTTGTATGTACATCGGAATGCTATAATATATCAAAAAAAAAACTTCCAAACTGTATGTACATCGGAATGCTATAATATGTCAAAAAAAAAAAACAAATAAAATAATAGAAAAAAGACAAAAATTAATTAAATGATCCTTGATTTTTCTTTTCTACACTAAGACTACTATGTAGGTAAGTAAAGACCACTGCAAATGTAGTTAAAAACAAATGAAATTTCACTTAAATCAAGGACGACTTACATTTCAGTAATTTCAACTAAAATTGTCATTTGTTTTTTAATATTCAAAAAATTATAAACAATTTTTGTAAATTGCAGAACCACATGTTAGTAAAAAATAAACCAACATTTATTTTTTGTATTTTTTTTAATTAACAAAAAACTGCTGTAAAAAATGAATGTAAAATCATAAAACAGTCTTTTGATGCGGTTTGTTTTTTTAAATGAACTACATGGATAGTAAAAAATTTAGTTTGTTCTACAAATGATTGACATTTATATTAAAAATAAAGAAACTGTATTACAACACAAACAACTGTGGGCGTTATGGTGTAATGGTCAGTGCGTTGTACTGTTACACAGATGATCCCGGGTTCGATTCCCGGTGACGATAACAACAATTTAGAAAAATAATATATATGAGTTTTCTATCCCTCATATGTATCGCAGCGACCGCTTTCGGTGTTCCCATAGCACTTAACCCCACCGAAGTAAAATAATGAATCAGGGCTATGAATTAAAAAGCTTCAATAAGTTCGTCAACACTCCATCAGGTGGCGAGCAACAACTGTTCTAAGACTTTTCATCTCGCGAAATGTTTGAAGCACTTTTTCTTTCCCCACCTTTCACCTCTACATAATCCCCTTTCCAAAGAAAGCAACATATTAATTAATAGGAAGCATTTGCTTCTCTTAAAAAAAAAAAAAAAAGAGCAGAAGTTTCCTGAGGTACATATATGTATTCATTGTTAACCCTTTAACCGGCAAGCCCGCCTCTAGGCGGGGTATTTTAAATTGGCCATAAGTTCGCCAAAAAAGTGTTTTATTATAAAAATGTAAGCTATATCGATAGAGAACGAAGTTATCCACATATTTTGCGAAGTAATTTTTTGTGTACATGTCATGGTTTGGAAGCGAGAAAGCGTTAAAGTTAAAATTTTCAGTAATTTCAAAAAATAAATATTTTGAAACAACCACAATTTTGAAAAGTCCTTAAATCACATTTCTGTTAACATGAAACCATCCATATTCCACACAAAGGAAGATTAAAGCCTAAACTTTTGGAAAACACTCTAAGTTTGTTCCAAGGACATACAGGACTTTAAAAGGATACATATAAAAGACATCATCTTATCTTGAAAACGAGTAGACGGATTTTTATGAAATTTGGCAGAAATATTATATTTGGTAGCACTATCAAACCTTCAAAGTTTCGTCAATATATATTAAAGTTAAGGTTCGTTATCGCTCGATTTCGCGTTTTTCGAAAAACGAAAATCGCCATATGCTTTTATCTAAAAGCTCAAAACGACTAATTTTTGGACTGTTGTTATATCTTTGTAAGAAGAATAATTTATGCCTTAACTTTTTAAACTTTATAGGTTAGTTTTTGAGATAGCCTCTAAACCTATTTTGACACATATCGCCTAAAATAGGCAACAAAAAAAATTTCGCCAAAACAAAATATTATTTATTTCTCGTACCGAACAAGTGGAATAAATTTCAGTCCAAAAAAGCTTATGCCGGTTAGAGGGTTAAACATTTTTTTTTTTAAATAATTTTAATAATTGGTTTGTTTAACATTATAAAATACTTTATAAACACTTAAACCAAGTAATTCTATTCAGAAAAAAATCTTTAAGTTTTTTACTTGTTTTTTAAACTTCCAATATCTATTCACCGTTAAAAGAATTTTTTTTTTTAAATAATTTTAATAATTTTTTTTTAACATTATAAAATATTTTATAAACACAAATAAAACCAAGTCTGAGTTTGAATTTTAACGTCTCTTTCAGACAATTGCAATTAATACTATAATTAATATGCAATTTTATTTATTTTAATTGTGAAAGGCGTGGTAGAGAAGAATGAGTGTATTTTCTAAAAATCATAACGATATTGTAAATTTTAAATTTTCTGAATCAGACTGCGCAATTTCTGGTATTGAACCTTCGTCAGTGACCCTGTTTTTTTTTTTTGAATAATGTAATATTTGTTATGTTTTTATTTGTTCGATTGCGTCTATATGAAATTCTCTGTGCAATCACTGACCGTGGTATAGATAAACTGATTTCTATTTATCCCACTGATCTATCATCAGGTCGAGTTTTGTTGTGATTAAAACTAGTTTTAATCAATACACGGTGTTTTTGTTCTTGCATACATAATCTCAGAAGTACAACTTCAACAACACAACAGTTCTATTTTTAGAAATTTACCTCACTCTAATGTCCACCGTTTTCCCATATGTTGTAAGTGATCCTTCAATTCACTTTATTTTTAAACTTTTGAATATTTTTGATAGTTTTTATTTTACAATAAAACAATTTACATAAATGTTTCTAAATATTTTTCTAATACGACGTGTTCACTTCACTTATCTATTTTATACTGACATATACTGGCATTAAAACGACCTCTGCTGGTTTTGATTAAGAATTCAGCAAAAAAAAAAATAATTAAAAATTTAGTATATCCTCAAGTTCAAATAGCAAAACTTTTAACTAGAATCTCAATTTCAACTAAAAATTAGTTTAAAACCTTGCAAAGATGCATTACAAACGGCCTTACTAATTTGTCTACGAACTTTTTTGTATGAGTGTAGGAAAGCAATTATGGCGACCTTGTATTAAAAATATTATGTTTTTTTAGTTACTTAAAAACTAGTATGTTTGCCAGTATTTCGCTGTCTAATGAAATTGTTTGGTTTACTATGCTACCTTTGTGTGCTCTTTTTATAGCTTTGTAATCTAATACAAACTAGTTGCTGTTAGGTGGTTGTAATTAAAACTTTAGAGAATTTTTTACCTGTTCGCGTAGTTCGGTTTCGTTAAGCCAGCCATTACCAGGAGCAAATTCACCAGCAGCCACAACACATACATCAACACCACGTGGACGCATTTCTTGACGCAAACAAGCAGCAAAAGATTCAACAGCTGCTTGGGTGGCACATTGAATGCCACGAACTGGTGATGGAACTTTGTTAAGACCTAAAGAATAAAAACAAAAAAAATAATAAATTTAAGGATATGGATATTTTTCAAAAAATGTTCATATTGCAATAATTTCTTTAATTTTGAACGGTAAGAAAATGGCCGATAAATTTACTTTAACGATTAAATTTACATCTTTTTGCGATTGCCCCGTAACGCTCATAGTTGAAAATTCTCAAAAGGTCGTCTAAGTTAAACTCAAAAATTTTCATATTTAGTTGTATTTTTGTTTTCGATATAGAATTTATACTAACGAGGGCACTACCCCTAAGAGTACATATAAAGGACATACATTTAAGGTTGAACTATTTTTTTTTAAGTGTCATCTCGAAGGTTTAAGGCTTGAACAGTAGGATTAAATATGACCCCATTTTGAGTTTTTTTGATAGTAATGTTTTTTTTCTAAAGAAACCATTGACAAATGTGATATCACTGTAAAAGTATTTTAGAGGAGCGTTCCCCGGTGTCCTTTTTTAGATCAACCTTAGATGTATGTCCTTTATAACACATAAATGATTCATCGGTGTGTACCGTTCGGGGTAGTTCTTTTGTAAGTGTGCTTAAGTTCTACCAGCAATATCGAAAAAGGTATGCGATAAAGTGTTAATGTTTTGAAACCAAATTTTGTTCGATTTTTATCCTTTACGCAGTGTTTTGGCCAGCAAATGTGCGTCCAATTATTATTTTTTTTTTGAAATTTTGGAGATTTTTTTTTTAATTTTTACTATATTTTTAAGTTTGATAGATTTTTTTTTGTTCTTGGAATTTTTTGTTTTTAATAATGGCGATTTTTTTAAATTTTGGCGTTTTTTTTTTGGAAACTGGCGATTTTTTTTAAATATTAGCAACCCGAGCAAACAAATTATATATGGTCTTATGTTTTTTCATCTTAAAATATATTATAATATGTGATTATATATGGTGTCGTGCATAATCATATATTATTATATATTTCTTATGTGGTAACATGTATAACGATATATTGTTAAATATTAATCTTTATAAAATAATAATATTAATCATATATGATAAACATAATATATATAAAGGGTCCGCCATCTAACTTTTTTTTCAACTAGTGGTTATTTCGTGAATGGTAACACTTAGCTCATGTCTGATTTGACAGATAATTAGTTTTATCCTTCCGCTGAACGAATATGGTTGTGTATACGCTTGAAAAACGCTGGGAAATATTGCGACATTACTTTGAAAATCATGGTAATGTTGCAGAATGCAGAAAGGAGTGGCCGTTACAGTCAATGGCGATCGTTATTGGGCCATGTTGAACGAATTTTTGTTCACAAAAATTGAAGAGGAGGATATTGGCAACATTTGGTTTCAACAGGACGGCGCTACGTGACACCGTTGGACTATTATTTGTGGGGTGCCGTCAAAGATAAGTGTTACGCCAACAGGCCAGATATAATTGAATATAAAGGACATCATTCGTGAAGCCATTGGTGAAATACAGCTGCACACAATCGATAAGGTGCTTAAAAATTGGACCGATCGTGTAGGCTACTGCATGGCCAGCCGAGGCAGCCATTTGAATGAAATTATTTTCCATTATCAACCGGAAGGATTGTACTTTCAAATAAAAAAAGAAATTTGAGAAAATATTCAGTAGTTTTTTTTTTTTTATAGCATTTTCAAAAAAAAAAGTTATTTGGCGGACCCTTTAGATCTATTATCATATATTATAATACATTCTATATAACACAATCTATATAATTTAAGATATAAAAATAAATGCTGTAGTACAAACTATACTTTTGTGTGTTATATAAGATATGCTTATATGACGCTTTCTTTTTGATCTCTCCACCCTCAGAAAAATTTTTGTCTGATCCAGTTGAAACTTGCAGTAAGTATTGTCCTATTAAATATAGGAAATACATGGAACAACTTTTTAAATTTGTCGAAAAAATGGGCGAAGTAGGCGGGGTCAAACTTTCAAAAATTGGCATATTTTTAAAAAAGTTACTAATATATTTTACATTTTTCTGCTGAACTGGATAATTTTAAAAATTTTAAATAAATAGTTATCGATAGACATTTTTATGAGGTACTGACTTTTAATATTTGTTTTTGAAAAATTTCAGAACATAGTCTGAGTTTATCCATTTTATACCAAAAAATCGTTATATCTCAAAACATGCCCCCTTTTTTTATTTTTAAATTAAAGACCATATTATTATCAATAGATGTGCAAATTTTTTATATATGGTGCCATATAAATAATGCAATTCCAGATATAATTATATAGGACATTAAGTTTAACAATTAAATTTGCGATATGATTATATATGGTCCAACATCATTATTATTTTTTATTTTTAAGACATAATTATGTATTGCAATATACAACCCCATATATAATTATATATAAGTGCAGATGTCCAAATTGTTTTTCTTTAATTTTTGTTTTTTAATATTTTGATTGAAAATAATATATGTCATGGGATATAAGTAAATCCAATTTAATCTCAAAGTATCTCATTCTATCCACCAACAATTACTTATCTTTTTGGATCTAATTAGATCAAAGTAGATCTACATTCATCCCATGGGAGATTTTGGGATCCATCAGGATCTTAAATTAGATTTTGGATGTCCCAGCTTTTAAATCAATTTTGATATTTGAGTTATCTAATTGGATATTACGGGATACCCCAATTTTGAGATAAACTATATCAAATAAGATCTACTTTTGTATTTGAGATAATCCTTTTTTTTCATCGGAAATTTTTTTAAGCTTTAAACGATTTTTTTCAATTTTACTAGGATAATAGAAAGATCCTGGTATGTTTATTTGTATCTTCACGTTAATAAGTAAAAAAAAAAATAAATCACCCTGCTGCTGTTATATAAAAATGTATCACTCGGGATCGATCCCAGACCTAGCCTATTTATTAATTCTCCTGAGGAGCACAATTTTTGTTCGGACTAAATTTTTGCAAAACTTGACCCAACAAGTTCCGATAATACAATTAAGATGCAACGCACACTCACATAACAAATTCGGTTGTCTCCACAGTATTTGTTATGTGTTTGTGCATTGCAGACCTTCCTTGGATGATGGAATTTCTATATTCAGTATTAAAACCAAATAATTTCTAATAATCGGTATAAATTCATATATTTTTGGAGTTTTTTTTAATCTCTTTCTTTAGTATTTCAAACTTAACTCTCTTTCAAAACTTACCAGATGTCATAAATACAACACGACCATTAGCGCCACGAATCAATGGCAACATCAATTGAGTTAAACGAGCACAACCTAGTTAAAATTAAAGAAAAAATAACGAATAAATTTTAAAATTAAATTCCTTACAAAAAAGCTCTTTTAACGCCATCTCTTACCTAATAAATTCAAATCCAAAGACTTGCGCAATACAGCAAATGGTATCCATTCTAATTCACCTAAAGCTATCCAGTGGGCACAGTGTATTAATGCCCACAAACCCTTGGCTGGTACACCGTGGGAACTCTGTGGTAAATGTTCGGAAACAAATAAAGCAGCTTCCAAAAGCTTTGAAGGGATAAAGGAAACAATTACACGTTAAAAAAGAGCTTTTTTTTATACAAATATTTTAAAACTTACAGTTTTTTCTGAAGTAATATCCAAATGAATACATTTCATACGTCCAGAAGTTTCTTCTTTAAGAATTTTAGCTTCATCGGAATCTTCGATTGGCACATTGAAACCAGCATAGACGGTAAAACCTAAATCATCTAATTTTTTAGCCAAATACCAAGCAATGGGAGCTTCACAGCCAGTAATTAAAACACCTTTACCGGAAGCAGAGACCTGGAAAAGAAAAATAGAGTGGGAAAATTAGATTAGCATGTTTAGTGATAATTAGGAAATTTAAGCCTTTAGAATAGGCAATGTTGAATTTCAATATATATTGAACCTTATGTTGCATAGTTTAAGGACTTGAATTTATTTGATAAAAGCTTGGATTTAGTTGGACTAGCAATAATATTTGAAGCACTTGAATTGTTTAAGCTTTTATATTAAAGCTTTTATATTATTTTTGGTTTATTTAAGTAACCGTTTAAGGCAGTGGTTCTCACCATCTTTTGCCTCACGGAGCCGTTGAGAAATCTCTACTGGTTCAAGGACCAGCAATTTTTTTTTCATACCCAGCAAAACCACACATTACCAAATAATGGGTAAAGTAATGTATCGACATTGGGCTCCACGCATTACATTATACCTTACTTCACTGACTATGAGCCTAAAAGTAATGGGTAGATAATGAATAATGGTAATGGATATTACCTTGTATGGAATAATGTAACTGGTTACTTGTTTTGAAAAAGTAATGTTTCTATGAATAGATTTTCATAAACAAAATTAAAAAAAAAAATAAATCAAATATTTTTTTTAATTAAATAAATAACGTGATATCAAAAATATACACCTTTCCCTCATGCTTACAAAAAATCACAAAGTAATATGTCTATAAATAGATATCCAACAAGATACTTTAATAATTACCTCACGTTTATTATTCATGCACTATGTATTTGATGATCAGTAAGTCATTATTTTATGTTTTGAAGTAATGTAAAAGGTAATGAGGTATCATTACAAGGTAATCCATGCGTTTTCAATTATCGGTAACTCATTACTTTTAGCTTCGAAATAATGCTAAAGGTAAGGAGTATGCATTACAAAGTAATGGATTATGTAACCCACTATCGGTAACTCATTACTTTTTGTTGGGAAATAATGATACAGTTAAGGAGTACATTACATGCATTACTTTATCGCACCCATTATCAAAGTTGTCCTGGGTATATTAAAATAAATTCAAAAGTAACGAAACAAAAAAAAAATGGATTTTTATTCTAAAAATAAAAAAAAAAATACATTTTAAAACTAAACCCGATTACGATGAGCTCCGAGTGACCTGTAACAGATTACCTTTGCACCTGTTTTAGGAGAGCTTCTTTTACCAACGGTTACATGAAACCGGTTCTAGAACAGACTTTTGAAAAAAATATTGTGATATTATTCTAAATTTGTTTCAAACAATCACTTTGTCTAAACTACTGGCGGACCCCCTGTATATATACTCCTACGGACCACCATTTGGCAGCCGTTGCTTTAAAGTAAGTTTTAAAATTTTACATAAATTTAACCTGCAGCTATGTAAACAGTTATTTTAAACATTTCAAAGAATGCAAAGAAAACACCTTGTTGGTAAAAAAAAACTATAGTATACTTTTAGGATATAGAAAAATTTAAAAGTCTTTTTGAAAGGATTTTGTTCAAGAGAAAAGAAATTTTACAGTTTTATTTATAATAAAAAGTATAGCGGGCCTTTAGGCTAAATTTCAAAAGATTTTCGGGAGTCTCGAAAGCACAATTCAAGGCCTACTAGCCAGTTTCTTAACGAAATACTATAAATACTTAATAAACTTTAGACAATAAAAATATATTTCCAATCAAAAACATTGCCTAATTTTAGGCAATTTAATAAATTAAAATACACGAGTTTTCTTTGTTGTTATTTTTTGCTGTCTACTTAACAGTTTACTAATATTTCCCAAAAATTCTTTCAGCTATTAAACATGAATTTCAATTTGTAACTAAAACTTAAAACACAACATGCTGCAACAAAAATCAACAAAAACATGTCTGCATAACTTGTTGTTATACGGTCAACAAATCTAAACAATTTTAATGAATAGGAAACCCATATAACCGTATGTAGAACCATGTGTTAGTTAGAAGATACAGCAATTATGATAAACCACCATCAACAGCAACGACACCAGAGGCAACTGCAATCAAACAAATTAACAAACAGCATTTTTACACTATCATACGGTTATATGAACAAAAAAAACATACTTGCACTGGCAAAACAACCGAATTTTAATTAGACAAATTTGTAAAAGGTCCTAAATAACAATTTAGTTTACACAAAGTAGAGGGTGTACCCAATTTGTATTTAAATCGCGTAACTTAAGAAAACCTTGCATATTTTTAGGATGTAACAAAACTGCAAAAGCATTGCCTACTTAAAAAATTTAAAGCAAAGAACTTTAACTCAATTTAATAACACGGCATGATATCAAAAAAATTTATAAGGTTCTGACCATCAATTCTAAATAATTCGGGTATGCTGCAATCGATCTATTGAACAGTTCTTTCGCAAAATGACTTCATGATAAAAACTTTAAAAATAGGGAAACATTAGAAAAACCCCTAAATTGCAGGTTAAATCTTCACTAAGAGAATTCTCTGCATAATATCAATGAATTTTGGCATTAGATCTATGAAATGTCTCTGGAACTCGTCCATTGAAACTTTTCATTAAATTAATGCAGTATTTCATAAAATTTCATAAAACTAATGAAAAAGTTTCATTAAAAATTGTTTAATTAAAACTGTGGAGCTTTTTCATAAAGTTTAAGAAATTTTTCCTTCACATTGTAAAGAAATGTAGTTTTTTTTTTGATGTTTAGTGAAAATGTTTCATTAAAACTCGTCCAAGAAATTCTCTCTGTGTACAGTTTTGTGAATAAAATATGTAACTCAAATTAGAATACATGCGTTGTATTTACATTTCAACAGAAAGGAATCAGATTGATTGCACTTTAAGAACGTTATATGTAAAATACTGCATTTACATGCGCCAAACTTTAAAGTCATTTTGTAAAAAAACACTGTCATACATCGAAAAACACGGTACGAAATTGAGATCAGCGTGCCTGAAATATATATAGAATCCTTGTTCATGTTTAAAATTTACAATTTTGTCTTCCTGTGTAATTAATGTTAAATAAAATTGTTTCTGGGCTCCCGGAACAAGTCCTCTAGTTGTATTTTTTTAATTAAAACCTTCATTTAGGACCTTTTTTAAATAACAGTCACTATACCTGCAATGGCCCTTTGTTACAGTTCATTAAAATGCTGAAGTTCACAAAAAAATATATGACAAGTATGAAATTGCTGTTGTTACACAGAGAGAATATATTTGAGCGAAAAATAATGAAAATTTTTAGTAAATCAATTAAGTTTTCTTCACAAAATAAAAGAAAATGTTTCAGCAAATAATGAAAATCTTCATACTTTTTACGAAACCATTTTTCTTTATGAAACTTCTTCATTAAGTGTCTGCAACTTCAATAAATAAAATAATTCTTTAGAAAGGAATCTCTACTACTTTTTGAGATATCTAAAAAAAATATATACACACAAAAAAATCTTTGCCAAGTAATTAGGAGTATTTCAACTAAAAAAGTTTTTTTTTCACATTAATTATTCAAACAAGTAAACTTTTGGTAAAATATTACTAGTTTTCACATCACTTTTGCGAATAAACTTTATTAGTTGAAATGCTCCTAATAACTTAGCGACGATATTTGTTTGTGTATAATTATTTTATTTTTATTAAAGAAAATATTTGGAAAATTATTAAAAAATTTTATAAAATTTCTGAACCCCAAAAATGTTTCTATTTCTATTCATTTTTATCATTATCTTTCACACAACAAAAACTAAGGCCTTTTGAATGGTGTCCCAAGCCCAAATTTGGCGATAATTCAAAGCTTCAGGGTAGCCACAGTTTCAAAAAAAAAAAAATATCGTTTCAGAAATATGCCAAACATATTTAACAAATTTGATCGCAATTGCACAACATCGAAAAATGTTTCGTTGAAATAAAATGGAATTGCTCATTATGCAAAATTTTGCATTTAGAACCATGTACCGCTCTTGTTAGGGTGCTTCATGAAGTGCAAATATAATAATTCCGATATTGTTTGAATTTCAGGTTCTAATTTCCAGTTGAAAATTTAAAACTTTCGAACAAAGTGAAGTTATGTAGTTCTGAGATTATGTATGCAAGAAAAAAACACCGTGTATTGAATAAAACTAGTTTTAATCACAACAAAACTCGACCTGACGATAGATCAACGCTCTGTCTAACGTGTAGTGCGAGTGCATGTGGCATTAGAAATCAGTTTTTCTATACCACGGTCAGTAATTGCACAGAAAATTTCATATAGACGCAATCGAACAAATAAAATACAACATTATTCAAAAAAAAAACAGGGTCACTGACGAAGGTTCAATACCAGAAACTGCGCAGTCTGATTCAGAAAATTGAAAATTTACAATGTAGTTATGATTTTTAGAAAATACACTCATTCTTCTCTACGACGCCTTTCACGTGAAAAAATAGTGTTTTTATATAAGTAATACAAACGAGGAATTTTACTTTTAAAACAACTTACCAGACTTGGGCGACGCCAATTACATTTCACAATCGTTCACTTGAGAAATTTTTACATATCATTAATAATATCGTGAGCTTAATCGCTTCCTTGGAAAATTTGTAAAATTTTTAATATCAAACATGGGGATTATTAAAAACATCTGAATATTTAATTACAGGGCAATTACTCAATTATACCCAATTACATGTAATTGAACATAAAAAAGTAATTGGCCTGTAATTAAATACACAGATATTGGTAGTATGCCCCATGTCTGGTATTGAAAAAATTGTAAATTTTCCAAATAAGCCTTTAAGCCCACAAGTGTGAGCGTAGGTCTAAAATTTTAAATGATATAGAAAAATTTCACAAGTGAATGATTTTGAAATGTAATTGACGTCGATTTTTAAATGTCACATTAAAGGGTTTTCAATATTTTTCAATATTTTACATTTTTTTCATACTTTTTAAAATTTGTTCTGTTGATTTAATTATCAAGCAAAAGGTATTTGAGAAAATAGTGCTAGAGTGAAAAAAATTAATTAAAAACTTAAAAAACAAAAAACTTTCAAACGTTTGTTAATCTCATTTTATATTTCCTGTATTTGCCCATGTAACTTGCCTACACTGTTAAAAATCTACATATATGGATCCACATATGAGCACACATGAATCACACTTGTCCCCTTGCATGTACACAAGATTCGTATGTATTCAAAAATGATTCATATATGTTCATATGAGGGACTATATATGTTTATGTGTGTACATTAACTAACATTTAGGTAATATTTACGTATAAAACACTGTGCTACACATTCAAGTTTTACTTTGGAGCAACTCATTTCCAGGACATTTTATAAAAATTGCATATTTTGTCAAAAATTTAACAATATTTTAATGTTTTTTATCAAAGTTTGGATAATTTTCGATATCACTTAGATTTGATTAGGCAATAATCATTATAATTAAAGTTCATCATAATAATTAAAGTACATCTTTTATAATTTACGGAAAAAAAAATATGAAAGGTGTTATTCTGTAAATTTCTTAGTGGGTCTTTTCAGCTCAAAGGTGTTAAAATTAACCCTATATGGATCATAACTAAAATAATTGTTTTTATCAATAGGAGCTTTTTTTTATCGATTTAAAAGCTTTTGCAGTATTATAGTCACAATTTAAATTAAGTTTCTTAGGTGTTTTTTGTACCACGCCACTAAGGGTTAAAGAGTTTTTAAATAAAAGTAAACAAAATTATAGTCTAAAATCAAAGTTAAGTCACATTTTTCCGTAAATTACGCAAACTTTTATGAAAAAATTTAGATTTTTCTCAAGTCTTGACAAAATTAATATAAAATGTCCACTAAAGAAGTCGCTCCTCACACAAACATGAATTTTTATTATTTCACAAACACGAATTTTCAATTTAAAATTTAAAAATTTTCAATTTCAAAATTAATAAATGTCGACTTTATATAACACTAACAGCTTCTTACACTTTCTTAACCCTCTAACCGGCAAAACCCGCTTCCAGGCGGTATATTTTAAATTTTCCATAAGTGCGACAAATGAGTGAATATGCCACTTATATATATTAGAGTTCGTCAGAAAAGTATAAAATTTGTTTGTTTTTAGGATATCAACACTTTTTAAAATGTTTTTGCATCAGTAAAAAACTCCAACTCCTTCCACATGCCCGCGACGACCAAAACCGCTGATTAAGGGTCCCAATTCCTACACTGATAATAATCCATGCATAAAAATATCAATAAATGTCATAATAACAAAATCTTTCGTAAAGTAAATTAATATTTGTTCATTTTACGAATGTTTTTGTTGTTTTGACATTATTTTCGTATTTTTACCATGGATTATTATGAGTTTATTATATTATAAAAATAGTAATCGACACATTAAAATTAGGCAGTCTAAAAAATCTTTAAAATTAATTGAAAAAAAACACGTTTTAATTATTTTTCAATTTGTGGGGTCATTTTTGATTCCAGGCTGAAGTGGGTTAATGATATCCGATAATGTCAGAATTCCATATCTGAATAATTTTCAGTATAGTAAATGAATTAAATGAAATAAAAAATGAAAATTTTCAGCTCGGGTTAAAGTGACTCAACTCAAAATTTTTAATTTTTCAGAAATCGAAAAAAAAAATTTGCAGCTTTATACAAATTGAAACATAAAGAAAGACATAACTGTTTTTTAGCAACAGTTAACAACAATAATATATACTGATATTTTGTTTATAGATAAACAAGTATATTGTGCATAGTTTAAGCATATAAAACCGAAAAATTAAAATTTTGAGTTGAGTCACTTTTGAACTGGGTGTGCGATTTGTAATAAAACTGGGGGGAGATGTAATGAACGAAAATTGACAAATCATTTCTTAAGGTGCATCCTAATGAACATATGTCAAACTCTACACAGCATATCATCAATAGTTGGACAGTCTGTTGATTTTTTTGTAATATGAAAATCCATATTGAAACTGTGATGTCAGGGAATTGGTTTGTATGATTTTTGGAAACTCAAAATACAGCGACTTTTCATTATAATGAATATTAGGGTTAACAAATTTTAAATTTAACTAATGAGTTATCTAATAAGCAGGGCAAGGAATTTCATGCAACTAAAAACCAAAAATAGGCGCATATTAAATGCAGTTAAAAACATAAAATATGCTCTAAAAACAAGAAAAATATGCAATTAAAAAAACACTTTATGCAGAAATCAATGTTTAAAAACATAAAAAATATAGAAGAAAAAAATTAATTTAAAATCTATCATTTCATCAGCGACATAATCTTATACTTTTCACCGCGTTAGCACGATATTAAAATGTTGAAATGATTTTGCTTAAATCAAAATACGAAAATGTATGCAAGTTTTAAGAAATTAAAAAATACCAAAAATAAATAGAAAATAAATAGAAATTATGCACTAAAAATTACAAAATATGCATAAAAAGTCGTAGTATGCAAAATATGCATAAGTAACTACAAAACGATTGTATTTTGTTTTAAGTTTTATAATTCGGAAGCTAAAATTTAGAACAAATTTAGAACAAATAAAGACTTTATATTTAATCTATAAAAGTTTCTGATTATCATGAAAAAACATAAATTTTCATGAAATTCCTTGCCCTACTAATAACATTTTAAGCAATTGTTCGTTGTTTCGAAACAAAGTTGGGCTTTTTGTATTATTCAATCCATTTATACTCCCTTTATGCACATATTTTGCTATTTAACAACAAGTCACGTATTGTACATAGGGTTTTTAACCCGGGAAGTTCCCGGGACGAAATTCTCGGGAATTTTGAGAATTTTTCACTTTTCGATTCGCGGGATTTTTGTCGGATTTTAATTAAAAAAAAATCACAACAAAATAAAAAAAATAGCAAAATAAAAAATAAAAATTCTGTAAGAAATAAACCTGGAAAAATAGCATTTAACTAAAATTTAGTTAAAAATGACGTTGCAGAAAAAACTGCTAAAATTATCAGATTTTTTTCTTGCTAAATATTAATAAAATAAGAACAGCAAACTTTGCTAACTTTGCAACAGTTTAAAGGTTTATAAAAAATCTCTTAATTTTAGCAGTTGTTTCTTCAACGTCTTTTTTTTTACCAATTTCAAGTAGTTTTAGCGAAAATTTTTTCTAATATATTTAGTTAGAATATTGATCTACCTCAAGTCCAAAATCAAATATTGGATAAAAAGTTTGATAATTTTCCTGATAGACAATATAATTGTTTCATAGACATCACCCTAATCTACAGTTGTCCGCAATAAGAAATTTAAGATTGGCTTAACTCAAACCGAGACATTACATACAGCCGAAAGTTAACTTTACTTGAGCTAGAACAATTTTCTAACTAAGTATATAAAAATATAGAAAGTCCGAAGAAACAATTTTTGTATTTTTAATACAAAATTAATACAGTTTTACTAATTTTTTCTAGTGGTGTGGTTATTATAGAAATAGTACTGGCCCTTGAAATTGTTTATAGCAAAACGAATGCTTAAAAATATAGCTGAATTAACAGTGATCCTTAAATATGATTATATATTTTGGTTTTTCTTAAGTTTTTTTTTCACAATTAAAATTAAATATAATTGCTTATTAATTATAGTATTAATTGCAATTGTCTGAAAAAGACGTTAAAATTCAAACTCAAACAAAAATCAAACTTTGCTCTCTGGCAATTCTTCCTTAACTACATAAGCGCCATCTATCGAATATACAAAGAATATATCATAGATGTGGCATCACTTACAACATATGGGAAAACAGTGGACATTAGAGTGAGGTAAGTTTCTAAAAATAGAACTGTTGTGTTGTTGGAGTTGTACTTCTGAGATTATGTATGCACGAACAAAAACACCGTGTATTGAATAAAACTAGTTTTAATCACAACAAAACTCGACCTGACGATAGATCAGTGGGCTAAAGCGCTCTGTCTAACGTGTAGTGCGAGTGCATGTGTCATTAGAAATCAGTTTATCTATACCACGGTCAGTGATTGCACAGAAAATTTTATATAGACGTAATCGAACAAATAAAAACATAACAAATATTACATTATTCAAAAAAAAAAAAAAAAAAAAAAAAAAAAATACAGGGTCACTGACGAAGGTTCAATACCAGAAACTGCGCAGTCTGATTCAAAAAATTGAAAATTTGCAATGTAGTTATGATTTTTAGGAAATCCACTCATTCTTTTCTACCACGCCTTTCACAAAAAAAGCTTTCACTATCAAAACTTTAATAAAAATTTATTTCAGAATCCTAGGAATTCCCGGAAATTCTCCAAAAAATTTCCCAATTCCCGGGAATCGAAAAAGATCGGGAATATGAGAACCCTAATTGTACACCACCTACACAACAATTGATAACAATTGCAACTAAATTTGGTTGGTTCTTAATTAGTTGGAGATTAATGAAACAGCATTTTAGATTATTGTAATGAATGGCTAGGCAAGGAATTTAAATTTTTATATGATAAAAACTAGAATAAAGAATTAGTTAAGAGACACTAAGAGCAGATACTTTAAAAATTAAAAAAAGAGTTTAGATTTTGAACACTTTTTAATTTTAAATAAAAAAAAATTTATAAGTTTTCTAAAGTAAGGCATTTATATGAGGAATTTAAAAATGTTCGACACTATTTAATTGCATCTTATAATATTACCATAATACGTTACTAGAAGGGCAATATATTAGAAGGGCAATATATGATTGGATTAGCAGAGTTAAATTAGTACAAGGGATTATACAAAACAATGTATTGCCCCATGCAAAAAAATATAAATTTCTTAAAGTTGTGGAAAATTTACGTTTTTGTTTTGAAATCCACAACAATTCTACTCAAATTATAATATCCACTCAATCTCAGTGCGTTCCGGTAATAGGAAGAATTTTCTGAGTGTTGCTTCTCTTTAAAAAAAAAAAAAAAAAAAAAAAATTACCTTAAATTTAGTAGAATGCAAATAACAGTACATTTTGCTAAAATCAACAGAATTTTTTGCTAGAAAATTGTAGAATGCTGATTTCAGAAGATCAGATTTTTATACGCATAAAAAAAAAATTAAAAATTTGTTTATGTTTTTGTTTTCTACTAATATTTAGCAAATTTGACGTCGATTTTAGCAGATTGATTTGTTACCAAAATCGGTTAAGAAATTACAGAGTTACAGCTGATTAAATGTGCCAGTCGTAAACATACTCTTTTAGCATTATCTCTATTCGAGGGTATATTGAAACTTCTCAAACCGGTTTTGTAATACACTTAGCTAGACATATAAACCATACTAGGTCACTTAAAAAGTGATGTCAATTTTTCTTCTTCTTTGTAGCACCGTTAGTAACACTTTTAATTAAAAAAATGGGAATTAAAATAATTTCCTTTTTTTTTTAATTTTAACCAATACTCAGGGAATGCCACCTACTCATGCAGTGCATTGTATTGATCAGGAAAATAGGGTATAGGAGGGAGGAAAGAGGGAGTAGTATTTGTGGATATTTGATTTAAATTTTTCTAAATTGTAAGTAACAGGAAAGACTTCTGCGGGAAGTTTGTTCCACATACGAATCGTTCGACTAAAAAACGAATTTTCTCTGTAATGCGTTGTGCGAAACACAGGACAATCAACTACAAACGGATGTGCTCTACTAGATAAGCGAGTATTACGAATGAAAACTCGGGCTCGAGAAATAAGTTAACTTATCTCAGATGAGCACCTCCCATGGTAATATCGAGTGTCACACAACCCACATTCCGACGATGCTCCAATGAATCAATAGAGTTGGATACACTACTGTCATTGATAAGCTTCGTCGCCCTCCCCTGAACACGGTCCAGAAGCTTCAGAATAGACACTGAAGCCCCTGTCCATATATGAGAGTTGTATTCCATTTTCGGCAGGATATAGCTGGTATAAATAGTAAGGAGATCGAATGGAGTGAAGTAAGTCTTGCACCGTTTCAGAAAACCAAGACACTTGAATGCCTCTTTCGACACTTGAAATACGTGCTTATTCCAACGGACATCACACTGTATTCTCATGTCCAGAACATCAAGAGTATCCAATTCGTATAAAACATTTTCGCGTCTAAGTACTTTGGCACGCTCGGTTCTCGCCTTTTTGCGATGCAGATCAGTAACGACGTTCTTATTCTAACGCCAATTACTGAACGCTGCCTCTCTGGATCTGACTGCATTTTTGCACGTCTGCTTAAACCAACACTTGTGTTTTGATTTTCCCAAAATACGCTTCGTTGGAATAAAAAATTTCATTCCTAACATAATAATATTGACTACCATTTCTGCAGCGGCATCGACGTTGTCGTCGAGAAAACAAATTTTCCAGTTAAAATGTCGAAAGAAATCGTTGAGCTCGGCCCAACGAGCTTTTTCGTAGAGGAAAACAGAGCGTTTCGGCGCTGAGTTAGAAACGCTACGAAGAGTAGAATACGAAAAAGATGCAGAAATAGTACTGTGATCCGAATTTCCGAGAGGTGCAAGTATTTTCACTTCGTACTTTTCCTCACATGGTATCTAAAGTCAGTTTCAACGGGTTTTTGAACATTTTTGAAGTAGCTCATATTACTTGCCTTCAATAAAAACTTTGAATCTGTGTCAATATATCAATTAACGTTTTCACAATTTATAACCTTTTTGCTATACAACAACTAGTGAAATCTAGGTGTTTTGCTGTTATATCATCTAACACCTAATACAAGACTATTAACAATAGATTTACCTTTAAGGGGTTTTATACAATAAAATACACAATCACTCAAAATACTTGAACGTCTACTATGGCCAAAGGTATCAAATATTCTACAAACTAAAAATCACCATTTATAAAGCCTTAAAATAGGCAATTGTGCTTTGTGTGTGTGTTAATCATATAACACCTAAAAGTAGACCACAAAACAATTCACAATATCTCAGTAAAACAATTTTCATAATTTGTTTTTGTTTTTTTGGCTGGCATGCTTAAAGGCGTCATCAAAGATTCCACCGGAAGGATGTTATGTTAGTTTAAAGTGTATAATAAACTTACAGCAACAGCTTACAAACACACTTTAATAATTTATGCAAATCACAAAGAAAAAGGTATAGATTTTTCAAAAAAAAAACAAACAAACAATTTGTCGAGATCTACAAAATTTATAACCACATAAAAGGTGAGAATAGCTAACACCCTAAAACTATGCAACAAAAAAAATCTATAAACAATGGCGTTACTTGGAATGGCATATTTATAAGGAAATATTAGTTGAAAAATTTAAATTGAATCTTTATGCTTTTAACACTAGGCTATAGTTTTATTTATAAAGTGCTTAAAGCTTACCAATACCTTGAAGTATGCTTTAGAAAAAATTATAGATAAACCTGTTATTTGCTATTAAAATTTTTCTACTATTTTATTTATTATTTAGCTTTAGTATATATAGCGTGATTGTGGGAGTTTTAAAAATAACAACTATAAAGGAAGGATGTTAGTTATGTCAGTTTAAAGTAGAGATGGGCACGTGATTGAATTTTGACTCACACCCACGCACGCTCACGAGAGAAAAATTCCACTCTCGCACAATCATTCACGAGCATTATTCTCCTACTCACACTCACACACGTGATTAAATTCATATTTTACTAATACTCACTCATGATTCACGTGAATCACGCAAATTCACGAAAAAATTTTACGGAAAAAATTTAATTGTAAAAATTAGGGTGAATTGTAGAGTTGTGTATTATAGTTCGCAGCTTGTTTAGTTCAGTTTAAATACTAAACTAGTTCGTTCTTCTAGTTCGCTGACCCATTTGCCAAATTTTTCCAATTATTCATAAGATTATATTGGTCAATGGTGGCTTTTTGGACAGTTCTGAATATAATAAACGCAAATTATAAAGGATAATTTGAAAATGAACTACATCGTGAACGAAATGAACTTAAGTGCCCAACTCTAGTAAATTGTCAAAATTGCTTTGAATATGTAATTTTGCCATTGATTTTGTATTTTAGAAGCTCAGAAATGGCGAACAAATTAAAGAAAATACTAATTAAAAGCAAAAAAGGGAAGTTTCGTAGAATTCTACTCAAGCGCACTCATGCATACAAAAATTTGACTCACGCACTCTCACTCAGGAAGAATTGTTTCCTACTCGCACTCAATCACGTTCAAGTGAAAAAAATTTGGTTTCACTCATTTCACGTGAATAACGCAATATTCTGCCCACATGCCCATCTCTAGTTCAAAGTCTTTATAATATATTTTATATCAGTGTAAACTAAAAATAGTTAAATAAATTGAGTAAATCTACTTAAAATTAAATCTCTTTTTTCTCTTTTATGCATCCTAGTTATCAATTTCCTGTCATATGGTTTAGCACAAAACAGGTTTTCCTTTTGAGCACCATAAACAGTTCTTCACCAAATACACGCCAACCCGGAAGAGGATTTAACCCAAAAGTGATAACACCAAAAATGTTTTTTTTTTTTTTTGATTATGTATTGGTTTGTCTCAGAACAATTTAGCGATAAAAGCTAAAATCTTCGATCGAGTACTTTTTGCAAAAATCTGTTTTAAATTTTCAAAATTTAAAATTTTCTAATTTTTTCGAAAACTATGCGAGATACGAAATTCGGCACAGGTTAATGTTTTGAGTTCTTTTTTTTTGGAACCATTTGCAATAAAACCAGGGGGGTGGGGGGGGGGGGGGGGGGGGGGTGGGTGGTTCAGTGAATGAAAATCGACAAACAGCTTCTTAAGGGGCATACTAATACCATTCTAATTTTTTTTTACCATTTTTTATAACAATTAAAAAATTAGCTTTAGTCCTTTTTGATAGCACCTTAAAAAAAAAAGGTTAATTCCTTCTATTATTAAATAAATGTTTTGCTTTCATGGGAGAGGTGATAGTGGAGAAGTGAAAGTTGGGGAGCGATAAAGGGCTTGAAATATGGCAACAATCTAATTGCGCGAAATGATAAGTCTTACAACAGTGGTTGCACGCCTTCTGATGGAGAGTTGGCGAAACTGTTGAAGCTGTTTGGTTTATAGCCCTAATTTTTTATTTTACTTCGATGGTCTTTAATGATATGGAAAGATCGAATGAGGTCACTGCGATATGTATGAGAGATTAAAAACTCATACATAATATTTTTCTTAATTCATGCTGTCGTCGCTGAGAATCGAACTCGCAGCCTTCTGAGCAACAGTGTAATGCGCTAACCATTACACCACAACGCCATACAAAAAGGATAGACTTTTTTGTTTTTGATTGATATGGTGTTTAAAAAAAAAACACACTCATAAAAAAAGTCAGTACAAATAGTTGAAAATTCAGCAAATACAACAGGAAAAAGTAACAGAGTTTGCAACAGCAGATTATTCAATAAAGTTGAGAATCTTATTCTGCTAAATTTAGCTGAACTAAATATTAGTTTTAAAAAAGAACGTTAAACATTTTAACTAACTAGACTGTTAAATACATTGAAAATACTAGTTTAATTTTGCTAAGGATTTAGCTAAATCAACAGAATTGTTTAGCGTAATCAAGAGAAAATTTCAGTAAAAAATGCGTCTCAGGATCTGAACAGAGACATATTCTCAGGATCTGACCACAGTCTATATTTATTACCGATATTATAAGTTGTTAATAAAAACTACTTAATAAGTACGGAGTAACAATTCTTTTTACATTTTGTTCTATCTTGCTTAGTTTCAGAGTTGTAGGAATTATTACGATTAAAAAAAAAAAAATTATGAGAAAATAATGCCATCTTTAAATGAAACTGATAGCGGAGACACAAAAATAAAATATTTTTTTAAAACTATTGTGGTTTAAATTAACTGGAAAATTTGTAAATTTAAGAATAACGGATTCAAATGCGGATACAATTTATTTGTGGTGAAAATAGATAACTCTTGACTTTAGCTAAATAACTGATGTAAATGTAAGCAACAGAAAAAATCCTTTCAAACCCGTTTAACAGATTTCTGTACTTACATTTTTATGAGTGTATATTGTTTTATGTATGATTTTTGTACTTACTTATGTATGATTTGGTACCGTGAAATAACTCCCAAATGAAATAACTCCCAATGAAATAACTCCCAATGAAATAAGTCCCAAAAGAAATGAAATGAGTCCCAATTTTAATAAATGAAATAACCTCCAAAGAAAAAATGAAATAAGCCATAACATTTGGGAGTTATTTCATAGTAATAAAATAACTCCCAACAAAGAATGAAACAACTCCCAATGAAAAAAGTCCCAAAAAAATTAAATAATTAACAATCGAAAAACATCCAATTCTATTTATTTCATAAATAAATGTAAAAATGTACATGTACGGGTGGTGTATAGTCGCACGCAGAAAAAACTTTATTTCGCGAAGCCGCCTGCCGCGTTCTACGGAGGAAAAAAACCCCTAAGAGCGGCCAAAGGCCGCCACACAGAAAAACTTGTTTTTACAAATTACTTGATGTCTTAAAAATATAAGATTTTAACGGATTCCACATTTAATTTGAAAAACAAGTTCTTCTGGGTGGCGGCCTTCGGCCGCTCTTAGGGGTTTTTTCCTCCGCCGTAGAACGCGGCAGGCGGCTTCGCGATATAAAGTTTTTTCTGCGTGCGACACAAAAGAAAATTCAAAATTACTGATCTGTTTCCACACTGGAGTATAATGTCCATGGACCTTATGTCGTAACACGTTTTCTTCGTAGCACGTATAATATTTTCTTCCTCTAGCTTCCGAATTTTTTAAATAAATTTGATTTTTGACTTTTTCGTATAACACTTTACTATTTCTTCTTTTGCCACTCATTATTTAAAATTCAAGATTTGCCAATATTTTTAATCACTTTAATACCGATTTACTTTACTTACCAAAATTCTAGCAGGAACTGCGTTCCTTTTGGTAAAATAACTCATTGTATTGCTATTATTTACTTTACGACAATTTTAAGAACCGTTACAAATGCATAAAATTTACAAAAATTGAAATGAAATAACTCCTAACAAAAATGAAATAACTTCCAACGATAAAATCACATTTAAAAATGAAATAAGTCCCAACTAAAAAGAAATAACTCCCAATGCCAAAAAGAAGTGAAATAACTCCCAACAAAACCTGTTTGGGAATTATTTCATTTGGGAGTTATTTCATAATGAAATAATTTCTAACAGAAGATTGTGAAATAAGTCCTAACGCATTGGGAGTTATTTCATAATGAAATAAATCCCAATTTATATGGAAAATTTTTGGGAGTTATTTAATTTTTTTTTTGGGAGTTATTTCATTTGGGAGTTATTTCACGGTACCTATGATTTTTGTACTTACTTTTTTTATGAGTGTATATTGTTTTATGTACTAAAAATAAGGTAATCAATAATATATTGGATTCTTCAAAATTTGACCCTACGGGACAAAAGTCGGGACATCAGAATTCGTTTTAGAGGTATGGTTCCTTCGGCTAAGTTTCTTATTTTGATTCCTAGAATACGATTTTCCTTGTCCGTTGAGATATTTTTTTGCCTCCCTACAAATCGAAACACCCTAATATACATATATTTCAAATACAAAAAGTTTAATATATGTCAGTTTATTCCATAAAATCGGTTGGTATTATTGCTATACTACTCTTACTACACTTATAAAATTATAATATTAAGATTGTCATATGACAGTTTTTTTTTAACTAACTTTGATTATATAATGACCTTGATTAACACTCTTTGTTTTATTTACTTATCTCAAAGATATAAACTAATTAGGGTTATTACCTTGGCTTTTTGAACATTTTAATATGCCGCTCCCAGATTTATGGCATTTAGTTGTAACAGGTAGAAATGATGTGTATTATAAATCAGTGATGGAAAATTTAAACTTTGAAAAGGTACTGTACTAAAATCGCACTCTAAATCGACGGTACTGTTTTGATTCAAATGTTATAAAATTAAATAATGCTCAACTCGAGTTATTTAAGTTTCAAATTCCGTAAGATCTTCTGGAAAACACTAAGATTTAAAAAATTGTTGCTATCAGTAAATAAACCTAAAAACCTTTTAATGTGAGACCTTTAAAAAATATAATATTTTGATTCTTACAGCCGCAGGTTGTTGAAAAATTTATCATATAGAGACAATCTGACAATTTTAAGACACCAATAATAATACAATTTAAATGGAAAATCAGTGATGACGCCTGTCCATAACAAGGCAGAAACTAGTCTAGTCTGATTTAAAAATTAATAGGGTTCATCATTTTTAGAGAAAAACGTTTATTCTTCTTCTTAACCTCAACATTTTTAAATATAATATTTTTATTTTTAATACTTTTTTGGGAAAAAATGTGAGGTCTTTAAATCATATTGTATAATCTCAGTAAAAAATTTTCGTGTTTTTAGAAGCAGGATAAAACAAATGCGCTGATATAAGTGCTTACTATTACATAATATTGAGAAGCAGCAAAAGAAACGAATAATTTTAGTACAAAAATAAACAACCAAAAATTTTGAGCTTTCTGTTTCCCTAACAAGGATGCAGGTTGTAATTGCAGAAAGTTCCATATCGTGAATTATAAACGATCAGTAAAAATGTTCCCGAGTGACTTCCGATTGTGTTTGGCGTTTTCGAGTATGAAATAAAAAATAATGAGTCATTAAACTGTTTCTGAAGAGCTTGCACGTGGAGCGGTAAAAAAATAAAATAATTATATTATATGTCAAAATTTTTAAAAACAAAAAACTACATCTGTAGAATTTTATGTAGAATAAATTATAAAGGGTCCGCCAAATAACTTTTTTTTTCTGAACTCCTGAACCAATTGGACTTTGTATGGCGTCATACCAAGGTCTTTATGCAAAATTCGTCTCAATGATGTCTCCGAAATGTTCAATTGTTGAGAACGACGGTGAATTGATGTTGATGGCGCTTCACGCACACTTTCTGCCACAGCAGCAATATTCTCGGGTGTACGCACTGTTTTTGGCTTTTCACGCTTTAGTTTATCGATGAGGATGCCAGTTTCTTTCACATTTTTCACAAGATAACGAACATACGGACCATATTCGTTCAGCGGAAGGACAAAACTAATTATCTGTCAAATCAGACATGAGCTAAGTGTTACCATTCACGAAATAAGCACTAGTTGAAAAAAAAACGTTAGATGGCGGACCCTTTATATATTCATATTATTACTTTTAGTCGTAATAATGTAGACATGAAATATGATTTTACTGAAACCCACGAAATTACTGCTTTTTATAAGCGCTGAAATCCGCGCTTATTTTACGAAAAATTAATGCTTCCAAGTGGGAATTCGCTATATAAAAATCATTGCATATGTAAGCAGGTTTGTAAGGGATTCTTTTCGGCTTACTCCCTTACAAACCTGCTTGCATGTAAGCAGCGTTTTTTACTGGGATATTTATATTTTTAATACATTTTGTTAAAAGACTTTATTAAAAAGTATTTAATCAACTGAGGGGCAATTACGTTTCTTTTGCAAAACAATTTAGTACTAAATTACTGAATTTCCATTCTTGATTCTCTATATTCTATTTTTAATACATTTTGTTAAAAATCTTCATTAAAAAGTATTAAATCAACTGAGGGGCAATTAAGTTACTTTTGCAAAACAATTTAGTACTAAATTACTGAATTTCCATTCTTGATTCTCTATATTCTATTTTTAATACATTTTGTTAAAAATCTTTATTAAAAAGTATTAAATCAACTGAGGGGCAATTAAGTTACTTTTGCAAAACAATTTAGTACTAAAATTACTGAATTTCCATTCTTGATTCTCTATATTCTATTTTTAATACATTTTGTTAAAAATCTTCATTAAAAAGTATTAAATCAACTGAGGGGCAATTAAGTTACTTTTGCAAAACAATTTAGTACTAAAATTACTGAATTTCCATTCTTGTTTCTCTATATTCTATTTTTAATACATTTTGTTAAAAATCTTCATTAAAAAGTATTAAATCAACTGAGGGGCAATTAAGTTACTTTTGCAAAACAATTTAGTACTAAATTACTGAATTACCATTCTTGATTCTCATCATTATCATCACTATCAAAAGGGATCATTAAACACATTTGTTAGGCAACAAAAAAAACTCATTAAAAACGCCCAAAAGTATGCTCTATAGATTAAATTAAATAATGACGAAGAACAAAAAAAAAAAAAACTAAAATACGATAAAAATCAATTAAACCACACACGTCTATATAAAGTTTAATAACAAAAAAAAAAACTAAAATTAAAATCCCATAAAAAAGAAAATAAAATTAATTGGTTATATTTTTGAACAAAGAACAAAAAGTCAATGACTTGTTATGTTGAAAAAAAAACTTTTTTTTTTTTTTTTAAATTAACGAAACAAAAAAGTTTTGCCGGAATTAAAACGATTTATAATCATTTAAAAATTTGTATTAATTTAAATCGTAAATAGCGTGCTGAGGAACATTTTTCAAACCTAAAATTAAAAACACATGATGCAAATTAAACACAAATTAAACTTATTGCAATTTGTTTTGAAAAAATAATTTTTTTGTATGCAAAATGATTTTAAATTAGTTCTATTTTCATCGAAAGAAAATGTGTTACTAAAATATATATAATTTTTTTGGGCTATTTAAAGCTTAACTTTTTATATAAAATTACTTGATGAACAAACAGCAACCCAGCAAACATTTCTGAGTACTTTCAACTTAAGTTTGCTTCCTTAAGCGAAGTTTTCGACTTTGTGTTATAATATATAGATTTTTTTAATTCTAACACAAACTGTTTTGCTGGGTTTTTAGATTAGATTAGTTCAGAAGGCACTATGCACCGCGACGAATGTAGGTCTTTTGTGCTGCCTAAGGTTACCTACAGATTCAAGCTACCTATAAAGCCAATTATCCTATTAGGCAAAATGTTCGCGATGTCGGAAGGCGAAATGAAGCGATCACCTAGAAACCTAAGTCTCCTATCACAAAGCCTGGGACATTTGCAGAGAACATGCTCCTAGGTTTCAGACACCATCTCACAAAACCTACACATATCCGTGTCCGATTGACCCTTCCTGTGCAGATGGTATCTGAGATTACAGTGTCCAGTTAAATACGACGCCAGGGTCCTCAAACCCCCCCTTTTAAGCGATTTGCTGGGTTTTAAATAGCAGTGGTATTATATTAATAGATATTGTTATTTTTTGTATTTTGTGTGCATGTTATAGCGTGTTTAAATACTATTTATCATTGTAACCAACAGCTCATAAAAATACCTGAAACTAACTTTGTTCATTGTGGCAAAAATGTTGAAATATTGTTAATATACTTACTATGTTTCTCTTACACACACACACATACAAACACACTTAATCACACACACACACAAACACACTTAATCACATACACACTACAAATACACTCAATTATTTTAGTACTTTAAATAGTAATCGCTAGATAACATACCAAAAAACTGCACAAAATTGTATATTAGGGTGGCATTAAAATTTTAACAAGGCTTTTTTAATAAGGCGGGTATTCATAACCCAACCCTCTCATTTAAATTAACTTTGAATATGTTGTAGTGTAGCAAAAGTAGGATGTAAAATTGATTGATTTTTTAGGAAAACATGTCTAAAATTAACGAAAATTGGATTTGTTTGTATACATCCCAGCAAAACTTTGGTAATGGGTGCGATAAAGTAATGCATTACCTTGTAATGTGTACTCCTTACCTGTATTATTATTTTCCAACAAGAAGTAATGAGGTACCAATAATTGAACACTCATGGATTACCTTGTAATGATACCTCATTACATTTTACATTACTTCAAAACATGAAATAATGATTTACCGACCATCAATTACATAATACATTAATTAGAAACGTAAAGTAATTATTAATATATATTTTTAAAAACCTATTTATAGACACATTAATTTGTGATTTTTTGTAAGCATGAGGGTAAGGTGTATATTATTGATATCACGAACGAAAACACGAAGCACAACAACTCATTTACATTTAAAGCAATAAAATATTATATGTATCGATAGCTCAGTTGGTAGAGTTGTCGCCTAACTAATTGTTAAACACCAGAGACCCCAGGTTCGAATCCCAGCATGATCACGTAATTTATTTAATAAAAAAAAGCTATTTATTTAATTATAAAGAAATATCTGAAAAAAAAAATTTTATGCATTTTTTTTTTATTAAAATCTATTTATAGACACATTACTTTTTCCCACCATGTAACCATATAAGTAACCAGTTAGTTTACCCACTACGAGGTAATGAGTCCACCCATTACTTTTAGGCTCATCGCCTGTAAAATTCATCAGTGGAGTAACGTGTAATGTAATGCGTGAAGCCCTATGGCGATACATTACTTTACCCATGATTTGGTAATGTGTGGTTTTGCTGGGATGGTTAAAGTGCTAAAATTTTGATAACCATATTGCCTATATGGTGGAGCCAGAGTGTTCACATTTCTGAATTGTTTGAAATATTCCTTCCCTCTTTGGGAAAAGTCATATCGGAAAAAGCTCAGACAACCCATCGACAAAATTAAATAGGCATTGCTTTGCATTATTTTTAGCTTAATTCAACCCAAATTCCTTAATAAAGCATCAGATTTAATATATTTATAAATTTTTTTTTTTTAATAACAAGTATACTTCAATGCCTATAGACATTAGAGTTCGTCAGAAGAGTAAAAAAAATATTTTTTTTTCTTATCATCAAAAAAAAAACTGTTTATATACATTTTTTTAAATTCCTACTCAGCGCGCGGAGGCCAATAACGCTAATTTTTTTCCCCGTTTTTGCAACATTTAGGAAATAGAGTAGTCAGAAAAAATTATTACTTATAAAGTATTTTTTTTTAGGAAACACAATGAAACACACACTTTTAGCTCAGAAAACTGGTGCAAAAAGTTTCGTTTAATGGTAACCCAGTAAAACGTTATAAGCTTTTCAAAATGTTGTCTTTTTAATTTTCCCCTTTATTTTAATACAAAAATAATGCTTTACCCATAAGTACTTATCATAATTTTAAATATAAAGTAATGATCTCAAATTTTTTTGAAAATTTGTTTTTAGACTTAATATTTTTCCAACTCTAGTAAGTACTTATATAACTACTTATTTTTGATTTTTGGAAAGCTAAAAAGTAATGAGATTTTGAGCAAGCAAGTCATTTGTGTTTTAAGGTATGAAGTATAACTTGTCGTGATAGCTTACATGGTAGAGCGGTTGGCTGACAACCTGGAGGCCCGGGTTTAAATCCCGTGTGGTCACATTTTATACAAAAAAAAAAAAATATTCAATAAAAAATATTTTTTTTATTAAATTTTGTTTTTTGCAAATTTATTTATAAACTCATTATTTTTATTCATACTAGTAAGCATATAGGTAACCACATATTATTCTATTTTTCTTAAGGTGGTTAGTAATGATATGCCATTATTTTGCGCGACTTCCCCATATAAAATTGTGAGATTTGTAATGACAATTGTAAGTATTTCCCATTACCAAATATATACTTATATAAACATTCATAAGGTAAAGCTTTTCTACTCTAGGACTGGGTGCTTAACAACTTTTCGGGAGTGAAAATTGACAACACTTCGGCATAATATGCGAAAAAAACTAAATTAATTTGAAAATGGAAAATTTCCTGAAAGATGAACTTTGTTTGACCTCGATTGTGCTATTTTGCAAAAAAAATTTTGTGATAATAGTTTAAAACAATGTGCTACAATAACTTGGGTATCAATTATGTATCTTTTTTAAGACACACGACAATGAAATGACACCTAAATCATTCTCATTTTAAAAGCGTAAATGTAACAATTTTTGTTGCATCGGTTTCATATGACATTTGTAAGCCATGAGATGATTAAACAAAAATAATTCCATCCCCGAAACGATAGTGACTTAGGTGTCATTTCATTGTCGTGTGTAGTAAAAAAGATACATAATTGATACCCTGAACTTTTTTAAAACTCAGAAACAACATTTTCTTCTTAAAACGTGATGCCACCCTATTGTACATACAGACTATAAAAAGACTTAAAAAGGAGCAACTCTAAAAATGAGCGTACAACTTCATATATATTTTTTTTTGCAACCAATCATTGCCTTTTAAACACCTTGTATGGGGTACAGTGGTAATAACAAAATTATAATGTCGAACAAACTAAATATGCAATTAAATTATAATTGATCTAACGTATTAAGATATTCCGTGGAATTAGCCTTCCCACTGCCAATATAAAAGCAAGCTTGCTAATTTTCACTCAGAATAGAAATTTATCAAAATCAGTAAAGAGGTTCAAATGTGAAAAAAATACCTTAAAGTTTGCTCAAATATATTTTGAATTTAACGAAATTTCAATGGAAAGAAACTAACTAACATTTTACTGATTGTTTAATAAGTTTTAATAACTTTTTGGCCGGAAAAAGTAAATTTTAGTGTTATATATGAAGGGGCTTATTGTAAAAACTTGATATGTCAACGTCCTGTGCAGTTCTTCAACCTTTAAAAGCCGAAAACAAACTAGAAATAAAATGTGGCTTATCTAGTTTTTACAATAAGCCCTTCATATTTATATTTTATAGGGTTGTCATTTATTCGGGTTTTTATTTTGTTCGAATAAACGAACTTTTAAAAATTATTCGATTAATCGAACGAATTAAAAATAGTTTTAAAAATACATAAATAATTAAAGTACGAGTATTTTACCGCATAATCTCAAAATTTTACGAATTTTGTCAACAATTTGAATACTGAAACAATATCAATGTTCAAATGTAATCATTTTAGACTATATTATTGCCAGATGTATGAAAACTTTGAGGGCAGTCCCCAAAGTTAGCAAATGTCTGCAAACTATGCGGTGTATCGAATAAATGCACAGCGCATACTATGGGGACATCTGTATATACACCCAAAATTTACCCCTAAGTATGCGGTGTATCGAACCAAATGTCCTCATCTTATACGCTAGATGTATGAAAACTTTGAGGACAGTCCCCAAAGTAAGCAAATGTCCCTAAACTATGCGGTGTATCGAATAAATGTCCCAATAGTATGCGCTATATATCTCGGCGATACTTTTAGTATATCGAGCTGTTGAGATCTTATTTTAGTTACCGTAGAAATTACATAAATGGAATTCACATTTTAAGTACCTAATTGGTATCGTTTTAAAATAGCTGTATTTTTGATACCAGAAAAAACTAAAAACGGGTTTCAATTAAAAAATGCATTGAATCAATTAATATTTTAACTGATTTTTCACCTATCACGGCTATGATGATATTAATTAAAACTTTTATTGAAAATTAAAAAGAAAAAAAGCCATAAATAAATATCTACAATAAAAGTTTTGATACTTAAAAAGTGTGTGAACGACACGTTTGTATGTATATGTGTTTTTAGTAATGCTGTTTCTGTTTGTATTATTTTAATTGATTTTTCACCTATCACGGCTATGATTATTTTAATTAAAACTTTTATTGAAAATTAAAAAGAAAAAAAGCCATAAATAACTATCTACAATAAAAATGTTGATACTAGAAAAAGAAGTGTGTGAACGACACGTTTGTATGTATATCGGTTTGTAGTAATGCTGTTTCTGTTTGTGTATTTGTGTGTGTGCTTGTTTTGTTTGTAAACTGCAAATGCATTTGGTATGTTATACTTAAACTTTTCTATTTAACATACAGTATATGAAAAAATAATTTGAGAATTATGTCTAAAATAAAACATGTATTTATATATTTCAAAGCCAATTAAAATATTAATTAATTCAATTATATATTTGCTTAGAAACAAATTTAATTAAAATTTATTTAAGATTTTCATTGTTAGAACAATAAGAATAAAATTCTTTTAATTAACTCCAATCTTTTATTATATATTTTAGGTTGATAATTTTTTCTGTGTAGTTTTAATTTAAAAAATCATGCTACATATCAACGCTAGCGCTATCTGTGTGAATTCCTTCATATTGTTTACTTAAAAGTCAAATCAAATATCTTTGCCCATTATTAAAGTGTCCATGTCTTGGAAAACGATTAATAAAAGCTTTAAAATTTCCGTTATTTCTCCCTTTTAGTTTGTCCATTACCATTTTTTATGCAAATTTTCCCAAAGTTAGTAAAGAGTCCATGTCTTGGAAAACGATTAATACAAGTTTTAAAATTTCAGTTATTTCTCCCTTTTATTTTGTCCATTACCATTTCTTATGCAAATTTTCCCAAAGTTAGTAAATTTTCGAAAAAGTTTTATTAAAAGAAGTATATTTTTAATTAGTTCTATTCGATTAATCGTCAAACGACGAGTAATCGTCAAATTTAAAACAAATTTACTGACAATTAATCGTCAAAGTTTATTCCTATTAGTCGTTATTTGTAAATCATGTTTTTTAAATTAATCGTTCGAATTTTCCTCTTTTTTCGTAACATTAATCGAATAATTTTTAATCGAGTGACAACCGTAATATTTTAGCTGTTTTCCTATGAAATGTTCTTATGTGTATCAAAGCCAGATATTGGTCGAAATGAATGTTATTTATAAATAATGTTCCGCTCTATAAATCTTAGTTTTAATTCAGTTAATTCAGTTTAAAGTTTGAATCGTCTAACCCACTGTGTTTCTTTCGCTGAATTTTATTTATTTTTTTTGCTCAGTTTAAATAGAGTTTCATATTGTTTATAAAGCTTTAATATCTTTTGTCCGCTACTTTTCGTACTTTCATTTATATCGTGCAGACAATTTCTGTTTTTTTTTATTTTTTGTAGTTTTCTCGATGTTTGCACTATGAACAAAAAGTATTTTAGCTTTAATTCTAAGATTTTTTTTCCTTATTAGGGAGTCTCCCGAAGGCTTCTCTCCGCTCTTGATGAAATTTGGATATGTGAGAAAAAAATAATAAAAAAGTGTAGTCAAAACTTACAAAATTTTTCGTTTTTCTGACTTATTTTGAATTGTTTCAGAGAAATTTTAGACAACTTCTACGAAGATTTTAAAGTATTTTTGTTATTTAAAAAAAAATGTGTTTCAAGTGATATTAAAACTGGCGTTTTGTTAAAGAATTATAGTTGATTTTAACTAAAAAAAACAAGTATGTTAATGCCTATTAAGTTTAATCGAGGGGATGTTTGCGTTTTTTCCGATATTCGTAATTGTTTGCCTTTTATGCGACTTTTTCCGAAGAGCTTTTTAATGTATATTTTAAGTATTTTAAATAATTCTCAACCCTAACACACTACATAGGCATAATTGTTATCAAAATGTTTGTTCTCTCGAGTACATAAAAACTGCGTTCAAAAAAATTCAGATTTCATTAGTTTAAGACATGTTTCCATACACAAATATATTCCAATTGATCTCGCTTTTTAACGATTAAACATGAAATTGCGCGGCTAAAAAAAATACGTGTCCCCTATTTTTTCCACTTATCGAAATTTCATTAAGATTGAAGAGAACCCATCGGGAAACTCCAATTGCCAGTTTCTCTAAAACTATAAAGAACAAAAATAGCTGAATAGTTGCAATGTGCAATATTAAAAGGAATGTTTGCTCTAAAACAAAGCCGTATAACACATTACTTTGTAATACATTACTTTGTAATGAGTACTTATTACTCACTTTAAATAAATAAATAATATGGGTTACCGATAAGAAACTTAAGTTATTGCACTTAATCTCATGCATAATATAGCATATTCATCTTATTACTTCCATGCAAAATATAATGTTACAACAACTTTTGAAAATCTATTTTTAGACCTATTATAATTCCTATATTTGTAAGCTATAGTTAAGGTGTTAGTTTTGGTATATCTTGAATGAGATTTGTATAGAAGAAGAATTCATTAAGGTTTTAAACTATGCTTTATTATATGAGTCGGTGGCTCAGAGTGTATAGCAGTCGCTTGTTAATCAGAAGACCCGAGATCGATTCCTGGCACAATCATGTTAAACAAAAAAAAATTAATAACATACTTTTTTATATTCTTAATTTTTTAAAAATCTATTTTTAGACCCATTTTTCCCTCTCGCAATGTCATATTATTGTCAATTATACATACCCTTGTATGCATATATGTAGCCCATTGCAATTCATATCTAAGTAAGGCTGCCAGTAATGCAAAACTCATTACTTTTGGGACATTTCATATAAAAAAAGTTTGAATTGTAATATAAAGGGTAATAGGTCCGTCCAAACTTTTGAGTTTAGATAACTAGACAGACTCATTATTTGGTAAGGTATGTTTTTATTGGGAACAAGCAAAAACTTTCTGAATCAATAAAAATATTTAAAATTTTATTAAAATGAAAAAAAAATATTCGACGATTTTTAGACGAATTGAGTTATTTATTAAGAACTTGTTTTACAAAAAAAGTTTCAAACTCATTTTTTTCCCAACATATTTCAACTTTAAAGAACTAATTTGAGCAGTTATTCGGTATACATTAAATCCGTGTAACATTAAAATATATAATTCTTAATACAATTTGGGCCTAGTGTATAATTCTTTATATGTATGTGTGTGTATGTGTATAAATCTGTGTATTTATTAGTCAGTGTATGTTACATATATTTTTTTTCTCACTTTGCCTTTGTATTTTCATTATTTCATGAAATAGTTATTGTTCATTGCCTTGTCTTCAGGTGTCTGAGTATATAGCCTTTTAATAATGCTTTTGTTTGCACAATTAAAGCTTAATGACGGATGTTTTATGTGTATAAATGCGAAACAAATTGATTAAAATGAAGAATATGTTTGTAAATTCTAAGAAAATACAATTTTTGTAAAAAAAAAAAACAATTTGCACAAATTGCAAAAATTTTAATTACTACTTTCAGGGTTTACAAAATTACCTGAATTTTTGTTAAAATATTTAAAATTTTGAAATCAGCCATTTTAAATTTACCTGCAAAGAAAAAAAAAAAGAAATGTTAAAAGTTATTTAGAAAAATTTTGAAAATAATATTTTATTTTTAAATGAAAATTTTTTTTATATATTTTGTGTGTTAGTTTTGTTAATTTTTAACATAAAACCAGCATGTTATCTCTGTTTGAAAAATCATACATATTTTCAAGATTTATTAAATCATCTTTTATTGCTGCCTATTTTTAGGCTGTATAAATTTATACATATATCACGAAGTGACTAACACATTCCCAGTGTAGAAAAGCATTGCCAAATAAGTGTTATATAAGTACGTAATTGGTAATAGTAAGCACTTACAATTGTCATTACAAATCTCATTACTTTTTATTAGGCTGTCGCCCAAAATAATGACATATCATTACTAGACACCTTACGAAAAATCAAAAAATATTTTGTTACCCAGATGCTGATTAGTATGGTCAAAAATAATGAGTCTAAATATATTTTTTTTTAAAAACTGAATTTAATAAAAATATATTTTTTTTATTAATTTTTTTTTTTTAAATAAAATGTGCACACAAGGGATTCGAACTAGGGACTTCAGGTTATTAGCCAACCGCTCTACCACCTGAGCTATCTCGACATGTTATACTTGATCCCAGCGGACAAACGGTAGTGACATGTCATTATTTTTCGGACTACCAGTAATGACACCAGCTTACTCTCTGCATTACTTTAATACAAAAAATTATGACATAAGTAGTTTTTTCCATAAGTTATTTTTTTCCATTATTTCAATATAAAAATTAATACGTACACAGAAAAAATTATCAACCTAAAATATCTAATTAAAGATTTGATTTGAATTTAATTTAATTTGTTTCTAAACAAATATTTAATTGAATCAATTAATATTTTAATTGAATTTTAAATATATAAATATATATTTTACTTTAGACGCAATTATCATACTATTTTTTCATACACTGTATGCATAAATAGAAAATTTTCAGTGTAAAATACCAAATACATTTGAAGTTAACAAGCACACACACAAAAAGACTCAGCATTGCAAAAACACACATACCAACGTATAGATCACACACTTTTTTGTGGGTATCATATTTTTTTTTTGTAGAAGTTATTTATAACTTTTTTTTCCATACATATATAACTTCTTTCTCCTTCCCTATTTCTCATTTTTCTAAATAACCTTCTTGTTCAAACTTTCAACCCTATTTACTCTTTTGCAGATGACAGCAACATTTGTCATTCATTTTCCTTCGATCGTAGGCCAAGCCTTGAGGAGATTGGGGGCAAAAGGCAGAATATGAATGATACACTCAATTATGATCTTTCTACAATCTCTGAGTGGGGTCGTGCGAATTTGGTAGAATTTAATGCGCACAAGACCCAATGTTGTATGTTAACCCATAGGTCCGTGGATTTAACGCTGTCACCTGTTCAATTGGGTGGTATTAATATTGAAGAATCGGATACTCTTGATGTTCTGGGCATGAGGATTCAGTCTGATGTCCGTTGGAATAAGCACGTTTTCCAGGTGTCGAAAGAAGCATTCAAGTGTCTCGGTTTCCTGCGACGGTTGTAAGAAGTACTTCACTCCTTCCGATTTACTTAATATTTATACCACCTATATCCGACCGAAAATGGAATACAACTCCCATATATGGGCAGGGGCTTCAAAGTCTATTTTGGAGCTTCTGGACCGTGTGCAAAGGAGGGCGTCGGCGCTCATCAATGACGAGAGGGTATCAAGCTCTATTGACTCATTGGAGCATCGTCGGAATGTGGGTTGTGTAACATTGTTCTATCGATATTACCATGGAAATTGTTCTGCTGAGATAAGTGAACTTATCCCCAGGGCCAGTATTTTCATTCGAAACACTCGCTTATCTAGCAGAGCTCATCCGTTTGTAGTCGATTGTCCAGTGAACCGCACAACGCATTACAGGGAAAATTCGTTCATCAGCCGTACTAGCCGTATGTGGAATAAACTCCCCGCGGAGGTCTTCCCTGTCACTTACAATGTAGCGAAATTCAAATCAAATATTCATAAACACTACTCCCTCTTTCCTCCTCCCCATAACCCTAATTTCCTGATATCAACACAATGTATTGCTTTATAGGGGCATCCTCTGAGTGTTGGTCTAACGAAAAAAAAAAAGCTGGATAGTAATTCGATTTGTGCAAGCAAGTAACTTATGTTTTTATTTATCTAGTATAACATGCCGAGATGGCTCAGATGGTAGAGCGGTGCAAAAACATTCATTACCACGTAAGTGGTTATATGATCCAAATAAATATCACAACACCATTATTATTTAGCGTCAGCACTTGTTATTTTTGTTTGAGTAGCTTTTATAAGCACTCAAGCTTACCTATAATGTCTTTTAATCAACTACTTATTTTTTAATTACTGATAAGTATAATGGTAAAGCCTTATTGTATACAAACTGGTAGCCACATATTTTGTTAGTTGCTTAAAGGCATACGAATAACTAATTATTTTGGTAACCTCTTGTTTTTATTTTTTTTTTGTAATGCAGCGGGTAAGCACAAAAAAAGTAATAAGAATTGTAAGTACTTGCCATTACCAAATATGTACTTTATATATCCAAGTATATGGTAATGCTTTTTGCACTGGTATAGATAAAAACATAAATACCTTGCTTGCATAAAATATCATTACTTTTCAGCTTACAAAAAAACAAAAATAAGTAGTTATATATATACTTACTAGAGTGGAAAAAATAATGTGTAAAAAAATTGATTTTCAAAAAATGTTTAGATCAAAGTAAATATCTAAACATTTAAAATCATGATATAAATAAGTACTTATTTGCAACGCATTATTTTTTGCATTGAAATTATGAAAAGTTAACTTGTTGTTAGTAGGTCATTATTATTTGTATTAACGTAATGCAGAGAGTGAGCTGGTGTTAAAAAATAATGATATGTCATTACCGTTTCTACACTGGGATTGTTTTAGTGTTGCGTCTATTTCTTAGCTAGCTTTTTGATAAATCTCTTTGTCTGACAATCACGTTTTTCGTTTACATAACCTAATTTCGTGGAATATGGTTGCCTATTTTTAGGCATTATATTAAATTAAATATCTCTATGAATGAAACATGACATAAAAGAACAATGACAATAACAAATTTATATATATTTTAAACATTTTTAAAATAATGTTTTTATTAAAATTTTAATAAACAGCAAAGATTTATTTGGGATTTAGCAGCAATTTGCTTTAAGCTTTACTAAAGAGATTTTAAAACATCATTTTATATTTTTAGGCGTTTTGTGGACATTTTTATTAACATTAGGCTTTGAAAATAATTCAAAATAAAAGAGGTATTTCAAAAATTTTCGATAATTTTATTAAAAAAACAAAACATTTCTTTAATGTATGTGTTAGAGTGATCTTTATTCCGAAGGCGGGGAAAAAGTCTGAGCAGCTACCTAAGTCCTTCAGACCAATTAGCCTGAGCTCGTTTCTCCTCAAGACAATGGAGAAAGTCTTGGATCAGTATATTAGGGACACTTACCTCAGACGAAAGCCGATACATGAGCTGCAGTTCGCGTGTAAACGGGGTAAGTCTACCGAAACTGCTATCCATCATGTTGTCACGACAATTAGAACGGGCACTGGAGGCAAATAACATTGCCCTTTGTGCATTTATTGATATACAGGGCGCTTTTGACAACACGTCCTACGATGCGATTAGGGTATCCATGGCTAGGAAGAGCATTCCTCCATCATAATTAATTGGACATTGGAGATGCTCCGCTCTAGGACGATCACGTTCGGAATAGGGACTACTTGTAGGACCGACCAGAGGGTGTCCTCAGGGTGGCGATTTGTCGCCAGTACTATGAACACTGGTCATTGATGAATTACACGAGGGCTGAACGACTTGGGTTCCAGGACCTATGGATACGCCGATGATCTTGTCATTTCCGTTGTGGGCTGGGATGACAGGACCATCTCCGAGCGTATGCAACAGGCTCTGAACTTCACTCTTTCGTGGTGCCGGGAAAAGGGGTTATCTGTCAATCCGTCGAAGACAATCCTGGTACCATTCACGAGAAGGAGAAAACTTAACCTGTCTATGCCGGCCGTTGGGGGTGTGACGGTTGGATTCTCTAGCAGTGTTAAGCATCTTGGAGTGACTCTTGATAGCTCCCTTACCTTGAACGAACATCTTGACCACGTCTCCAAGAAGGCCACCAGGGCATATTATGCCTGCCAGAGGCTTTTCGGGAGAACATGGGGCCTAAGGCCACAAATGGTCTACTGGTCTTTCAATACTATTGCTAAACCGATGATCACCTATGCTGCCCTTGCATGATGGCCAAAAGTTGAGCAGAATAAGGCAAGGGATGCTCTTAAGAGAATCTACTGTCTTGCGTGTGTTGGCATTACAGGGGCCGGCGGAACTTGTCCCGACGGATACCTCGGGGGTTATGCTGGGGATCCCGCCGTTGCATATTCTGTAATGGAGGTTGCCAGTATTGGTTCCTCTAGGCTTCCAGCGTGCTTTACCTATGGGAAAATATCCGTCCATTTTTCAGACGGAGATTTGGGCCATCTGTGTATGTGCAGAGGAATGCCTGCGAAGGGGAACGCTCAGATCTCGCATCTACATTCGTTCTGACAGTCAGGCTGTACTGAGGGCCTAAATGGCTTATAACACTGTAATCTCAGATACCATCTGCACAGGAAGGGTCATCGGACACGGATATGTGTAGGTTTTGTGAGATGGTGTCTGAGATCTCGGAGCATGTTCTCTGCGAATGTCCCAGGCTTTGTGATAGGAGACTTAGATTTCTAGGTGATCGCTTCATTTCGCCTTCCGACATCGCGAAAATTTTGCCTAATAGGATAATTGGCTTTATAGGTAGCTTGAATCTTAGATACCTTTAGGTAGCACAAAAGACCTACATTGGTCGCGGTGCATAGTGCCTTCTGATCTAATCTAATGTATGTGTTAGCCGATGTTTAAGTAAACTTAACCCATTCGAGTTAAGCTTAAGTTTAAATTTAAAAATATTCAAATTACAGTTTTTGCTTGGATTTAATTAAAGTTACATCAATTTATAGATCTTCATTTAATTATCGCATTTTTAAAATTACAACACCAAAAAATATAGAAATACACTCAAAAATTTTTAATTATTTTGGAAAACACGCATTTGTTGCTGGCTTTATGCTATTTAATTGGGTTTAGGGTTCCTTTTTAAAGGCAATCATTTTAAATAATTTTATATTCACAAAATTAAAAATGTTATATAAGGATGGTTTTTGGGGTAAATTTTTAAAAAGTTTACGCCAATTTCTTATAAGTTTGTAATGTTCGTATCCCGTTGTTGGTGCGCTGACAACCTCAAACTGTATAAAATTAGACCATTTTTAAAGTGCTGTTCTCAAAATTCAATTCCATTAAAAAACGCAAAAACTCTATGGAAAAAACTGCGAAAGTTTAACAATCGGGAAGTTTTGGTTTCACTTGTAAAGCAGCGATATAGCAGTCTTGGGCGACGTAAATTACATTTCAAAATCGTTCACATGTGAAGTTTTTCCATACCATTACTAATTTCACACCTACGCTCACACTTGTGGGCTTAAACGCTTCATTGGAAAATTTTCAATTTTGTCAATACCAGACATGGGACATAATTCCAATTTTTGTGTATTTAATTACAGGCCAATTACTTTTTTATGTTCAATTACATGTAATTGGGTGTAATTGAGTAATTGCCCTGTAATTAAATACCCAGATGTTGTTAATAATCCCCATGTTTGGTATTAAACATTTTACAAAATTTCCAAGAAAGCGATTAAGCTCACAAGTTTGAGTGTAGGTCTGATATTATTAATGATATAGGAAAATTTCACAAGTGAACGATTTTGAAATGTAATTGACATCACCCAGGTCTGCGATATAGAAATTACTTTTTTAATGAATGTAAATCCTAAGTCTAGTCACTCCCATTTTGTATTGGTTTGGATCAGAAAGTTAAAAACTATGATCAGAAAAATAAAATGAATGAAAAAAGTTTGTAAGTTTTTTAAATTTTCGAGTTTTAAATGGTCATCAGTTCTTTATGTGAAGACTTTTCAATGTAGAGTTTTGTATGTTATATTTTTTAAGTTTGTATGTTATTTTACAAATCCTGCCATCGTTACTCTCAGTTCAAAAAAAAAAATGGAGAAAAAAGATGCATCTTAAGTCTGTTTAAACAGGTGTTGAACATTTTTGAAGTAGCTCATATATATTTTTCTAATACATATATATAAGGTGGCACAACAATAACCTTCCGATGTTTTTTTTTTATTATGTATTTATTATGTATAGCATTTTCTGATAGGAGGATTACTTTTTTGCCACCTTATATATATATTTTATGCATTATTTAATATTTATTTTTTTATGCATTATTTAATTAAAAATTTTCCTTTTGTATATATGACATTTTTTTTTATATAAATTAATTTTATAAAAAATAGTAGCCTACTTGAGGGGGTCTCAAAGAAAATATCTAACAGCTAATTAAGAATAAGTCTTTTAATAAATAGTTTTTATTGCAAGAATTGCATACAAATATTTAAGAATGCATCTTTGGCTTTTTTTATTTTAAAATAACTGAAACTTTTTAATATTGAGTATTTGTAGGCTGCGTTAAAAAGCTTTTTTATGTTTTTTTTTCTATTTTGTTTATACGTTTTTATATAATAATTTTTCTTTCTAGACGTAATAACCAACCACTTTTTATCCCAGCAAAATAAAGTGGAAGTAGTGCTTTAAGAACCTCTTTAACTTGACTTCCAAAGCACATTTTTTACTTTAATGGAAGTTATTGTTAACAACTGCCAAAAATGTTAAGTTAAAGTTATTTTAAACAGCATTTGCATCACCATATAAATTAATTGCTTTCTAAATTAATAACATCCTAAGAAGTACTTTTTCATAAGTTCATATATTCTTTGTTTTATATGGAGGTTGAGGTGGTATGTGGTTGGATTTGCAATCAGAAGGTTGCGAGATCGATTCCGGGCCGTGGAGATAATTTTATTTTTTTAATAAAAATAACATTTTGACTTTAATCATAAAAAAACTTTTTTTAGAAAATTGTTATCCAGAGTGCCTTTGCGATGAAAGTTTTCGTTAAACTTATTTAAAAATATAAAGAAACCTAACGTTTCATATATTTTTATTGTTATGTTGATAAGAAAATGCAAAGATGTATTTCACTGCTAAAAATTAGTTTATCTAATTTTTCATATTTGTTTCAAGATATACTTTTTAGGTGTGCCTTGAAACGTGTGCAATATTCAAAAAAACTGGGTTTAAAAAATTTGATTTTGGCTTCAAAAATCTATTTGATTTTTTAATTCTATTGTTACGGATTGCAAAAAATTAGCAAAAACGAAAAATATCGAAGCCAAATTTTGAAAGCTAGTTTATTAATAATAATAATTAATATGTCAATTAATTAATTAATAACTTTTACTTAATTTAAATATGTCACTTTAATTTACCTATAGAGTTTTTTACCGACCTTTTTCTCCAAATCTTTAAAAAAATATACGGGAAACATTAAAAGATACGAAATCACATAATAAAAATGTTTTAAAAATCATTATTTTATCTTTTTTATTATATATTTGTGAAGCATATTTTTTTGTTTTCATAAAAATATATCAATATTTTCAACTTAAGTTTAATACAGCAGATCGCTACTCAGATTCGTGTGTTCAATACTCGCTGGCACCAAAAGATTTTTTTTTTTTTTTAATATTTAATGAAACATCCCTAAAGTATGCTGCACATTTTTATCAAATAAAAACGTTAAAATATATATTTGATAAAGACCTTCCATGAACTATTGAAAAATAGTATTCATGCACTGTTTAAAATGCTATTAAAGAAGTAATATATTCATTACATCCGCCCAATGACACGACAATGTTAAAATCATTAATGATTCACCAAAATTTGCACCACATCCGGATCAGTAGATGTGGTGCTTTTACTTCTTCATCCTCAGCTCTTATTTTGCTGGGGTATTATTTATATATAATATTTACATACATAACTATATAATTTTTATTAGCATTTTTATGCTTTAGCACGATCTTATATGTATGCCTTACATAAATACAGTGGTGAACAATATAGTAGAATCCATTAATGATGACGATGAACTTAAACCGCTGATGGTAGAGCTGTTGACTAACAGCCTGCGGTTGAAGGTTCGAGTCCCGGCACATTTTATAAAAAAACTTTCTCAATAAAAAAATATTTTGTGATTTAATTTTTATGCTTTTTAAATTTATTTTTAGACTCAAGTTTTTTTTCCATACTGGTAAGCATACAGGTAACTACATATTTTTTGATTTTTCATCAGGTGTTAAGTAATTTGCTCAACATCCCCATATAAATGTAAGGAGATTTGTAATGGCAGTTGTAAGTACTTGCCATTATTAAATATGTGCTTATATGACCACTTTTATGGAAATGCTTTTCTATACTGCGATGCTGTACTTAATAGATAAAAACATAAATGAGTTGCTTGCGCAATATTTCATTACTTTACGTAGTTACTAGAGTTGAAAAAACCGTAAGTCTACAAATAGATTTGAAAATTATTTTTAGATCATTACTTTATATTTTAAATAATGGTCAATGGTTATGGGTAACGCATTATTTTTTGTATTTAAACAATGAGAAAATTAACTAGTTATTAGTAAGTCCTTATTATTTGTGTTAAAGTAATGTAGAAAGTAATGTAATGACATGTCATTAAAGTTTCTACTCTGGGAAGGTATAACATGTCATGAGAGTTCATATGGTAGAGCTGTTGATTGACAACCAGTAGTCCTAGGATCAAATCCCGTGTGAGGACTGTTTATAAAAAAAAAAACAATAAAAAAATATTGTTTTTTTAGATTTAGTTTTTTGGAAATTGATTGATTATTTTTGTTCATATTTTTCGATTTTTCGTAAGGTGTTTAGCACTGATATGCCACTATTTTGCGCGACATCCCCATACAAAAGTAATGAGATTTGTATTGATATTTGTAAGTACTTGCCATTACCAAATGTATACTTATCAATATAACCACTTATATGGTAATGCTTTTCTACATTTTGGAGTTTCAAGTAAGAGAAAATATTCGCGGTGTAGTAAAGTTCCGAGTATAACAAGGAACACCTTGAAGACTTTAAGGAATTCTGAATACACATTCAGATTCAGAGCACCAAAGACAATTCAAAAAGTTATCGCTGGACTATGGGTCGTGAGTTTTGCAAAATTTAAAATTCGTGTGTATTGAACCAAATTGAAAATTTACTTTTTTAATAAAATAATATGAAAATGTCCTACAAAAATCTACATAGTTTTCGACCCCATAAAGGATCCACTCTGAATTTTGGATATGTAGCACAAAACAATATTATGTATAACCACAAATTGTTTATGTAAAATAAAAGATGTGTTTTGAAATATTTGCAAAACAATTGCGTTTTTCATATGAGAGCGATTAAAAAAAAAAATCGGATAAAAACTTAAAACGTTAAATCATCAGTTTACATATGAGGTATTTCTTGCAGTTTTGATAAAAATATGAAACTTTTAGCCGCTATTTAGGTCGAACTGCACCGTATTTGAAAAAACTTTATACAGCACATAAATCATCGGAACATTGAAAATCGATGTGTTTATTTTCAACAATATCCATAGCCGCATATCCGTAGGTCATATCGAAAAATTTGGAAATAACTCACCTTTCATTACCACAAAATTGGTTAAATAATGAAAATAAATATCTTAACGCATTTGTTCGACGAAGTCGCATTCAAGTTTACGCTCGACTTATAGTTTGTAATGTAAGATGAGCGCAGGTTTGATTCTTACAGCCGCAGGTTGTTGAAAAATGTACCATATAGAGACAATCTGGCAATTATAAGACACAAATAATAATACAATTTAAATGGAAAATCACTGATGAGCCTGTCCAGAAAAAGGCAGAAACTAGTCTAGTCTGATTTAAAAACTAATAGTGTTTATAATTTTTAGAGAAAAACGTTTATTCTTTTTCTAAACCTTAACATTTCTAAGCACTAATTTTTTATTTTTTTGTAATGCAGAGGGTAAGGGAGTGTACAAATTTTGTGTGTCTTTAAATGAAACAAGTATGTAAGACTGCTTACAAAAACGACCTCGTCGAACTAAAATACTGAGCTTTGACGCCGAATTATATGCAGTTGGCCCTAATTCTACTGCTTATTATTTAGGTACTAGTAATGCGACCCCACTACTGAGATTTTACTTTAATGTTATGTATGTTATTTCGGTAACGGTTTTATAGCGTTTACGGTATTTTACTTATTTCGGTATCGGTATTTTGGTAACGGTATTTTACCGATAACGGTATTTGCATTTTTTCGGTAACTGTATTTTATGGATAACGATAGTCAGTTGATAGGGTTTTGAATCGATAACGGTATTTTAGAGGTATTGCCTGCCATCCCTGCTATTTTCACAATAAAAGCAACTCCCACTAAAAACAGGTGGCAAAATAAAAAAACTAACAATACATTAAAAGTTTTACTATTTTTTTAGTAGCAATAATGTTCTTATTTGGCCCTTTAAAAAAGCCCACAAGTACTAAAATATAAACACATTTGATTGATTCTAAATTGTTGTCCTTCGCTGTATATCGTATTGTAGTCAGTATCGAAACTCTTATAAAATATACAAAGATAAGTCCTGTACTATTTTTAGTGCTACTAAACAACTACATATTACAGGTAAACCTAGAATTACGTATTACTTAAAGCGACAACAAATTTACAGGTTGGGAGTTAAGCAGTATGCTATATTAGCGCTTTTTTAGTTTAAATAAATTTTTGATTTTAGTGTTTTCTTTAATGTTTGTGTTTTCTTTCATATTATAATTTTTTTGTTTGTTTGGGACTTTACAATTTTTTAATAATTTTGATTTAATCTTTGATTTTGGGGTTTTTTTTTAATGCTCGCGTTTTTTTTTTATACATATAGGCGTTTTTTTTTGTTTTGTCGCTGTAGACTTTTTTTTTAATTTAAAGCAATTTGTAATTAATCATCTTTTATCTTTTTTAGCGTTTGTAAGTGTTTCATATTAACTCTTTTTCAATTTGGTTTTCAAAGTTTATAGTAACTTTGAATTAACTATCTCTTATTTTAATGATTTTCAAATTTCAGCGTTTTTTGTTTTACTTTTTTTAATTTTTTTTTTTTCACATTTGCGCTGATATTATTTTGACACTTTAAAATTTTTCCCCATTTTTTCTGTTTGTTTTTAGTAGAGTTGTGTAGTTCGTGAATGACCTAGTTCAATTGAACTAGTATTTTCTTTGAACTAGTGAACTGGATCGCAATCATCAGCTCTTTTAGATCTTTCGCTCTTTTCGTCTTAGTAATATTTGATTTCTTTATGTTGCTTTTCAGTTTTTTTTAATGTTGCCAGCTCAATTTTTTTTTTAATTTTTTTTTTTAAATAATTTAAAATTTTTATTATTACGTACCATTTTATGATTTAACAATCATTTTAAATATAATTTAAAGTGTTGAATTATTCTCCGATAGTAAATTTAATAGAAAGTTACACATTTTGTTTACACATTATGTTTCGCATCAGCTGATTCAATTCACTTCAAATAGTTCGTGTCGCACAGCTCAATTTAGGATAAAGAGCTGTTGAACTAGAAGAGCGAACTAGTTCATTGAAAGAAGCTGAGCTGTAAAGAGCGATCTGTAGAAAGACCTAAAATGGCCAAGCCTAGTTTTTAGATTTTATGTTTATAATTTTAGCATTTTTTTTTGTAAAGGGTCCGCCATATAAGGTTTTTTTTTTCGAAGCCGATTTTGCCAAAAAAATCATCTTTTCAGATGAAGCTCATACTGCATGTCCAGCCGAGGCAGCCATTTGAATGAAATTATTTTCCATTATTAACCGGAAGGATTGTACTTTCAAATAAAAAAGAAATTTAAGAAAATATTCAGTAGTTTTTTTTTATAGCATTTTCAAAAAAAAAAAGTTATTTGGCGGACTCTTTATTTTGACGCTTTTGATTTTTTTTTGTTTGAATCGATTTTTTATTACGCTTCATTTATTTTAGGAGTCTTCTTATTTAAGCGTTTTTTAATGTTACTGTTTGGATATTTGCGCTTTTTCATTTTGACACTTTAAAAGTTTTTTAATTTTTTGTTTGTTAAAAACAAAAAAAAATCCAATTACCGAAAAAGACGCAAACATTAAAAAACGCTAAAGAAGAAGCGCTGATATTACAAAATGCGTAATTAAATAAATATTTTAAATAAGTATTATTTAACTAAAAAATCTAATATTAATCTAAAAGATTATTATTTTTTAATAAAAGCGTTTTTAATGTTGACACTTCGAATTACGTTTTTTTTCTTATTTTTAGCGTTTTTTTTATACCATAGTGTATTTTTTTTTATTTTGATACATAAATAATTTTAAATGTTTCGTAATATTTTATTAAGCCAATTTCGAGTTTTTAATTTTTCGAACTACGCGTTTTTAATTTATCATTAAAACGCTTATTTCATTTTAACATTTATGTATTTTTTGTATTCACATTAACAGAGGTTTACCTGTACTTATTTGACTTTAAATTCAACACATAATAAAAAAGAACATAATGCATGGTACTGTTATGTATATAAAAAAGTGTATGGTAAGTAAAGCTGTTCTTTATGTATGCTTACAAGTGTATGTGTGTGAGGGTGTCCCATAAAAATAGATTTGCCATTACCAGTTTTATTGCAGATGTTTACAGTTTTATTACAGATGGTTCCAAATTGAAGAAATCGCTTTTTTTGGAAAATGTTAACCTTTGCCGAATTTTAGACAAAAATGTCCCATTTGTGAGAAGTAGTGTGAAAATCATTAAAATTCAAAATTTTTAAAACTTAAATTTTTTATTTCATTTATTCATTTAACATACTCAAAATTATCCAGATATGAAATTCTGACTTCATCGGCTATCATTAACCCACTTTAGCCTAAAATCTGAAATGTCATTTTGTACCCCACCTTATAAACTCTTAAAAGTAACATTGGTACGATAAATAAATTATTATACATCCAAATTTATTGAAAGTCTGAAAGAACTTATTTTGTAAATTCCCTAGTTTGTTTTTTTTATTTTTTGTTTGCTCTTAAGTGAAAACATTAACCCCATGTGGATCAAATTTCATGAAATAATTATTTTCATGGAGCGGATTTTTTTATATAAATTTAAAAGCTTTGAAATCTTGTAGTCATAACTAAAATCACTTTTCATGGGTCTTTTTTGTCCACAGGATAAATTAAGATGCTAGTTTTCCTAAAATCATGCAAACTTGAATGAAAACATTAAACAAACACGAATTATAATTTTTTCAATTTATCAATCAAATCGAAATTTTCAAATTTGGCATTTTAAAATCATTAAAACTAAAAACTAAAAAATAAACACGCTTTTACATTTCTATCAAATTTATGCTCCATTTTTGATTCTGATGAGGACAGAATTTCATATCTTAATAATTTTGAGTATATTAAAGTAATAAATGAAATAAAAAAAAATTTTTTAAAATTTCGAGCTTGGTAATTTTGAATAAAAATACACTATTTTTAAAAAATTGAACATTTTCTGTCAAAATTCGGCAACGTTTAAAGTTTTTAAAAAAAAAATCGATTTCTTCCATTTGAACCATTTGATAAAAAACTGAGGCGTTGTGGTGTAATGGTTAGCGCGTTGAACTGTTACACAGATGGTCCCTGGTTCGATTCCCGGTGACGAAAAACATCAATTTAGAAAAATAATATGTATGAGTTTTCTATCACTTATATGTATCGCTGCGCCCACCTTCGGTGTTCCCATAGCACTTAACCCCACCGAAGTAAAATAATGAATCAGGGCTATGAAACAAAAAGCTTCAATAAATTCGCCAACTCTATGTGGCTAGCAACAACTGTTCTAAGACTTATCATCTCGCGCAATTACAGTGTTGCCATGTTTGAAGCCCTTCGTCTTTTACCACCTTTCATCTCTCCACTATCCCCTTTCCAAAGAAATCAACACATTAATAAAAAGGAAGAATTTCCTAATGTTGCTTCTCTTTAAAAAAAAAAAAAAAAAAAAAAAAAAAAAAAAAAACACGAATTATAATTCTTTCAGTTTATAAATCAAATTGACATTTCGAAATTTCATTCGAAATGTCAATTTCAAACTCATTAAAACTTAAAACAAAAAAATAAACACGCTCTTACATTTTTATCAAATTTATGCTCCATTTTTGATTCCGGCCTAAAGTGGGTTAGTGATATCTAATGAAGACAGAATTCCTTATCTGAATAACTTTGAGTATATTAAAGTAATAAATGAAATAAAAATGGAACATTTTCGGTCAAAATTCGGCAACGTTTAAGTTTTTTTTTTAAAAAGATTGATTTCTTCCATTTGAACCATTTGCAATAATAACTGAAGTGTAAGAAACGAAAATCGACAAACAGTTTTTAAGGGACATCCTAATGTTTGAGTATGTAATTGTTTGCATGTGTGTGGTCATATAGTACAATATAGCAAGTAACCTTAACAAAGCCCCCAATAAAATATGCATGCATAAATTTTGTTTCATGTACATTTTTTCAGGATTGTTTCTTTTAGTAGTATTATTTATTTATTTTGTTATATCTTATTTGATATATATCGATATTTATTCTTATCCATATTCATCTACAATTAGATCCCTCAGATTTATTACTGGATTAAATTAGATCACAATTGAACACAAAATTGGGGAATTCAATTTGATATTACCCAGGGTATAAAACATTTCAGTATAAGTGGTTATATAAGTACATATTTGGTAATAGCAAGTACTTACAACTGTCATTACAAATCTTATTACTTTTATATGGGGATGTAGTGCAAAATGATGACATATTATTAGTAAACACCTTACGAAAAATGAAAAAATATGTGGTTACCTATATGCTTACTATTATGGACAAAAATAATGAAACTTAAAATAAATTTTCAAAAAAAATAAATTTAATGAATAATATAGTTTCTTTACATTAAAAATTTTTAATAAAATGTGACCACACGGGTTTCGAACCTGGGACTCCAGGTTGTCAGTCAATCGCTCTACCTTCTGAGCTATCTCAATATTATACTTGACAGATAAAAACATAAATGACATCCTGTCATTACTTTCCAGCTTACAGAAAATCAAAAATAAGTAGTTACTAGAGTTTAAAAAATAATTAGTTTAAAAATTGATTTTCGAAAATTTTTTAAATTATTTATTTTCTTTAAAATAATGATAAAAATAAGTAATTAGGAGTAAGACATTATTTTTTGTATAAAATAATGGGGAAATTAACTAGTTATTAGATTGTGATTATATATATGTTTTAAGGAAAGACAGAGAGTAAGCTGTTATCATTACTGATAGTAAAAATAAAAAATAATGATATGTCATTACCGTTTCTACACTGGACTGTTAATATTTTTGTAAATTTTAATCAGTATATCGTAGATTTGCTTTAAGTACTTAACGTTGATAGGTATGAGCCAAAATACAGTTATTGTTAAAGTTTAAGCAATCCAAATAACCATTTAAAATTAAAAGTTTCTTGCCTTAAAGTATGCAATTTTTAATAATTTTTAAAAAACCCTAAAAGCATGCTTTAATTGTTGTGCACTAACAATTTTCATACTTATTGTTTTAACTTATAAGCTTATATTTAATATGGGGGTTTTTAAGTCGCAAGTTTTTACTTTTTTAACTACAATATCCTTAGTTATATAAATTTACTAGCATAACTTAAGGTTTATTTTCGTAAATGCTGTTTTAAAAAACATTATAGCATACTTCTAGGTAAACATTTTATATATTGTTTGTAGAATAGTTAAAAATGTTGTTCTCTTTTTGTTTTTTTCCTCATCTTTGCTCCAAAAATATCGTTAGTTATTTCATACAGCTGACTTAAGTTTACAAACAAATATTTATAACAAAATTTAATGTTATAGTTTGCTATTAAAGTAAGTAATAATAATAAAAATCAACTTCTAAGAAAAATAATAAACTTTTCATTTTGTAATCTAAACTTTGAAAAATTTCAGTGTTTCAAAACAATAGATAAATAACCATAATACTAGATAAATATTTATTAACACAGAAGAAAAACTCAAAGAAACTTTATGGTCTAGTAACAATATATAAAGAAAAATAACACGGTGCTACAAAAAAAAAAAATTATAATCACTTTACTAGTGACTTAGTGTAAATTGTAAGTCTAGCTGACAAAAACTAAAATTTTCGAGATACTCGTAACGGTAAAAAGAGTATTTTTTACGACTGATAATCTAATAAAATTTTTTTAGTACACACATTGAAAAAGTATTTTGAGGTAAGATAAATGAAACAAACATTTTTGATATATCGCGGCCTGTTAAAAAATATTGCATTTTAGTAAAGGCAACATTTTGAAAACTTAATAAGAATGGAAATGGAATTCAAATTTCATATATATATACAGCTCTTTTTGGTCTGCAGGTAAAGGGCCATTAAATCAACATTTTTGGTTTCCGAGAGCCGTTGAAAGGAGTTGGAATTTTCAAAAAATAATAACGCCATATTTTGTTTTGCTGTGTTGTTGCTGTGAAAACTAATGTTAACTTGTGCCAACCGTTAGAAATTCGTAATAACCGATTTTCAGTTGGCAAATAGCTAAATATTTCTCTGTGTGTACATGTCTAACAGTTTTTATGGCAAAAATTAGTTCGTTTCGACATAACATTTAATATAAATACATTTTTACTACAAATTTAACAATTTTAAAATAATATTTGGTCTAAAAATTAAAGATTTAAATAAAAAGGCTTTGATCACCTGTAAGTGAGGAATAACATGTTACCGAGGTAAGTAGTTACCCTGATGGACATGCCCTTTTTAAAGTAATATTGATTGTAATAGAAAAGTAACATCCCTATGGGGAATGAGGAGTCAATTGTCCTAAAAGTGACTGGTTAAAGAAGGACTGGAATAATTTAATACTGAAGTGGGTTAAGCAGTGTCAACTGTCCTAAAATTACCAATCCTGTGACTGGTAAAGGGAGGACATACCACTTAACCAGAATGCTTATTAACAAGAAAAAGCCAGTTGACCAGAATTTTAGCCATTGGAAGCTGTTTAGTTTTCGTTTATTTTATACGACATGGGCCTTTTGCGACAGTCTTGTGGTATGCCCATCTTTGGTTAGTCCTGTGGCATGCCACTATGTGGTTTTAAAGCAAGACAAATGACCCCTCCTATGACAAGCCAATGTTGAAGTTGCCAGTTGCTTACAAAGGGTAGGGTGTAGCAGAGGACCGGTCTCTGGCACGAAGGGACGGATCCTGTGGCACACGCAGAACCGGTCCCATTCCCCATACACGCAAAGAAAAAACATGGTTGCGGGAACCATATTCGAAGAGCATCATACATATTTGAATTTGTGATTGCGACAACCATGTTGCTATGGTCGTGGCAACCATACTCCTATCTGCTTCTGTATCATAATAAGATAATTAGATTACCATATTATGATTTCAAATATATCCCAATATTATCATATTATGGTTCTGGAAATTTGTATGAATTATCATAATATGAGCCCTACAGTATTCTCCCAGCCTTCTGTTGAAGCTATATTAAAAAGATAGGCATGCTTTTTAATAGTATATTTATTTAATAATTCACACATTGAAATAATTTAAGTAATCAAATTTTCTTTGCACTGAAGAAAATATTGTGTCAGCTATACAAGCTAAACATGCAATTATAGAACAAAGCACGCATAAAAATATTGTTAAGAATACAATTTCACAATACATGAATAATGATCAAACCATGTTTGCAGCAATCATAACACTTGCATTATAACCATAGTATAGTCATAGTTATCATAGTATGATCATGTACAAGAATTTCGTCATCATTTTTACCATATTATGATTATTGCAAACATATTATGATTATTTCGTACTGCAGAATTAAAAGCACGCGCATTTTGCTTAAATTTTTCTTTAATATTTTTTTCTTTAACAATAAATTTTTTGCGTAATTACAAACAATTAAAAAATAAAGCACTTATTTTTATCAATTTATACTTAATATGTAACACTTGTATGTCCATATAATAAAAATAAGGGGTACGCAACAATTAAACTTTTCCCGAGACTTCCAGGGTAGATCGTTTTGAGACTACAAACTTATTCCTTCTTCCGTTATACAAATCAGCATTCAGTATTTTTAATGTCTTTTTGTTTAATATTATTTAATTTATTGTGGCTGACTGTCTTTCACAACTTCTTTTCACAAAATCTCAAACAAGAATGGACTAAAAGAGCGAAGACGCTCATAAAAAACCCGACTGATCATCTTATAGTTGGCGCAACTATAATAGGGCTAAATTATGATATATATAATATGATAACTGAAAAGAAAGAGAAATTTTTACTAGAACATAATGAAAGCAACCATATTATTTGTGGAATATGATTGATACAACAATAATTTACTTGAAACAACCATTTATTGCTGTAGGAAACATAGTTTTGTGGCAGGAATCATATTGCAACCATATTTTTTCTCTGCGTGTAGGGCTGTTACCATCTTATTAATTAATTTTTCCCACCCAAAACTTATAAAAAATTTCATTTATAAAATTTTCAGTTCAAAATTTTTTAATGTTAATTTAATATCCAATATTAAAAAAGAAAATTTTCAAAAAATCTATTACATTTATACTGTAGGTAATATGTATTTTGTAAGGTGTTAACAGAACGGAAATGCCCTTGTTAAAATAATACGGTTTGTAATTGAAAAGTAACCAGTTACTGACCTTAATTCCTTATTCCCGAACCTATTACCGCGTAATAGAAAGTTTTGCTGGAAAGTAACCCTAAACCCAACTAAATATCATTAAACCGGCATAAACTGCGTGTTTGTCAAAATAATCGCGGATTTCTTTTTAAGTTCTATTATATGACAAACAATTTTTTGAGTGTATTTTAATATTTTTTTGGTGTTTTTAAAAATGTCATAAATGGGATTTGTAAATTGATTTCAAAATGTTGCAACTTATACAAATGTACTACCGAAATTCGAAGTCGGCGACCCGCAACTTTAAGAGCAAATTTCATCGCAAAATCATCTTTAGTGACGAAGCTCATTTTTGGCTCAATGGGTTCGTCAATAAGCAAAATATGCGTTATTGGTTTGGTGAAAATCCACATGTGCTTCATGAATCACCACTTCATCCACAAAAATAACTGTTTGGTGCGGTTTGCATGCCGGCGGCGTCATTGGGAGATATTTTTTCGTCGACAATAACGATCGTCACGTTACTGTGAATGGCGATCGTTAGCGCGCCATGATTACCGATTATTTTTGGCCCGAATTGGAAAATATGGACTTGGACGACATGTGGTTTCAACAGGACGGTGCCACAAGCCACACAGCACACGTTACAATCGATTTATTGAAGAGTAAGTTTGGTGAGCATGTTATCTCAAGAAATGGACCAGTCAATTGGTCGCCGCGTTCGTGCGATTTACCGCCTCTAGACTTTTTTCTTTGGGGCTACGTCAAATCGTTGGTCTATGCCAACAAGCCGGCGACATTGGAAGAACTCATAGCCAACATTGAACGCGAAATAGCGGCCGTTACGGCCGAAATGTGTGACCGAGTCATCGAAAATTGGGTCCAACGAATCGACCGCTGTCGGCGTGCCGGCGGTGGCCATATGAACGAAGTCGAGTTCCAATTATAAATGTTTTGATTGTATTTCAAGTCGATAATAAAGTTTTGGAAAAAAAAGTTTATTTAAAAAAAAAGTTGTCAACTCCTTATTGAAAAACCTGTTATATGGTTCAACATCGTTAATATTTTCTATGCGTACACTTAGAATACTATGCAGGTAAAGACCACTGCAAATGTAGTTAAAAACAAAAGAAGGACGACTTACATTTAACAGTTTTTTAATCTTCAAAAAATGAACGACAATTGTAGTAAAAATTAACCACATGTGTTAGTAAAAAATAAACAAACATTTATTTTTTTTTACATAACAAAAAACAACTGTAAAATATGAATGTAAAATCATAAAACAGTTATTTAATGTGGTTTGTTTTTTTTTAAATGAACTACAAGATTAGTAACAAATTTAATTTGTTCTACAAATGACTGACATTTACATTAGAAATAAAGAAACTGTATTACAACCCAAAGAACTACATATTTTTAATTTTTATATTGTTATATATAACCCCATACATAATTATCAGGGACCAGAAGTATATGCATATGCATGTTTTTTTTTTACTGGAAATCGAAGAGTTTGCTTCAAATCGGCATCGATTTGTAAGTGCAAAATTTTGGAATTGTTTGCTCTAAATGCATATTTTACCAGTTTTTGCTGTAAATGCTTATTTTTATTGCATATTTTTATTTATTATGCTTTAAATGCATACGTAATAGAGAGTTTTGCTGGGTATATGGAAAAAATACAATAACTTTTTAAATTTTCTACCCATTTTAACAAATAATAGCTCATTTTACTCCGGTAAACACTAACTTTAAAAATATTGTTGTTTTAAAAGAAGACTTGAAAAAAAACACTTGTAGAAGTTGAAAAAGTTGAAAACATGTTGAAAACAAGTTTGATATAATTTTTATTAAAAATAAAAATTATGTTTTGTCGACCTTTAATTGTGTAATGAAAATGAAATTTATTCAAGTTCGAGGCCATACTCTATATTTCTTTATTAGGATATTGTCCTAACCAATAATCTATAGAGTTTTTGTTTTCAAATTTATTAATTGACCACTTTCAGGAATGTGTTGATAGATATATTTCGGAAATTTTCTAGGTTCTCATCATCTGAACCCGTTTTGAAAAAAGTGACAATGCCATGCAAACATCAAACATTCATATAACCTAGTTATCCCACTAATATAAGAGTTCGAAGTTAAAGATTATCACCATCGATCAAACATAAACTGAAAACTTCCCGAAGTAGATCTATTTCCGAAATAGATCTATCAGCAATTGAAATTGGTCAATTAATAAATTTGAAAACAAGAACTCTATAGATTATTTCTCAAGACAATATCCTAATAAAGAAATATAGAGTATGGCCTCGAACTTGAATAATTTTCATTTTCAAATATTGAAAATTTAAATTTTTTTAAACAAAATCTCTACATATTTATATTAATAATATAAAGAATGTATAACTATTTGGAAAGACCAAGTTTTTTTAAATACCTTTTAAAAATTCAAAATCTTTTCATAAATTACTGAGTTAAAAATGTTTAAATCTTGTAATACACTCATCTAGACTAACAACCTCTACTCGGTCATTTTACGAGTGCATTTTCTGTGTAGCATAGTGTAAATAAAAATATTGCTGAAATGAAATTAAAATTGTTAATAAAAATATATTGAGAAAAATGTTCTTAATTAATTATAAAAAACTTCTCTTGTGTTTCTGTATCAACAGTTTTACGAATTAAAATTTATAATGACGATGATGGTCTAAAATTAAAACCACCTACTCAAGGTAACGAAAACAACCTACTTATCAAGTGATGTCTTTATCTTTAAGGTATTATATTTTTAAAACACCTTGAAAATATAAAAAAAAACGTAATATGTGGTATTAAGGTTTAGTTTCGAGCTGCTAAGAAAAACCAAAAAAAAAAGGTATATATATTAACAAAAATTGAATCGTTAACAATCTGTAAACATGATTCTATTTCTATATGCTGTACACGTACCTGATGAAAAATTCCAAAAAAAAAAACGTGAGTACCACCTTGTTATATGACGTTTATATATGAGCTATTACTAAAATTTTTTACACCTTTTGAAATTTACTTTAGATGCCTATTACACCCAGGCGCGGATCCAGGTTTGAGTGTTGGGGAAGGAAATATTTAATTTTAGCTACCCTATCCGTATATTAATTAGTCCATAAAAATATAAAGTAACGCAATTTTATTTTTTCGCGGTTATCAAGAAGGTTTCCGCATAATCCTCTTTTTGTTTAATTAAACTAAAAATTTATATTTAATGATTCTTCTTTATAATCGAGCTTAAGATCTTTTGTTAAATGATTGCAAATTATTAATTTCCAATATTTCGTCTCCACATTGGGAGACTTCTTCAGGGAAATTTATTTTAATTTAATTTGTAACAATTTGAAAAAAAAAAAAATTTTCAAATTGTTATAAATTAAATTAAAATAAATTTTCCTGAAGAAGTCTTCCAATGTGGAGACGAAATATTGGAAATTAATAATTTGCAATCATTTAACAAAAGATCTTAAGCTCGATTATAAAGAAGAATCATATAATAAAAGAAGATCGAAGAAAATTAAACATATTCAATTTATATTTAAGCTAAAATTTTAACGTAATTAGCCAATAACGATGCATATCCAACTTAAAGGACACAAATGTTTTCAAGTTTGGCGTGTTTCGATGATTTGGATAAAACAGATTAAAGCGTTGTTTCGCGATATAGACATCAAAATTCACAAAGTAACGAACATAATACGTAAAAAGTTATTTGAAATATGTTGTGCAGTATTATTGGTCAACTAGTACAACTTTAATATTAAAAACTTGAAAAAATGCATTTTAAGGAAATGCACTTTATACAGCAGGTTTTTGTTTCAAAATGACCTGATAAAACGATTTCAATTATTAATACATTATTTTCCGTTACTTGCAGATAGGTAACACATAGTGTGCACATATTTTTATAAGTTTCCCCGGGTTACAAAAACCAAAAATACATAATCAAAATAAAAATCCCCCCCCCCCCCTTTCGAAAAAAATTCCTAGCTACGTGCCTGCATATAATCCTCTTTGTATAACTTTTCATCTTCACCACCACACTAATTCAACATCAAATTAAAGCTTTGACATACACTCCTATTTACCTCTGGTTAGTTTTCGCATCTGGCAGCACCTTTAGTAACAAATTATTTCAACTCGTGAAAATTCTATTAAAATTGTAGTGCAAATATAAAAATCTTAATTTAACTATTTAAATTAACAAAATTTACATATTTTTTTCAATAAATTAATTAAACAAGGCTTAAAGTTAGTTTTCAATATAAAAGTTTATGAATGCAAGTGATTTTAATTGAAATATTACACTAATAAGTTGAGGCTGCCTCCCGGGGCCACGTGTTGCGTCTTGTGTATTTGTTTTGTTAATTAAACGGTTTCATATATAAAAATATACAATTTTTTTTAAATAATTCTATTAAGTGTTCGAATATCTATAATTAAATTAAAAAAAATTGGCTCCGGCAAAGTAAATTCATTGAAATTGAACATTTGTGCCTACGCTGGCCAAAGTATTGTGTTGTTGTTTTTTGGTTTATTAGAACAAGTGCAAAGAAAAAAAGAAAAAAACAACAAATGACAAATGACAAGTGCAATGAAAAAAAGAAAAAAAGAAAAAAAAACAACAACAAATGACACCACTAGTATGGTGAGTTGTTATTGTATTGTTAGTGGTTAACAAAATTACTAGTGATATTTATGTTGAAATAACTATTCAATTACTTTTAAACAGAAGCACTAGAGGGAGCTTAAGGAATATGCATACACTGTAAAAATTTTAAAGGTAATTCAAATTTCAATAGATTTAATGATCAATATACTCTTAATTATGTCAAATTAATCCAATTTTGAAATTATTAAAAATTATAAGAGAATGTTCGATAATATGGGCTTAAGCCTGTTTTTAAGCTACACTCAAAAAAAAAAATAGTTAGCAAAGTCAGCAAAAAATTTTGCTGAGTCAGCAAAATTTTAGTCAGGAGGATGCTTGCAAAAAAGTTGCTAATGTCAGCAAAATCTTAAATCTTAAATTAGTAGATTCAGCAAAAGTTTTGCTAACACTTAGTGCATTAGAAATTAAAATACCCTTGCTTAAAATTAATAAAATTTTTACTGAATATTAGTAGACTGAAAAAAACTCAAAAAATTTGTAGAAAAATTATACTTTAGTTAATTTATTTGCTGAAAATCATAAAAACATATTTTTTTGATTCTTTTAAAAATAATTTGCAATTCGTTACAAAATATAAAAATGTTCATACTCCCGAATTAACGACATGAATTAATGTTATATCTAAAAAAATAGAAATAATTATATATAACATAAACAAAATTATGTTTCAACTACTTACATCAATGGTTGTCTAAATGATGCTGTATTTTAAAGGAACGCAAATGCTGCAGATAATTATAAAAACGAAACGATATAACAAAATATAACATATTCATACAGTGAACTCTCAAAAAACGTGAACTAATGTTTGCAAGGGGTGTTCGCGTTTCTGATTTTACTACAGAATTGATCCACTTAGAATAAAGTATATTCCAAGTACTTCAGAACTAATCATTATGTTGATTATTTAACAAAAAAATAAAATATACAAAGATTTTAAATATTTTTCTCCTGGCAAATTCTGAAATTCAAACATACATTTATAGAAACATTTTTTAAATATTCAGACACTTGCCTATAGTAAAATATTAACACTTTAAGAAATGTTTCGTATTAGAAAACTTTCTAATTCTGGAACTTTTTTAAATATACCAAATTCAGAATCTAAGACAATTTTTGCATACCCAAATTATTGATTTTAATACGTTTTTGATATTTAACAGCTCTTAATTTCTAATACAGTTACTTTAAAAATAACTGCTAATTCCATTTAAATTTAATTCCAAACGTTTTAAAACAATTTTTATATAAAAAATTCTTAAATTCGTAAATACAAGAAAATATTTAATGATTTTTTTATGTTCACGTTAGAAAAGGTGTTTCCTATAAGAACGTGTTGAAATTATTATTCGGGAATTACCCAAATTACTAAAGTATTGAAGAAATAGAAACATTTCTTGTAAAAAAAAATGTGTTCACGTTTTAGAGCTATTGAACTTTGTTCACGTTTTGGAATAGTCAATGTAAAAAAAGTGTTCATGTTTCTGGGACGTTTATGTTACTGGATGTTCACGTTTCTGCGAGTCCACTGTACAACCCTTTTTTTGCAATAAGAAACCGAAACATAAAAATCTATCTAAGATGTGTGTCCATGTCTTTCGCTTTAGTCTGTCTACCAGCTGTATATTTGTTTGCAATTTGACCACACTAGATTATTAATCTCTATAAACATTTGGTTTACAAATACACATTTAATTTTTATTAAATTAAAATATTTTATTTTGTCTTTTATTTAATAAATAGACAATTACTTTCACAAGCCGGTGACAACGCAAAATTTAACTTGTTTCAATCCACAATTTTGTTTTATGTCTGAAAAACAGATACAAAAATCTTCCATGTTTGATTTTTTATATGTCTTACTAGAGTTGTACTTTTTAGTATAATTCTCCTAGTCAATACTACATCTTGACATGCCGCGATATTTAATTCATTCATTAATGTGCTAATCAGCACTATTTTTTTAGCAAAAGAAATTAGTAAAACATTAGTATAATATTAGTAAAACATTAGTTCAAAACATTTAAGTGCTGAATAAGTATAACTAAAATTTTAGCTGAAAACATAATTTTAGCAAAATATTTGCTGAAAAATAGTATATCTGATTTACAAGACGTTTTACTAACTTTTCTACTTACTTATCTTTTTGAGTGTATATAATAAAAATGTGGAGTATTTTAAATACATCAGCTTATAGGCCAAATTTTTTATTTTTAAAAAAACTGAGAATCTATTTTTAGCGATCATGCTTCCTATAGTGAGCCTAAATTAAAATCGTATGAAACGAATAGAAAATGATATAAAATCGATAAAAATTTGTATTATAATTGAAATTTTGTACATTAGTTAGCTATAAATTAAAAATTAAAAATCGTGTGCCTTGAAACTTTTCAAATATTTCCTCTGATTTATTTCTAAATATTTTAATATACGATTAATTAATGATCGACCAGCCGATTGTGTTTTTTGAACTTAATTGGACACGATAAATCCAATAAATGCCTCAGATTTGGCTTTGAAATGTAATTGAATTTGAATATATTGTGAACAATTCAAAAAAGGCTCCAAAAAAAGATTTATTGGCAAAAATGCACTTTATGGGGCGTTCCTCAAAATAAAAAAAAAAATATATGACCCCCTCTGAAATTAAAAAAGAACATTTTTTTCTATCTGACCTGGGGGTCCCGAAAAATCGGATTGCGTTGAAATATTTAAGTGTGGGTACTCACTCAAGTGAAAAGAAATTTCCTCAGGATTTCATTAATGATATCTAGAGCTATTTTTAGTATGATTTTAGCACAGAAATGGCGAAGGGGTTTTTTAGAGTTTTTTAAATAAAAAACTTTAAAACTGTTAATAACATATTAAATTTTTAGTAAAAACGTTTGAAAACAAGTTTTAAAAAATTCTAATTTTCAATAAAATTGAAAGCTTTTAAAGAAAATTGTTAAAAAATCAAAATAAGATAAGTTTTAAATAAAAGAACCGTTTAAAGTTTTGAGTACAATAATAGAAATAAACCTGAAAAATTAGCTAAAATGACGTTGCCGAAAACAATTTTAAAATTAGCAAATCCTTTTTGCTAAATATTAGTAAAATAAGAACAGCAAAAATAAATCTGTTAAATTTACAAAATTTTAGTCTTATTGGAGCTAAATTTTTGTTCATTGAAAAAACAAATAAATTTGCTTAAATCAGCAAAAATGTTGCTAAATATTAGTAGACAAAAAACAGCAAACAAAATCGGTAATATCAACAAAAATTTTGCTTTATTTACCTTAAATTTAGCGGAATACAAATAACAGAATATTCTGCTGAAATCAAGAGAAATATTTGATAAAGTAAATAGCTGATTTTAAAAGCTAATAAAAAACGTTGAAAATTTCACATTTTTTTTTGGAGACTTATTTATTTTATTAATAATAATGTAGCAGATATATTTGCAACTTTCAATTAACTAAAATTTAGCCTAAATATAACTAAAATTTTGTAAATTTAACAGATTCATTTTTACTGTTCTTATCTTTCTAATATTCAGCAAATAAAATTCTGCTGAATTCGGCAGTTTTACCTGTCCATGTCTTTATGAATTAATTAAAATATTGAGTAGTATCGATTATGAGAAATATAAATAGCACTCGGCAACAAATTTCAGGTCGTTTCATAGCCGTTGGCCTCAATGGCTCCAAAGCGAAATTAAGGTACGCTATTGCTAATAAAACCTCTTAATAACTACGTTTTTCAATCTTTCCGGATATTTTTTTTGCAGTTTTAAAGAGTTTTACACCTTTTTATTTTGTCGTTCTACGTTTTTCTTTTTTCGAATTGTCAATTTTGTTATGTGTGTGAAGATAAATTCCATAGTTAAATTCTATTTCATTGAAATTCACCCAGGAATGATAACACTAGTAATTTCTGTTCTCTCTCATTCTCAGTCAATTTTACCATCAGCTGTTACATTAAATGTTAAAAAAAATAACAAAACATTAAAAAAAAACAATATTTGTGTTTTGTCGCGTAAATGAAATAAAAATTGTGAATTTGTAATAAAGCATATTTTAAGAGGAAACGAGATGCGACCTGGTGGATTAGGTAACCACTTGATCCTACTTTATTTCTGCATTCAAAATTTTTCAGGTCTGTGCTCAGGGGCCGAGCTATGGGCCATTTTCAATATTATATATTGAAATTTTTTAAATTCTGTTAATTTCATATGACACTGTGGCCATATTTTAAGAGGAAACGAGATGCGACCTGGTGGATTAGGTAACCACTTGATCCTACTTAATTGCTGCATTCAAAGTTTTTCAGGTCTATGCTTAGGGGCCGAGCTATGGGCCATTTTCAATATCACATATTGAAATTTTTTAAATTCTGTTACTTTCATATAACACTGTGGCCATATTTTAAGAGGAAACGAGATGCGACCTGGTGGATTAGGTAACCACTTGATCCTACTTTATTTCTGCATTCAAAATTTTTAGGTCTGTGCTCAGGGGCCGAGCTATGGGCCATTTTCAATATCATATACTGAAATTTTTTAAATTCTGTTAATTTCATATGACACTGTGTCCATATTTTAAGAGGAAACGAGATGCGACCTGGTGGATTAGGTAACCACTTGATCCTACTTAATTGCTGCATTCAAAGTTTTTCAGGTCTGTGCTTAGGGGCCGAGCTATGGGCCATTTTCAATATCACATATTGAAATTTTTTAAATTCTGTTACTTTCATATAACACTGTGGCCATATTTTAAGAGGAAACGAGATGCGACCTGGTAAATTAGGTAACCACTTGATCCTACTTAATTGCTGCATTCAAAGTTTTTTAGGTCTGTGCTTAGGGGCCGAGCTATGGACCATTTTCAATATCACATATTGACTTTTTTTAAATTCTGTTACTTTCATATAACACTGTGGCCATATTTTAAGAGGAAACGAGATGCGACCTGGTGGATTAAGTAACCACTTGATCATACTTAATTGCTGCATTCAAAGTTTTTTCAGGTCTGTGCTTAGGGGCCGAGCTATTTGCCATTTTCAATATCACATATTGAAATTTTTATATTCTGTTATTTCAATATGTGATATTGAAAATGGCCCATAGCTCGGCCCCTGAGCACAGACCTGAAAAACTTTGAATCCAGAAATAAAGTAGGATCAAGTGGTTACCTAATCCACCATCCACCATCTCGCATCTCGTTTCCTCTTAAAATATGCTTTATTACAAATTTACAATTTTTATTTCATTTATGCGACAAAACACAAATATTGTTTTTTTAATGTTTTGTGATTTTTTTTTACATTTAATGTAACAGCTGATGGTAAAATTGACTGAGAATGAGAGAGAATAGAAATTACTAGAGTTATCATTCCTGGGTGAATTTCAATAAAATGGAATTTAACTATGGAATTTATCTTCACACACATAATTTTGTTTTATTTTTAATCACTTTTTTCATTGTTCGAATTGTTAATTTTGTTTTATTTTTCCGCACTTTTTTCTATTCGTTATATGGGGTTTTTCAGTCAACGGCCCAAAATTGAAGTTAGCGTAAGGTAAAAAGACAAGTGTTAAAATATATGGATATTACAATTTATTGAAGAGATGCTCACCCTTTGAGATTTATAGTTCAAGTATTGTTTTCATTAAACATTTTAGTACATATTCAAAAATTCACCAATTCTATGTTTTATTTTGACATTAAATTAAATACATTGTTTTGTTATTTTGGCTAATCTTCAGTTATTGTCTTCAAAATAAGCTAATTCGGCCTAAATTGAATTAATGTAAATAAAAACATATTTATGTTACATTTTCTCCCGACGTTTCGTCAATTTGTTGTTGACTTTTTCTAGGGACGTAATAACATGAGCATTATTTTTAAAACATAATTAAATTTACATAAATCATAAAAACGAAATATTTAAACATTAAACATAAATCAAATTAGAAAACACAGCTTAAAAATAATATCACAGAAACGTTTTTGTTTACAACTTTGGCTTAACCAACAAATTTAAATTGTTATAAAATAAATTCAGATTTTTATAACGTTAATTTCGTATAAATTCATTGTAGTATACTTTAATCAAATTTAATAATTTTCTAATATTTTTGATTTAAATATAAAGTTTAAAAATTGTTAATATTGGTTTACAAAATGTATGTATTTTATAAAGCGTGTTTTATTTTGGATAAAATTAATGCAGATTAAATTTGTCTATCATATTTTGGATATACGTTAATATGTATTACATCAATACAATAGTACACTTAATTGCCTATCTCATTTTGTGTATAATTTTATACACAAAGTGTACCCCAACTGTTGAATTGATTCCTTTTTGGTTCTAAAATTTTTTCTTTTTTTACACAAAGGTGTAGGAACCCTAAAAAAAGAACTTGTTTCATTTGTAACATAAGGAGTTTTTAATTTAGTTTGAGATTTTTTTTTTTAATGTAAAAAGCTAAATTAAGTTTCAGCGTTTTTTCCGTGTTTGTTCTTTAATGGTGTAAGTTACTAAATTCCATAAAATCTTCATTTTCATTATATCTTAATTTTTAAAGTTTCTTTTCTCACTTATTTTTTTAGGTAATTTCAAGAGAATTTTTTGAATAGAATAAAAAGTCCAAATGGAAAGGAACTTGGTACAAATGATAAAGTTGTAAACTTTTTGCAAGTGGCTAAAGTCTGAAAGGATTGAAACATTGAAGCAAAACCCGTATTTGACGGTAATTATTTCTGCATATATTTCGGATTTTAATGAAGTTTTAAAATAAAAAACCTTATACAACTATATCTTTTTTTGTATATATAAGTATCAGTTCAGATATAAATTTATACCGCTATATAATGTAATTTAATCTGACGTTATCATTTCTGGGATAAAACTGTATTAAGACTCATATTGAATTTCGTATGATTAAATAAAATATCATATTAATTTTTTTTAATCGGGTTATTAGAAGTCGAAAGTTTCTGTGTGCACTATGGTTATAATTTTTGACTTCTTTTTCAATTATCAAATTTTAGCTACCCTATGCGTATATTAATTAGTCCTTAAAAATATAAAGTAAAGCAATTTTATTTTTTCGCGGTTATCAAGAAGATTTCCGCATAATCCTCTTTTTGTTTAATTAAACTAAAAATTTATATTTAGCTAAAATTTTAACGTAATCAGACAATAACGATGCATATCCAACTTAAAGGACACAAACGTTTTCAAATTTGACATGTTTCGCGGATTTGGATAAAACATATTAAAGCGCTGTTTCGCGATATAGACATAAAAATTTGTAAAATAACAAACATAATACGTAAAAAACTATTTAAAATATGTTGTGCTTCAAAAAAAAAAATGCATTTTAAGGAATTGGGCTTTATGCGGGAGGTTTATGTTTCAAAATAACCTGAAAAGCGATTTCTATTATTAATACATAATTGTAACCCTAGTGTGTACATATTTTTATAAGTTTCGCGGGTTACAAAAACAAAAAAAAAACATAATCAAAATAAAAAATTCAAAAAAGCCCCCCCGAAACAAATTCCTAGCTACGTGCCTGGTTACGACAACATAAAATAGTAACTGAATTTGCGGCAGCATAATTTTCAATTAAGTTGCGTTTCACAGTCTCCTAAATTTAGGTGCCAAATTTAGATTAATTTGAGTTGACAGTTGTAGTTAAATTGACTTGGAATTAAGATAAATAAACAGAATTTTTTAACTGAATCAACAGAAAATTTCTGCTAAAAGATCTTTCCGGATCTGACCAGAGGCGTACCCATATTTATTACCTTCAATATAAGTAGTAAATACATAGTACGTAATAGCACGCGCGGATCCAGGGGAGGGAAAAATGGGACATCCCCGGCCACAAAAAAAACATTTTATATAAAAAAAAAATCAAAAATAATTGAAAATTCATCAAAAATACTCTAACTTTCCTCCCCAAAATCTTTTACTGGATCCACGCCTGGTAATAGGTATGGAGTAAAGATTTTTGGTGCATTTTGCTCTGCCTTTAGTTTCCGAGATATAGCCTATTTTTTTAATAATAAAGGAAAAACTTATGAAAAATAACGCCATCTAGAGCGAGACTTATAGCGGGGCCAGAAAAAAAAAATAATGGTTTGAAAACAATTTAAATTAACCGACAAAATTTGTAAAGTTAACAATCACTAATTATAAAGTATTTATAGTAATTAAATGTGCTAAAGTCCCAAAACTTATTTAACAAATTGTGAAAAGCAATCTGATGTAGGCGTGTCCCTATCCGGATTTCATTCCTGCCTAAGGAAATCTTCAGGGGACTTTGTTATTAGAATTTCTAGAGATATTTGTTATGTTAAATCACAAACTCAATGAGAATTTCTTGTCCTCGTCTAGGAGCGAGATTCAAAATTTAAAATATCAAAGAAAAAACAAAAACAACAACAAAAAATTGTCACAATTGGCTTTGTCATCTTATAAAATTTTAGGTCGAAAAATTAGTTCAAATACGGATGAAATTTGTTCTTGAGGTAAAATTAGATAACTAATAACTTAAGCAGAAAAAATTAGCTCAACTGAATTGTGATTCGTTTAACAGACTTTTGAACTAACTTTTTTATGAGTGTAGGGCTTTGCTGCAGTTTAATGGAATTGAGTGTTGAGAACATTATCTAAAAATGGTGTAATTTTATACAGTTTGAGGTATACCACTTAGTGCACCAATAATGGGATACGAACATCACATATTTTTTTGAAAATGTACAGTTTTTGCTTCTGAAATCTTCACGACGGATTTCGTTTTATGACAACTAAAGCGCTGTATTAATTCCGAAAAAGGCACTTCAAATAAAAGATTTTAATGATCTTAATAATAAAATCGACAAGATATAAAAACATTTAAAATGCTTTAAATTTTATGGAGCAGACAAAATTTTTATAAGCTCAAAAAGCATCCTTATAAACAATTTTTAAATTTGTGAATTTATAAGTATTTAATATGATTTCTTGCAAATAAGTAACCATAAACCCATCTAAATATCTAATAATTGCGTAAAATTTTTGAAATTCGTCATATGTACTTGCAGTGGTATAGGGTGGATAAACCAAAACATTCGAACACAAAACATTAGGGGGGCTATAAGAACTTAAATTTGAATTTTCGGTAATACACGGGATTAATGTTATACCACTTAGTCTTAACCTTATGAAAATTTAGGAGTTTCAGGTCACAATTTCGGAATTTTCAAACAAAAAAATATGGTTTTTTTTTTTATATGTCTTGTCATAAATCGTTTTCAATAAAATTTGATATGCTGAACACAAATAAGAAAACATGTTTGCAATCTCTGAAACAATTTCCAAGATTTTATGATTTTTTTTTAAATTTTTGTTTAATTTGGTAAAAATTCAGATTTTCCACAAAATGTTTACAATATGTCGTAAACTTTTTTAATGGTTCGAAGACATAATTAAAATATTTTTTTTTTTTTTTTACGAAATTTTGAAACATTGACCTCAAAGTTCTCCAATTTAGCCCAAACTAACATCATATGAGTTTTACTCTAATTGGCACATTAACCCTAGTGTTTGCTCATATAAGGAAAAAAATTATCTTCGTATATTGACTGCCACACTAATGTTCATATTATAGTGCTATTTCAGTGTCGTGAGAAAAGTGTAGAAAGAATACGTGTCTACGTTTTGAACTAGGCTTAAATGAACTGCAAACAAGTGTTGGTATTCATATGAGGCATTTCATTTCAAGGATAACGTTTCAATAAAGTTTTTCTCCACATTTTGTTCTCAAAAACAATTAAAAGGCCAGCATGTGAAGAGTTCGATGTCACAAAGCCCACATTTCCACAATGCTCCAATAAATCAATAGAAGACTGATTTCTATTAATCACAATCGGGAAAGAATTAACGTCCATCCCAATCCTGAATGGATTTCCATCCGTTATACTTGGTAAAGTATATCCAAGCAATAATGGTTACCGATTAGTAATGAATTGGAATCTGTTAACGAATGGAATGGATGGAAATTCTTCCCGTCCCTAAGCCTGATGAATTGAAATCCGTACCCAAATGAAGTGAATGGAAATCATTCCCCAAATGTGATGAATATAAATCTGTTTTTAATTTCGATGAAAAGAAATTCACTCCTAAGTGTGATGGATGTAAGTCCATCCCCAGTATGATGGCTGGAAATCCATTCCGAGCACGATGTATGAAAATCCGTATCAAAGTGCGACGGAAGAAAGAAGATGGATGAAAATCCTTTCCCAAGAAAGAAGTCCCCAATTACGAATTATGGATTAATAAAAATCCCATCCTAAGTGTGATGGATGAAAATCCATCCTAAACTGTAATGTTAAAGAATCCGCCATAAAGTGCTATGGATGGAAATCCATATTCGACTGTGCTGAATGAAAAATACATTGAGGGACGCATTTTCCATTCATCGCACTTCGTGCGGATTCTGTTACATTACACACTTAGGAAGGAATTTTTTATCAATCCATGGTTCGTAATTGAGGACGGATTTCCATTCTTTTTTTTTGTGGAAGGATTTTCATCTACGAATTTCTTCCATCGCACTTTGAGACGGATTTTCATGATGAATGGAAATCCGAATGTTGGATCCACCCAAATGGCAAAATTCCTATGTAATGTATGGGATACTATAGGTATACACAAGTGCGGTGGATGTTAACTCGTCTCACTTCCTCTCTCCTGAACAAAACATAAAGTGTCAAAATTTCCACTTCATTGAATTCAAAATGTTTTACGGCTTGTATTCACAAATTTTCACCAAATATTTGTGTTTTCACATTATTATGATTCCGAAATGTTTATTACAAGTTTGGCGACCTATACTTTGAAAGTCACTTAGTACAAATCGGTTTGAATATGAGACTAGGTAGCTTAATAAAATACACGCTTCATACTTTTCTCTCCACAATAACGGATCCACATTTCAACGAAGTAGGTGGGTGTCCAAGGATACCATCCTTGATAGAGAATTTTCCTTTTCCATTTAAAATTGTTTATCATGAAGACTTACTTGAGATAGTGTTCTTTTCATCCAGATCGTAGCAAAACATCTTTATTTTTGGACTAATGTTTTAAAGAAAAATCTTTCAAAACCTTTGAAATCAATACTTCTTAAAATGAAATCCCCCCTATAGGTATGCAAGCATTTTCATTCATAGTTGTTGATGAATAAACTTTTTTTTTTTTGGCTTCAGTTTTTTTTGATGATGTAGCATTAAGCAGTTATGCCAGTAAGTAAATAATTTAATATATTTTTCTCTCATGGTATTTTTAAGCAATAGCAGCAACAACTTGTGTCAAAATATCATGTAGTAGCTTGAATTGCTAGTAACCATAGTAACAAAAACCAATACCAGTTATGGTTTTTAAACCATATGAGCATTAAGACAAACAAAAAAGAAATCACTTACAAAATATAAAATTGTTTAAGTTAATAAAAATCACGGAAAAGTTACAATAAAGTAGGGAATTGAATATTATGGGGCTAAAAAAAATATATATAAAAGTTGTTAACAATTAAAGTTAAAACTAAAAGCGAAAATTTTTTTACATACATTTTGTATGAAATGAAAAAATTCAAGGGCTACAAAACTAGCATGAAAGCCCGATATTTCGTTACCGGTAGTTTTATGTATCGGAATGGATTTAAAAAAAATTGAATTATTTTTCACAAAAAATTTCTGTATTAATGAAATTGTTTAAACTTTTGTAGTGGTAGTTTCAATTTAATATTTTAGATTTCTACCTTAAAGGCTTTGAACTTTTCTACCTTAAAGTCATTGAACTTTTTTTATTTTAAGCCTTATTTAGCCCTCGTAGCATAAAAATCAAAACTTTTTTTTATTTTCTTCATGATAAATGTTTAACGTTTTTTTATGAAAATTTTAAGTGTAAAATGCATTTGATGCAGTGTACCATTTTGATCCTCTAGCACAATAGGGTTAATTGCAATGAACGTGTTTTAGAAATCATTTAGCATATTTAAAATATCAATTTTGTGAACTTTAATTAACGTACGCCAAAAAACCATCGTTTTAAGTAATTATAGCGGAACATATTGAATTTTTCAAAATTTGAAGTTTGACCTCAAAGGTGCACGGCTTAACGTTATCCGACTAAGCTAGAATTTTCACCATTTAAGTTTTATACCAAATGGCTCAAAAATTCGATTAGGTTCCGATGGAATTCAAAAAAAAAAAAAAAATCCCCACACATTTCATTTCGACCTTAATACTCCTTTTAATGTACCCACATACCAGATTTAAAATTCCTCGCTTAAGCTGTTTGTCCAGGCCGCCAGCGGTGATACTTTTCCCTTTTTTGCCCCTCCCCATAGGAATTTCCAAAATTCATTTATATATACATATCTACTCGTGATAAGGAACATAAATTACAAACTCCTAAATTCAGCGGTTCGGTCATACCGCCTAGGGGGAGACTTTATTTAGCACACCAGTGCAACAAGTTCTCGTATTTTAACAGCACTGGGAAAATAATGTCCTATAGATTATTTGTTAATTAGTTCTCATGTAGTGAGTAAACTAGTTTATATGCATGTTTGATGTTTGGCATGGGATTGTTACCGCTTTCAAAATGTGTTCTGATGATGGGAAACTAGAAAATTCCCGAAATAGATCTATCAACACATTCCTGAAAGGGTCAAATAATAAATTTGAAAACAAAAACTCTATAGATTATTTGTTAGAACAATATCCTAATAAAGAAATATAGAGTATGGCCTCGAACTTGAATAATTTTCATTTTCATTGCACAATTAAAGGTCGAAAAACATAATTTTTATTTTTAATAAAAATTATATCAAACTTACATTAATAATTTTATGAGAACTTTTTAAAAATTTCGCATTTGAATTACTTTGCATTGCCGATGGTTTGAATGCTATGAGGTATATGGTTCCAAAGACTTATTGTGTTAATATACACTGATAGAATTTTGTTCATTGTATTAATGAAATCCTTCATTAATACAATGAATTTTTCATTAAAAAGTCCCCAAAGAAAGTTTCATTGGCTCAATGAAATATTTTTCATTAATCAAATAATAATTGAAAAAAATATTTTTTTTCTTGTTTCATATTTATTTTGTGTTAATTTTTTCTTTTTTTATTATCTTATATTTATTTTTCCGTTTTTTTTTATTTGCCTGAACACGACTTGAACCCGCAACCATCACCATACAAACAGCACCGCCTTACCAATTGACCTAAATTACAAAACCAAAAGGATGTGCTTATTTAGACTTTTGTAGGAAAATATTTTTTGTCAATAGTTGAAGCGCCTCCAGTGGAAATTTTATGGAACTTATTGTTTGCTGTACAAAAAATATTTATGTAAAATGATTGCATATTTTAAGGACCAAACAAATACAGTTAATGAAAATTTCATTCAGTCAATGAATTTTTCATTAATTTAATGAAAATGTTTAATTCAACCAATGAATCCAAGTTAATGAAAGACATTCATTAATAGTATGAAGGAAAATCCTATCAGTGTAGAAGCGTTTCTTTGATAATTTACTACGATATTGGATGCCAATTATCTTTTTGCCTCTATTTGATCTAACGAAATTGAGCTCTTTGATACAAGTAATAAGATTGTTTTGTGTATATTATTTTGTGTAAAAAGGAGATATTATAAATTTGCTTTGGGCAGGCCGCCAAGCGGAACACATTCCTCTTTTTGCCCCTTCCCGTAGGAATTTCCAAAAAATGTCGTCCTTAGCGGAAGTCTACGCTGAGGGGTGGATCTCCATGCCAAACTTCAAGTTACTAGCTCCTGCGGTATAGGCTAGGCGATGTTGAGTCTGTCAATCAGTCAGTGAGTCACGTTATAAATATATATGATAGAATATGTTTGGGAAATTATTTTCGCTACCAGTTTTAACTTTTATTGTGAACATACTCTAATTTTTTTTTTTTTTTTAGTTGAAATAAAATAATTGCTTTTAAAAAGAACAATTGTAAAATAGTTTCATGGGAAAATTAAGCTTTAGTTTTCGCAAAATACTATGCATGCTTCTCTAGGTTTGTTTGTAAATTTTTTGTTTGTAAATTTTGTCAAAATGTCATTGGTTTTGCTCTAAAATTCATTTGTATTAAGAAAATTAAAGTTGCTGAAACCTGTTGCGCATTTCTGAGAATCCTAACAAAAAAAAAAAAAAAAAACTGTTTTTCAACAGCCATAAACAATTTTGTTTCCTATTGTTAAAATGTTCTTTTCAAGTGTCACATTGTATTGAAATGTCACCATGAAGACATGTTGGATAAACAAAAAAGAGTCATGAAAATAAAAATTAAAAAGAAACTGCATGTTTGACATTAGTACTTTAACATTTTGCACTTCATTAATTTTTCTCATTCTTTCATTTTCGTTATTTCTACTGGCTTAAAGGACATGCTCGTGTTTACCTTAACAAGGAAAATATTATTTTTGACTGCATGCACAGTGGGATATATCACAACATTTTTGGAAATAGTTCAGCAATTTGTTACTTAGTGGTCCGATTGTAATAAAATTTGGAACAGGCATACGTGACAAAATATCGAGCTTAAATTTTAACGTTAAACTTCGTAAAAAAAAAAAAATTGGTCTTGATTTGGTGCTGCTATTCGCAAAAAACTGGACCGTAAAAAATTAGGAATTACACATTTTGATGTCATGTTATTTATAGTTCTCTACTTTTTCAAAATCGAATAAGAAACAAAAAAATCGTGCGCACTCAACATTTTTTATGCAATATACCATATTGCTGCCCTTAGGGGGTTGGTGAGGTTCAAAGTAAAAGCTTAAGCTCTGTATTATGTCACTTATGCTTGTTTCAAATTCCATTGCAATCGGATCTCTAAGTACATAAATTGCGGAATTATTTTCAAACATTTTATGATATATCCCTCTGTGGTATGTATTATTGTATTCTTTGAATGTCAGTTATACACAGTGCAATAAATTTCAATATAAAAAAAAAAGTTAAAAAACAAAAAAAAAAAAAGCAAAAATTCAACTTTTATTGCTGCAATCAATTTGAAATTGCGTTTTACCTTCTATGAATTATTTTCATAGTCAATGGACACAAATGTATTGTTTTAAAAAGTATAATTAATTAAAAAGTTCTTATTGTGCTGTTGCTGTTTTTGTTTTTATTATCTTCATTACTTTCTTAAAAGTTTATAGCACTTTTCCGGTAACAATATCCGCTTCCGTTTGAAAGTAACGAAAAAAAGAGAGAGCATATACCAACATAAGGGTGTCCTTTAAAATAGATTTGTCATTACGCCCCCAATTTTAATTGCAAATGGTTTCTTCCGAAAATGGTCCATTTTTTGGAATCTGGAATATGGCTAAAATTTTTTTTTGAAAAGTAATCGTTTTTGTATCAAATATTTTCTTATAAATACAATTTTTCAAATAATACAACTTCTCCAAAAATATGCCATTTTCGGCCGATATTCAGCACAAAAAAAACCGACTTATTTCATTTGGAATCATTTGCAATAAAACTGGGAGGAGTAATAAACGAAAATCTGCAAATCTTTTTTTAAGGGACATGGTAACCAACATATATTTTAAAGACAATACTGGTACAACATGTACGTGTGGCATTGGACTAACTTTACGAAAGGTTAATCGTAAGAAAAATGCGTATTAAAGATAAGAACTATTTTAGTTCAGCAGAGAAGAAAAAATAATTTTAAAAATTTACTTCAAGTTATAAATGATTAATTTTATCAAATAAATTAAAAAATTTCTCTAAAGGTATACAATATTAAATAAATTTATAGGCTCCTAAAATTATGCCATTACTACGAGTAATATAATTTAAGAAAAATTAAAGTATGCAAGTTAAAATCTTAAATTTTTAATAAAATTTCTTTTTAACAGAAAATCGGTACTATTCTATAAATTTAATTTAATTAAAGTCATATTTTTAAACGCGTTTAAATATACCTTAAAGTATGCAATACTAAATGTATAATTAGCTATTAGAAAACGTATGTATTCTTGTTAACACCTTACTAACGCAGTGTAGAAACGGTAATGACATGTCATCACATTTGTTACTACCAGTAATGACACCAGCTTACTCTATTTTTTTCTTTATTTGAATAATATTTATATAAAAAGTAATGATCTCAACAGTTTTCGAAAATCTATTTTTAGACAACTTATTTTTTAACTCTAGTAAGTACATATATAACTACATATTTTAGATTTTTTTTTTAACTGGAAAGTAATGACATTTTGCACAAAATGTCATTACTACTCATTACTTTTATGTGGAGATGTCATGAAAATCAATTTTTAGACCCCTTATTTTTTTAAATCTAGTAAGTACATATATAAATATATATTTGAGATTTTTGTAAACTGGAAAGTAATAACATTGTGCACAAAATGTCATTACTGCTCGTTACCTTTTATATGGAGATATAATGCAAAATACTTACATATCATTACTAACCACCTCACGAAATATCAAAAAAAAAAAATATGTGGTTACCTATATGCTAACCAGTATGGACACAACCCTATGGGGAATGGGACTGGTCCTGCGTGCGCCACAGGATCGGTCCCTTCGTGCCAGAGACCGGTCCTCTGCTAAACCCTACCCTATGTAAACAACTGGCAACTTTAACATGGGCTTGTCATAGGAGGGGGTCATTTATCCTGCTTTAAACCACATAGTGGCATCCCACAGGACTAACCAAAATGGGCATAAAAATAAACGAAAACTAAACAGCTTCCAATGGGTAAAATTTTGGTCAACTGACTTTTTCTTTTTAATAAGCATTATGGTTAAGTGGTATGTCCTACCTTTACCAGTCACAGGATTGGTAATTTTAGGACATTTGACTCTGCTTAACCCACTTCAGTATTAAATTATACCAGTCCTGTGATAAGTCCTTCTTTAACCTGTCACTTTTAGGTCAATTGACTCCTCATTCCCCATAGGGAAATTAAAAGTTTAAAAATAAATTTTCGAAATGTGGCCAGATGGGATTCGAACTTGGAACTCCAGATTGTGAGTCAAACGCCCTACCATCTTAGCTATATCGACATTTTATACATGTTAGATAAAAACATAAATGACTTGCTTGCGCAAAATGTCATTACTTTCCAGCTTACAAAAATAAAAAGTATGTTGTTATACTTATTTGTACTAGATTTAAAAAAATTATAAGTCTAAAAATTGATTTTCAAAAACTTTTCAGATCATTGCTTTTAATTTAAAATAATGGTTGAAGTAAGTATTTATAGGCAACGCATTATTTTTTGTATTGAAATAATGGGGAAATTAAGTAGTAAGCCATTATTATTTGTAGCAAAGTAATGCAGAGAATAAGCTGGTGCCATTAATGGAAGTCCAAAAAATAATGATATATTATTACCATTTCTACACTGGGCAATGTTATTAACGCAAAGTCACAATTAAGCATATTTTAATAGCCCGGATAAAAATCAACATATATGCATCCATTTATGAGCATATATGAACTCAGTCATGCCCATATATGAAGTGATTCGAGGTCATACCATATTAGATTCATATATGTTCATAAGAGTTCATATGTGATCATATATATAAGTATTACCTCAATTTGCGTTAATGTACACACATGAGCATGTATGGAAATGCATTGACATGCATGATTATATATGTAAATATTACCATTATATGTGTGAAAAATGCACACATATAATGGTTTATGAACAGATATAAATTTTGTATGAAAGCATGTGTACATGTATGAAGCATATCGAGCCCTATCCGCCGAAAAGACGTAAGTAACAATTTCATAATTTTACAGGAAAGGCACTTTTAAGTTTTTTTCTAAGTTTTCTTTGGCTTATCGGATTTTAATGAAATTAAAATATGTTATAAAAGACCAAAATATAAAGAGAACTAAACTGTTTTTTTGTACCAAATCTCACTTTAAGGGGTTAAACAAAGGGGTCTAATTTGACCCAATTTTACTTTTTTTGATTTATTTCTTGCTTGGTTTAAGAAAAGTATAAACATATGATAAACAAATTAAAGTCTTTTGAATTACGAATCCAACGATGAATAAAACATGATCGAGCGTGTCCTAGATTTTGAGTTATTTGTAAAATAAAAAAGGACGTAAGTAACACTTTGCCGTCAGGAAATATGTAAACAAACTATTGTATGTCATATAGGAATAAGCACTTACGCCTTTTTTGTTTTCGTCTAACTTTGTAACGGTACTTCCTAGAGCTATGAAGTTTTGACCAATGATGCAAATGGTCGCAAAATAAATATTTTCATCAAAAACCCGAAAATGGAAAAATGGTTACTTACGCCTTTCTGGCGGATAGGGCTCGATATGTGTTCATGTATGGATACATATATGTCAATTTTTAACAGGTTGCTAACAATTCCTAAAAATACTCATTATAAATACAAAATATTTTATTCAATTTAATTTTCTGGAAACCAGCATGACCAAAACTTGAATTCCTTTTAAGAAACATACATTTGTATACAATCATTCTTAGAATAGTTATAAATGCATAAATAGAATTATTATATTAAGCCATAAACCATACTATAAGTTCAAGCACACACAGAAAAATTTTGATATTTACCAACTGAAATTCGGTTGCTCAACTACAAATTCGGTTATTACGAACTTCAGTCGGTTGGCACAACTTAACATTAGTTTTAACAACAAAGTTCATTTAATTCAACTGAATTTTAGTTGCAACACCTAAAAATTTCAAAAATCTAATATAAATATTGTTGTAATAACTGAATTTGTAAGTTGTTACCATTAAAATACACTTTTCAATTCGGTTGGCACTATATTTCTCTATGTATATATATTTGCATAACATAAGAGAAGACTTTAAAGCTATTTAGGAAATTTCCTAAAATATAATTGGCAACATCCTTATTAATACTAAGATTTTCTAACCACAATTTTAAACACGCTTACGACGAAAATTTATAAAGCTCACTATAAGTATTCACTAATAAATTGTTATCAAAATTACAAAATATAATTTGAATGTAACAGATTGACTATCATTATCATTTAATGTTAAAAGATGAGAATTACTTCAAATACAATGCTAAATAAGTAGGAGTGTATTTATATGTATGTGTGTGTGTGTTGTATAAATGTGTCTGTATTTTACATTTAGTTAATATTAATCTCAAGTGTTTTAAGACACTCTATGAAAATAAAATTTATGCTGATGCCATGACAATTCTAAGCACGCTTTGGCATTGTATAAAGAGCTTAAGCTAAAATACATACTGACACAATCTTCGTAACATACACAACCAAGTACAGTATCAAAACAACATTAGTTTACTGCTTTTAGGCTTGTATGTGTGCACTGCATACATACAAATACATATTAAATAACAACAGATAGACAGATAAAACACCTTTAGATGGACATGATAGTTATATCTAGCAAACCAACACATATGCAAGATGAAATTTTGGTGTATGCATGAATGTGTAAGTGTATGTTTGCATTTAAGCCTTAAGTGAGTGAGTTGTAAGTTCATAAGTATTAGTATAGTTTAGTTAAGGTATTAGATCACTCAATTAGTATGTGATACAGTTGCTGTTAAGTAAAATTTATGTTTGTAGTTAGTTTTTGTACTTTATTTTCGACTAAAATAATAAATACGCTATTATAGCTGGCATACTTAAAGCAGTTGTTAGAGGTTATTTGAAGGTGTAATATTTGTCATTTTTCAGTTATGAGTGATGCAGAAAAAAAGTTCACAAAAATATGTGTAAGAAGTATATGAGGAATTTAAAAAATTTCGACCCTTTGAGCCAAAATATTTTCAACATTTTTCTTTTTTTTTTTGGATTTAATAGTTTATATTCAATAGCGTTAGGCCAAAAAACTATATTTGGTGTATTGTTTGGTATTTGGAGGCATTGTGGATACATTTTTATATTGGAAATGTGTTTTTTGAGGCGATTTCATTCGACTGCGAGCATAAAATGTATGGAAAAAGCCTAAGTTTAACTGTACAGCTACACTCAAAAAAAAAGTTAGTAGAAAAGTCAGTAAAACATCTTGTAAATCAGGTATACTATTTTTCTTTTAAACTAAAATTTTAGTTATATTTAGTCATCACTTAACTGTTTTGAACTAATGTTTTACTAATATTTTACTAATGTTTTACTAATTTATTTTGTTAAAAAAATGCAGCTCGCTGATTTTCAGCAAAAGATTTTGCTGACATTAGCAATTTTTTTGCAAGCACCCTCCTGACTAAAATTTTGCTGACTCAGCAACATTTTTTGCTGACTTTACTAGCTTTTTTATTTGAGTGTAAAAGTTCGGCCCCGGACTTTTTCCGATTTGGCCGAACTTTTGGAGGCCGAACAGTGAATTAATTGCTTATTTATTTGCTTTTCTTTTAATTGGACACTCAAAATTACATAAAATGAGCCCAATAAAAAATTTCCATTTGTCAAAATTTTCCATAATGCTTAAAAACACCGTTTACCGACGAAAATAGCTTTCAGGCCAAACTGTTCGGTCGGACACAAACCTACCCTGTCCATAGCTCCTCTCAATTCATAAAACTTGAGAAATAAGAGGCATCTAAAGTCAGTTTCAACAAGTGTCGAAGAATTTTGAAGTAACTAATATATACTAGGGTATCCAATGAAAAAGATTTGGTATTACACCCCGCAGTTTTATTGCAAATGGTCTCAAATGACAGAAATTGATTTTGTTTTGGAAAACATTAATCTGTTTCGAATTTAGATTGAAAAGGGTTTTTATTTAAAAAATTTGGTTTTTATTTTTTTTATTCATTTGGTATACTCAAAATTATTCGTATATGGAATTCTGACATCATCGGCTGGAATCAAAAATTACCGAAGAATTTGATAAAAAAATACAAAAAGTGGCTTTTGTTAAATTATCTTTAAAGATTTTTTAAAATGACTAATTTGAACATGATGAATGCTAAACAGAAAAAACTAAAAACGGGTTTCAATTAAAAAAATATATTGAATCAATTAATATTTTAATTGAGTTTGCACCTACCACGGCAGTGATACTATCAATTAAACATTTTATAAAAATTAAGAAGGGAAAAAAAAGTTATAAATAACTTCTACAAAAAATAAAAATATAATACTCACAGTGTGTGATCTATTCGTTGGTATGTGTGTTTTTTGCAATGATGAGGCTGTTTGTGTGTGTGCTTTTTGTGGTATTTTATACTGAAAATTTTCTATTTATGCATACAGTGTATGAAAAAATAATATGATAATTGCGTATAAAATGAAATATGTATTTATATATTTAAAAGTCAATTAAAATATTAATTGATTCAATTAAATATTTGTTTAGAAACAAATTAAATTCAAATCAAATCTTTAATTAGATATTTTAGGTTGATAATTTTTTCTGTGTATTTTTATAGTATAATAAATAGTTGTAATAAAAGAAACAAAGTATATCGAAAAAATTATAAGTCGTATTTGTGTATAGAGCGCCTGATTTCCAGGACATTTTATTGATTATTTTGTAAAAAGTTAAACAACATTTGAGTGTTTTCATCAAAGTTTGTATAATGTTCAGAAATAAATAATCTTAATTTGATCAGACTATAATTATCTTTATTTTTATTTTAAAAAACTTTTAAACATTAGCGGCCTGGGGACAAAAAATACCCATGAAACAAAATTTTAATTTCTAAATAGTACCTTTAAAAAAGTACGTTTTATTAAAAAAGCAACGTTTAATGAAAACATTTCTAGTTGAAATTAAGATATGCCTGATATATAGAAAAAATAACGTATCCGTGTTCTCCTTACTCAGCTACAGAGAGAGAATTTAAAGAATGAAAAATAATGAACAATTTCAGTAAAGTAATGATACTTTATTCATAAAGTTAAAAAGTCATCGGGATATTTCTTCAAATTTATGAAAAGCGTCATACTTTTTGTGAAAAAAGTTTTTTTTTTAATGTTTGAAACTTTTTATAAATAAAATGATATTTTTCATTAAATATTATGGAAACTTTGCATTAAAGTAATGAAAAGTTTCAATGGACGAGTTCCCTTGAAACTTCATTGCATTTATGTAAAAATTCATTATTATCATTCAGATAGTTCTCTTAGTGTATAATTAAATTCTTTGGTTTATCGGTTATATTCAAACATAACATGTTTCACAGGCTTACATATTTGAGGCCAGATAAGTGGTAATGATTGCATTTACACATATTCATACATATGTTCAAATGCAGACTCAAATAAAAGGACTGTTATGTAGTGTTGTCATTTATTCGGGTTTTCATTTTGATGGAATAAACGATCAACCATTTTTTTCATCGACTGATCAAACGATTAATTTTTCAAAGTTATTCGATTAATCGAACGAATAACAAATAAAAATAAATTTAAAAATACATAAATAATAAAAGTTTTCTACACTATCATCATAAAATTTTATAAATTTTGGCATCAATTTGAAAAAATATTTATATGTTTAATCCCAATAAATGCATGCTCTCACTGGTTTCTTAGATCGTATGTTGCATATTTGCTCTTAATACAATTTTTCTTAATATTTTGTTCTTAAGAGCAAATTTTTAAAGAAAGAAACTTGTAAGACTGATAAAATTTTGATTAAAAATAAACATAAAGTTTTTAATTGTGTAATGAAAATGAAAGAAACTTTTAAGTTTCAAAACGTATTCTGAAGATGGGAATCTAGAAAATTCCCGAAGTATTACTATCAACACATTCTACATGTGGTCAATTAATAAAGTGATTAAATTATTGAATTTTCATTACACAATTAAGGGTCGAAAAAGTATAATTTTTATTTTTAATACAAATTTTATCAAACTTGAAAGAAACATATATTTGGGCATATTTTTATATTTTTTAGAACAAACTCAAAATTTTAGAACATAATTTGCCGGTTTTTTATTAAAATTTTAATATTTTTATTAAATTTTGTATACAGTTTTTTTTTTTTAATAAAATTCGATACAATTTTTTAGCACAAAATAATAGCTAACATTTTGAGACAAAATATTTATTGTATGTTTTAGGCAAAAACAAAATTCTACTATTTTTCGGTTATTTTTAAAAAGTTTTTATAAGTTATATATACTTTTAGTTTGGTATAACGATATTTCCAAAATTCAATAAAAAATATATTATTAAAATTACTCTTTTCATTCGATTAATCGTCAAAATTTATTCGTTATTCGAAAATCATGATTTTTAAATTGCTCGCATCGTAATTTGTTTGTTAGATTATTCGAATAATTTTTAATCGAGTGACAACCATACTATTATGTGATTGCCATTTGGTGTTCGCACTTATACATGCATAACATATAACCTTTAAGTGTTATTTGTATGAATAGCTCTCTGCGTGCAAGTGTCTGTGTATGTCTGGTTGTGTGAATGTGACCAAGCATAAAATGTAATTGTTATTATCCAGTATTCGCACAATCTCATCATATACTACTACATACATACATAATTTTATATACACTCATACATGCATATGTTAATCAACAATACATATACAACTTGCATACACTCATAGAAATAAATCTGTAAAATTAGCAGAAACAAATGCGTTAAAAATGATGCTAAAATTAGGAAATTTTTTTTGGTAAATTTTAATAGAATAATAACAGTCATATAGTAGAATAAGAACAGACTATAGTAGTTAAAAAAAAAAAAAAACAATTTACTCTGCTAGTGCGCCCCGGTAGGCTAGTTGGTAGCGTGCTTGCTTATCAGTGCGGGGATCGTGGGTTCGATTCCCACTAGAGGCACTGGTCTATTTTCGTTACAACGCGCCGAAAGCCATATTAGCTAGTGCTCGGTTAGGGTAATAGTATATAATTTGTAATTATATGATTATTAATTAATAAAAAAAAAAAAAATTACTCTGCTAAATATTTGTAGACTAGATAAAAGTTTTGCTATAATTACCTTTAATTTATTAGAATGCCAATAACAGTATATATGGCTAAATTCAACAGAAATTTTCCCTAAGAAATTGTACATTGTACATTGCTGATTTCAGATTTCAGCAGATTAATTTCTTATTTCCAACTAACTACAATTTAGCTCAAATATAACTAAATATTTTCAGATTCAACAGATTTATTTTTGCTATTCTTATCTTACTAATACTTAGCAAAAAAATATATTTCAGTTTTTTTTTCAGCAACGGAATTTTTAACTATTTATTTGCAATTTTAACTAAATTTTTTACTAATTTTTTACCATTAGTGTACTTATACACTTAGTATGTTACTAAATACTATAGAGTATCATATAGAATCCACAACCAGAATTAATGTTAAACTAAGTAGCAATTTAGATGCAATTCACAATATGCGTTTTTGCACAAAAAAAAGATAACATAAATGATTACACATTTTACGACTTTTTATGGTTTTTGTGTGTACATTTAAGTATTTATTTTATTGCATTTTAAAGTTAATTGCGTTTAAAGTGTACTTACTTTATACTCTAAAGTATACTTTGGTTTATATATTTTTTAAATGCCTAAAAGTATACTATAATATTTTGGTTAAAAAAAGACATTCAGAAAATAATTTTAGTATTTACTTATTACTGTTAAGGAATTAAAGTATATTCAATCAAAAAAAAAATACAATTTTTATACAAAAAGATACATTTTTGTATCCCGTATTCATATTTGGTTTAAAAATCTTTTTTCTTATCATAATTTTTTTTGTTTTAGCTTAAATTAATAATTTGTGTCTTAAGAAAGTCATATTTTTCCACAAGATGTTGCGCAGCGTACAAACCCATTCAGAAAACGACAAACGGACCAGTGCTGGCAACAAGTGCTTTCCCAATCTCAAAATGATAACATCATTAGACAAAAGGTCTGTCTGTTCAAAAAAAAGTCGGTATAAAGCGTAGGTAGAGAAAATTTCAAACTTTGTAAAAATTTTATATTCAAAAAAAAAAAAAAAAAAATTAAAAAGTGTAAAAAAATTACAAAAACAATTATGACTGACGACTTTGATCCTGAACTCGGAAACTTCTGAAAAATTTCAAACGTTGGCAAAATTTTATACACAAAAAAAAAACAAAAAAGTATAAACAAATCACAAAAAAAATATGACTGACGACTTCTGAACCTTCTGACTACAAACTGTTTTTAAAAAAGCGCTATTTTTACAAAATAAATGCTCTGCCAGTGGTTAGGCATTTGTGACAGGAAAGCACTGGGAAAGCACTTTTTTCCAACTTTGGTATAGCGGTCTCAGCAAATTCTTTGCCAATGTTCTTTTTTGTAGACCACTCAAATTATTGTAAATCAAATACGGGCAAACCGCTTTTTGGGAGCACTGGTAAAGCATCTTAAATATGAGTTCTCTCGGTAATTTATTCACAATTCCCCCATTAGCTAGTGCGCTGATAATAATTCGTGCGTAAAAATACGAACAAATGTCAAAATAAACAAAAACTTTCATAAAATAAACAAAAATTTGTTTATTTTGCGAAAGTTTCTGTAGTTTTGACAATAGTTTCGTATTTTTATGCATATTTTATTATGAATATGGTATGCTAGTACTTGATTTTTTTGTACCGCTGGCAGTTTCTGACTGGAAATATTCCCATCACAGCCTAGTTTATTATTCTAAATTTGTTTTTCTTTCTTTTTTTTTTTTGGTTATTTATATCGCCTCAAAATAAGCATTAAAATTTTACTAAATTTTCAATATATTCGTTACTCGTTTTAAGGCTTTTATCTCTGACCTTTAGCATCTTCATTGTTTGTCTATTTTCTCTAAAATAAAGATTTTTTTTTAAAATATCAGAATTTCCTTTCATCTATTTGCTTTCTGTTGTGTGTGTTTTTCTATATACATTAGGATGTCCCTTAATAATAGATTTGGCCCAATTTTATTGCAAATTATTCCAAGTGAAAAAAAACGATTTTTTTTTTTGGTCCCAAAATTCGAAATTGGCAAACATTTTATTTTTAATTTAATTTTTACATTTAATGTAAATTCAAATATGGAATACCGACTATTTGGTAGCGTGCTGGCTTATCAGTGCGGGGGTCGTGGGTTCGATTCAGACCAGAGGCACTGGTCTGTTTTCGCTACAACACACCGAAGGCCATAGTAGCTAGTGCTCGGTTAGGGTAATAGTATATAATTTGTAATTATATGATTATTAATTAATAAATTAAAAAAAAAAATAAAGATTTTTCAAATTGCCTAATTTGGGGATGACGATTTATAATATAATACTTGTAATTCAGAAAAAAAAAATATATTGAAAAAAATTATAATTTCGTGTTTGTGTGTGGAGATACTCCTTTCTTGGACATTTTACAAAAAATTGATTGTTTTGTCATAATTTGAAAAAATTTTAATATTTTCATCAAAGTTTGCATAAGTTTCGGAAAACTATCACTTAAATTTTACTAGACTATAATTGTCTTTACTTTTATTAAAAAAAATATTAGTGGCCTGGGGAAACGTAATTTTACTTATGCCTACAAGATAGCAAAGCTTTAAAAGTGATTAAAAAAATGTCCACTTGATAAAAATAATTATTTTATATACTTTTCATGTTTTGACCAAATGATACGCTCTAGGAAATTTACAGAATTATTTCTTTCAGATTTTCATTAAATTTGGGTATTTGATAAATGTTTCTAAACTAACAAACAAGCGCAATTTTTTATCTTATTATCTTTATCTTTTAACGTGTTAAAAGGTGGGGTCAAAAATGGCTATAACTTAATTTTTTTTACACTTATTCCCAAAATACTATTCAAAAATAGGTATAAAATTAAAGGTATTTTCAAGATCAATATAATCATTTACCAAAAAAGTTTATATTGGTACACTCAGAGAAATAAAGCGCCAACCGAATTGGAAAGTGTGTTTTAATGGTAAATTCAGTTAGTACAACGATATTTACATTAGATTTCTGAATATTTTTGATTTTGCAACTAAAATTTTGTTGAATTAACCAAACTTTGTTGGGAAAAGTAATGTTGAGTTATTCTAACCAACTGAAATTCGTAATAACTGAATTTGAGTCGCAGTAACCGAAATTCAGTTAGCAAACAGCTATTTTTTTTTTCTGTGTGTATATGTGTTTATATATATTTCTTAATTTCTTAAAATTAAGTTTGGTACGATAAAGAATTCCGCTTGTTCGTTAGTTTAGTGCACTTTATGACACATCCAAATTTAATCTGAAAGAAATTATCCTGTATTATTGACATTTTTCCAAAAAATTATGAAAGCTTGCATTAAAATTTTTTCAACTTTTGACAAAATAATCAATTTTTATGAAATGTCGCTTCACACACACCCGCGAACTATAATTTTTGAATTTTTTTTCCTTTAATTACAAATTAATTACAAATTATAAAAAAAGCAAGCGACATCTCCAAAATGGACCTTTTAAAAAATCTGTAAAATTAATTTCAAAAAACACGTTTTCTTGATCAAGTTTGTGCGTAATTTCTTATTCCAGGCTAAAGTAGTTTAATGATATCCAACGAAGTCAGAATTACACATTTAAATAAATTTGAGTGTATGAAACATGGATCTATTAAAAACATATAATGACCACAAAAGGCACTACACATTTGTTCAGAAGGGTAATGTTTTTAATTCTACAACTTATTAGCTTTACTATGACAAATCACACTCCTTGTCACGCCGCCTAGTTCCAAAAGGATCCCATTGGGACCTCAAATAACATTTTCCAGATTTGCCCAGAAACTATTCATAAGCTTTTTTGCAAGGTTTTTTTTTTTTTGATCTACTACTTATTTCCTTTAATTTGACATATCGTGCTCCTTGTCACGTCGCCTAGCTCCACCAGGATCCCATTGGAAGCACAAATAACATTTTCCTGATTTGCCCAGAAACTATTCATAAACTTTTTTGCAAGGTTCTTTTTTTTGTGTTCTACTACTTATTCCCTTTCATTTGACATATCATGCCCCTTGTCACGTCGCCTGGAATGAAATAAAAATAAAATTTTTCAAAATTTCGAATTTTATGAATCCTTAATAAAAGTATTCTTTTTCAAAAAATTAATCATTTTCCATAAAATTTCAGCACAGATTCAAGTTTCCAAAAAAAAAACAACTTCTTCCATTTGAAACCATTTGCAATATAATTAGTAATGAACGATAATCGATGAATAGTTTTTTAAGGGACATCCTAATATACATATATTCATTTTGCTTTCATTGCTAAGAGCATATGTGCCTAGCATGAATAATAAACGTTTGTTATATTGTTGAAGGCAGCAGAAGAAGCAAAAGCAAAAACAAACAAAAAATAAATAAAATTATTCTGCAAGGAATTCGCGCCTTTTAAAGCAAATGAATAAACCAAAAGGATATAAAATTACACATATAAAAAGAAAACTCATACAGGCCAACGGATATGAGGTAAGCAACAACAGATTTACGAGTTTAAATAAAAGTACTGAAATATTCTTTTAAAATTTTGCTTTCTTTAAGCAAAAATTGTAAAAATTTAATTTTAACTTCCAACCTCCGTATATTGACAAAAAGAAAGCAAATCAAACATATTAGCTAGATTGATACTATTATTTCGATCTGGCTAAAGATCTCATCAGAACCCAAAGTTTTAGAAAAGCTAGAACCTTCAGAATAGGCAGAGCTTCAACAAAAAATCTATTAATCATCATCTTAGTAATCAAACACGTGTATAGGGGGTTTTACTAACAAGCATCATGTCGTTACTAAACTTTGAAAACCAAAAATGTTCTATTTATATAAATAAATTTTAGTTTTTACTCTGATTTAACAAATGTTTTTTAGAACATTTTTGGTCTTCAAAGTTTAGTAACGTCATGAGGCTTGTTAGGAAAAGACCTAACCACGTGCTTGAATACTAAGAAGACAATAATGGAGCAAAATTGATTATTAATAGGTTTTTGTTAAAGTTCTGCCTATTATAGAGGCTCTAACTTTTCTAAAACTTTGGGTTCTGATGAGATCTTTAGCCAGATCGAAATACTAGTATCAACCTAGCTAATATGTTTGATTTGCTTTATTTTTGTAAATATACGGAGGTTGAAAGCTCGTTATAAATTGAAAATAGTTTTTTTTTTTACAGTTTTTTGGTTTTTTTTGGTTTTTATATACATCGAGACGGTTTTTATGTAAATTTTAATTTATAACGAGCTTTCAGTTCTGCTCAAATTTACAATTACCAATATTTTGGACAATAAATAACTTTTTATATGAAAATAGTTTAAAAATAACCAAAATACCTTCGCCATATCTTAAAATTATTATTAGAAACTGTAGGCGATTGTTTGGCGTACAGTGATATCAAAAATTAAACTGCCATTGTTTTCTAGCAGTGTCTTTGGTATGAACTCCCACATATGCAGATATAAAACACACTTATGATATAAAAATGTTCGAGAATATATAAAAATAAACAAACCTACAGCTGCAGTAAAGGACTATGGGATATATATTTCTTAGCATAAAACTAGATTCATTTTATCGGTTATTTCAAACCATTTAGACAAGGAAAAAGATATAGCAAATAAGTACCATAGATTTTGAAATCTAAAACATTTCTTGAATTTCCTTAATTTAACTCATTAAAGACACGTCATAGATCTGCTGGACACGTCATAGATCTGCTGTTTTTTTTCTTTTATAATTTTAAATAATTTTTAAAAAAGGTCCCAATAAAAATGCTTTAAAAACTATTTTTCAAATAATTATTTGGCAACTCTAGACAACAATTTAAAAAAATTTTTTTATTCACGACTGTTGACCAGATGTTGAGTTATTTTAATATTGTTAAATCGCGTCGTTAACTTGATCCATCCGAATTAAAAAAAAAAATATGATCTTATGTTTTTTTATCTTAAAATATATTAAAATATGTATTTATATATGATGTCATACATAGCCATATATTATTATATTTTTCGTACATGGTAACACATATAACGGTATATTATTACCCTATGGGGAATGGGACCGGTTCTGCGTGTGCCACAGGATCGGTCCCTTCGTGCCAGAGACCGGTCCTCTGCTAAACCCTACCCTGTGTAAACAAATGGCAATTTTAACATGGGCTTGTCATAGGAGGGGGTCATTTGTCCTGCTTTAAACCACATAGTGGCATGTCACAGGACTAACCAAAGATGGGCATACCACAAGACTGTCGTAAAACGGCCATGTCGTATAAAATAAACGAAACAGCTTCCAATTGGTAAAATTCTGGCTAACTGGCTTTTTCTTGTTAAAAAGCATTCTGGTTAAGTGGTATGCCCTCCCTTTACCAGTCACAGGATTGGTAATTTTAGAACAATTGACACTGCTTAACCCACTTCAGTATTAAATTATACAAGTCCTGTGATTAGTCCTGTTTTAACCAGTCACTTTTAGGTCAATTGACTCCTCATCCCCCATAGGGTATTTATTGGCCTTTATAAAATTAGATATTAAACATATATGCTATACATAAAACGATATGGTAGATCTATTGTCATGTATAATAATACATTCTCCTATATAACAAAATATTTAATCATATATGGTGACATATAAGCTATATAATTATAGATACTGTCTTATAAAAAATATTTTTTTTTGTGTGATATTAGGTTTGCTTATAAATGGTGCCATATATATATTACAATTTAAGATATATTTATATATATAACATTAAATGATAAAATATATAATTATGTAAGATTCCATATATGACACAAGATTAATAATTTAGTTTGAGATATGATTATATATGGTCCAACATCATTAATATTTTCTATGCGTATAATATAGTATTATATATTGTTATATATAACCCCATACATAATTATATATGCACCAGATGTCTTAATTATTTTCTTAACATTTTTTTATTTTATTTCAAATTATATATGGCATGGGGTTTAAGTAAATCCAATTCTGTCTCCAAATATCTTATTCGATCCAAAAATTTTTTTTATCTTTTTGGATCAAATTGGATTTAACTAAATCTAAATTAATCCCATGGGATATTTTGGGTTCTATCAGGTTCTGAAATTAGATATTATAGGATATCCCAATTTTGAGATAAATTTTGATCTAATTTAATCCAGCAATATATTTCGAATATTGCTGGATACCCAATTTTGTATAAGAATAAATATCTGTCTATATCAAATAAGATCTGATTTTGTATTTGAGACATAACTTTTTTTTTGATCGGTCAGTAAAAAATATAGCCGTTTTAAAGTACTGGGGCGAAAAGGAACACACACAATAATGAGTTAAATAAGCATTAAAATTTATTTATTATATACAATTGATCCCAAAATATTCTCAATTAATACATTTTCATATAAATATTACAAAAATTTAGCCAGCATTTTCTTATCCTTGACCATAGTGCATCAGTAGCTGCGTAAAACTCACATAAAAATGCGCTTTATTATCAATACACATGCAAACACATGCACAGCATATAAACTTAATATGCTACAAAAAATTTTTACACGTATTGGCCTTAAAAGAAAATTATATGGGTGTTATTATCTCTGAATTCACAAGATGAAAAATCTATTGGAATGTGTGTGTGTAAAAGAGGGTGGATCGATTTTCGTAGGGGTAATTTCAATAGCCGTTTTTTTAATGAAAAAAAAAATATTTTTTAATTGAAATGTACTTAAATTAAAAAATTAAGGGAATGTTCCCTAATGTGACCCTACACCTGGTATTTGGGCTACATAAACAAAAACTAACAAGGTGAGTCTCCCGATGGATTCTCTGAGGTCATAATGAAATTTGGATATGTGATAAAGAAAAAAAAAATAACGGACACGTATTTCTTTTAGCTGCCCAATCTCACGATTAAGGGTTAAAAGGTGGGCCAAATTTAATACATTCTTGTATGTAAACATATCTGAAACTAATGAATTTTGATGTACTCGATAAAACAAAATTTTAATACCAATCAAAACTTTTGGTAACTTTATGAAAATTTAAGTTTTCACATTTTTGTTTAATTTATTATATTTGTTTATGAAATCAATTAGTTTTACTAAAATTGTGAATTCAATTGTTATCGATTGCAAAAAACCGACGAAAGGTCCACTTTAGCTAACAGGTCACAATAGAGAACATTCTCTTACCTTTTATTTAAAAAGTACCATTTTGTTTAATTAAAAAATTGACATTTCTTAAAAAGAATAATTTCTGTTAAAAGATCAGGTTTACGACAAATTTCTCTGCTGAATACCCAAAATCGATCCTCCCTTCTTAAGGTACATACTACGTGTGCATTGCTAACAAAATGATTCCGTTTTCTATAAAAATCTGTTGAAAATGTAGCTGTATGTGACTGTGTGAGTATTTATTTAATGCTTCATCTTACATTCTTTAGGAGTTAAAAAAAAAGACAAAAGAACATCTGAGAATTGAGGTTTATTTGTTATTTTATAATAATGCTAAGGGCCAGTCAGCGTACACAGTATAACAGCGTAATTGTGAGGAAGTTCTATTCCACCACAACTATTTTGCTGTGTTCAAACGGAAGAGCATGAATAAGAGAAGAAAATAAAAAACAAAAAAAAAAAAAACAACCCAACAATCCGTCTATTGATTGTATGTAGTTAAGTACACAAGTACCCAGTGTAGAAACTGCAATCGCATATAATTATTTTTTGGACTACATCAGCTTTATCTCAGCATTACTTTAATACAAATAATAATGAATTACCTATAGTGTCCGACCGAAGACTTTGGCCAGAAAATGCTTTTTGTCGGTATTCTGTATTTTAAACAATTACGAACAAATTTGATAAACGGAAAAATATTTATTGAGCTTATTAGCTGCGATTTTGAGTGTCAAATAAAAGTCCGTAGATAAGCAATGAATTCAATAATAAGACGCCAAAAAATCGGTTTAATCGGGAAAACTTCGGCGGCCGATTATTTACTTTTACACTCCAAATCGAATAAAAACGGCTCCACAAATATGTTTTCAATATCAAAGTTTTTTCTTATTGTCTTCAAATACCAAAAATCCGACCAAATGTCGTTTTTGGCAGAAGTCTTTGGTACGAAACTACTTACTAGTAACTAAAGGGTCCGCCAAATAACTTTTTTTTTTTGAACTCCTGAACCAATTGGACTTTGTATGGCGTCATACCAAGGCCTTTATGCAAAATTCGTCTCAATGATGTCTCCGAAATGTTCAATTGTTGAGAACGACGGTGAATTGATGTTGATGGCGCTTCACGCACACTTTCTGCCACAGCAGCAATATTCTCGGGTGTACGCACTGTTTTTGGCTTTTCACGCTTTGGTTTATCGATGAGGATGCCAGTTTCTTTCACTTTTTTCACAAGATAACGAACATGCGGACCATATTCGTTCAGCGGAAGGATAAAACTAATTATCTGTCAAATCAGACATGAGCTAAGTGCTACTATTCACGAAATAAGCACTAGTTGAAAAAAAAAACGTTATATGGCGGACTCTTTAGTTAATTTTCCTATTATTTTAGTACAAAATATAATGCGTTGCATAAAAATACTTTTTTTTTTATAATTTTTTTAAATATAAGTTAATGACCTCAATATTTTTTTAAAATTTATTTTTCGATGCATTATTTTTTCAATTTTAATAACTTCCTTTTTTTTGATTTTTTGTCAATTGTAAACAAAAACAAAAACATATTGTGCCAGCAAATCAGTTATGTTTTTATCTGTCAAGCATAATATTTCTAGATGGCGTAGATGGTAGAACGGTTGACTGACAACCTGGAGTCCCAGGTTCGAGTCCCAAGTTGGTACATTTCATCAACAACTACACTTTTTAGTAAAAACCTATGTTTTTTTTATTAAATTTAGTGTTTTTGAAAATTTCTTTTTTCGACTCATTATTTCTGTCCATACTGGTAATCATATACAGTGGTGGCCACGAATTTAAGACACGACATTTCACTTATATATTTCTGATAATTTTTACATCTTATCGAAAAAATTTTAGATCCATGTTATTTTTTCAAAGATACCAGTAATGTTATGAAAAAAAAAATTAACAATAGTTTGTTACCTATATTTTGTTAGAAATTTGTATTTACATATTATTCAGATTAATACAAGTTTTAGCCTGGTCATGAATTTAGGACATAAGCAAAATAAACGTTAATTCACTAAAGTAAAGCTCAGCTTCATAAAACAATCTTAGTATTTGGTGGGAAAGCCTTTATTTTGGATCACACCAGCGCATCTCCTGGATAAACTTTCAACTAATGTCATACAACATTTCTTTGGATTGGCATACCAAGCTTTTAAAATTTCTTCCCATAAATCGCTCAAATTTTTCGGCTTTACTGCTCGTACATGCTCCTCAACATCATTCCACAAGTCCTCAAATGGATTGAGGTGCGGGGATTGAGTTGGCCACTTCAGAACATTGATATTGTTTTCCTCTAAGCAACTCTTCAAAAGTCGTGAAGTGTGCTTAGTGTATAAATTTCCACATTAGAGGCATGTTGTCTTCAGCGAATGGTATCATAATGCTTGTCAGTATGTTTTTGTAAATGTGCTGGTCCATTTTAGTGATAGTCTTGTGAATGGGTCCTATACCATGACAGGAAAATGCTGTCCACACCATGACATTGCCACCAGCATGCTTAACCGTTTTAAGGATGTACTTTGGTTGATGCTCCAGGTTTGGAGGGCGCCATACAAAACAGTTTCATTAGAACCGAAGCCGCTCCAAAGTATATTTTTCCAAAATGTCATCGGTTTATTGAGATTTTCTCGTAAAAACGCTAGTCGGGATATAACATTTTTTTCACACAAGTGATTTACGTTGTGCAATACATCCACGTAAGTTTTTCCAATCCAGACGTCTTCTTATTGTTCTGGACGATATATTAATACCAAAATCTGATGAAGTTTAATTTTCAATTTAACTTGAGCTCGTGAAAGAATCTCCCTGGGTGTAGTTTTTTCGGGCAGGGTTGTAAAAATTACCATAACTAAGCTCGTTACATGTCGGGTCGTAAATTCTTGGCCACCACTGTAGCCACAAATTTTTTGATTTTTCGTAAGGTGGTTAGTAATGATATTTCGTTATTTTGCACGACATCACCATATAAAATAAATTTTATTATATATATTATGAGAAATATAAGTACTTGCCATTACCAATTATGTACTTACATACATATATAACAACTAATATCGTAATGCTTTTCTACACTGGGTAATTCAGTGTTTTGTAAATTGGCTTTGAGTTTTTAGTTGTTTCCTTGTTTTATTTTATTTTGTTTTGTTATTGTGGTTTTTCCTTATTTTTCCTTTTCTCAGCATTTATCTAACAAAACAACAATAATATTGTGCATATAGAAGAAAAAGAGAGCTCCTGGTGTTAAAGCTATTTTTAGCTACAAGGTTTAATACATATTTTTTATTTAGGTAGCTTTTCCAGTATGGATTTTTTTTTATAGCTTTCACTTATTGTTTAGACAAGAGGTTCTTTGGCAAAAAAAAAAAGAAAAATTAAAACAAATAATAGAGAAATCATTTTAAATGAATAACTACGTAGTAAGAGAATGGGAAAAGAGAATATGGGGTGTTAAAGGAAACTTTTACTGCTACCACCAGAGACAAGGTGAGACAAGTATGAGTTTAATAAGTATTGCAAATAACTTACAAAGCATATATGACATAGTAATAATATGGACAAAAAATTAGTTTAAATTTCCACAATAATTGACAATTATGGACAAAAAATTAGTTTAAATTTCCACAATAATTGACAATTAAGACACATCTTTATAATGTGTCTTAAAAATATATTAGTCATTACAACCCGAATCCCGTGTCGAATGTCATATGGGAAAACCGTGGACATTAGAGTGAGGTAAGTTTCTAAAAATAGAACTGTTGTGTTGTTGGAGTTGTACTTCTGAGATTATGTAAGCAAGAACAAAAACACCGTGTATTGAATAAAACTAGGCTTAGTCACAACAAAACTCGACCTGACGATAGCTCAGAGGGCTAAAGCGCTCAGTCTAACGTGTAGTGCGAGTGCATGTGTCATTAGAAATCAGTTTATCTATACCACGGCCAGTGATTGCACAGAAAAATTTCATATAGACGCAATCGAACAAATAAAAACATAACAAATATTACATTATTCAAAAATTCAAAAAAACAGGGTCACTGACGAAGGTTCAATACCAGAAACTGCGCAGTCTGATTCAGAAAAAAATTGAAAATTTGCAATGTAGTTATGATTTTTAGCAAATACACTCATTCTTCTCTACCACGCCTTTCACAATCGAATATGGATCATTTTGTAATCAATTCCAAAACTTGAAATTTTAAAAAATTACACGGTGCTACAGTGAAAAAAAAACTTGGAAAACGATCTAGCGTGGGTTATAGGTCTTGTTGAATTGTGTCAAAAAATTTCAAAAACACCCTTAGATTCAGAAGTTATTCTAAAAAAAACCGTTTACAGTGATGTTCGTCAACTTATGGACCTGCAACTCAGTCAGTTTTTGTTCGATTAAAATTTGTTTAACGGGTTTGGATATAAAACTGATTACGCTTTAAAATGACGTACATTTTTTGATACATTTGTAAGTTATAAGTATTGCTTTTGTTAAGAATATCTACACAAAAAAAAAAAACGAAAATTATAAACTTTTTTGATTTTAGTAGCTTTTCAAGCTTATTTTAATATGAAAGCTTATAAAAATTTATACCAACGTATAAAGAAAATTTAGTTCTTAACAAAACATGGTTTTCATTTTTCAAATCGGATGAAAATTGTAAAAGTTATTTAACTTTTCTTTTCAATTTATAACGAGCTTTCAACCTCCGTATATTTACAAAAATAAAGCAAATCAAACATATTAGCTAGGTTGATACTAGTATTTCGATCTGGCTAAAGATCTCATCAGAACCCGAAGTTTTAGAAAAGTTAGAGCCTAAATAATAGGCAGAACTTTAACAAAAAACCTATTAATAATCAATTTTGCTCCATTCTTGTCTTAACACCTGTGTTTAACTATACATGTTAACTTAGGTTAAGCTATTTGTACAGTTTTTAAGTGGTTTACCAAAAGAAAAGTCTGCAATCCCAAAATTTTTACTTTAGAAAAAGTTTAGTAACTTTTGCAAATATAATATGTAAATTAACAAATAATATTTAGCTTTTTTCTATATAAAATTGTCTTTAAAATACAGTGCATAAAAGGATAGGTTTTCATAGAAAAAAATTAAAATAACTCTTGTTGAATTTAAAAAATTAGGAAAAAAAATAAAAAAAAAAATGAGAAACTTTTTATAAACACTGACTTAATTTCTTGCAATATATATTTTATGAATACATTTCATGAAAGCTTAATTCTTTGTCTTTCCAAAACTGTATAAAATTTTGAAGTCGGTCAAAAAATGTGCGATTTAGAGGTACTAAAGTGCTACGACCTACCCTAAAACAGTTTTTTTTTGAAAATAACTCAAAATTTTGAGGGTGTTCCAAAATTTTAGAAAATGGTTTTTGTATGTCCTCACTTAGGCCTACAACCCCCCACTAGGTCGGTTTTAAGTTCTGACAAAAAGTGTTTTTTTGTAGCAGTGTGTTATTTTTTTATTCATTTAACACACTCAAAATTATTCAGATACGGAATTTTGACTTCATCGGCTATCATTTAACCACTTTAGCCTAGAATCAAAAATGAAATGAAATGCTAAAATCAACAAAAATTTTGCAAAAAAAATGTAAATTTGTGATATCAAAAATCATTCAAAAAAATCTTATAAAAACACTTTAAAAATTTCACATTCTTTCATGATGTTGTTTGTTTTCTGTTTGCAGGCACAAGGTGTGAATATAGGGTGAGAGCATTGTATAGCTATTGCTTGCTTTTATCTAGTAAAAATTCAACCTTTGATAAAATATAATTATGCATACATTCTGTTATAAATTATCATAAAAATTAATTAGCATAATTTTTTTAAAATACACTACTGTTGTTTATTATAACGAAAAAGGGTTTTTTCAACACTTAATATATTTAAATAAATACTGCCTATTTTTAGGCTGCTTAATTATACTAGCTAACAGCCATTTCACGCATTGAATGAAAATATATTCATGTTAACCTCAACCCTTCTAAAATAAATTTGTCAAATGCATATAAATTAAGAATTAATTGCGACTGTCTATATGACGTTAAAATAACACTGTACTACTGAATGGTAACACTTAGCTCATGTCTGATTTGACAGATAATTAGTTTTATCCTTCCGCTGAACGAATATGGTTGTGTATACGCTTGAACAACGCTCTGGGAAATATTGCGACATTACTTTGAAAATCATGGTAATGAGCAAGGAGTGGCCGTTACACTCAATGGCGATCGTTATCGGGCCATGTTGAACGAATTTTTGTTCACAAAAATTGAAGAGGAGGATATTGGCAACATTTGTTTTCAATAGGACGGCGCTACGTGCCACACAGCCGAAGCTACATTCGATGTTTTGCGGCCAGTTTTTAAAGATCGCATTATCAGCCGCAGAGCTGATGTCGTTTGGCCACCTCGGAGCTGCGATTTGACACCGTTGGACTACTATTTGTGGGGTGCCGTCAAAGATAAGTGTTACGCCAACAAGCCAGAGACAATTGACGCTTTAAAGGACAATATTCGTGAAGCAATTGGTGAAATACAGCTGCACACAATCGATAATGTGCTTAAAAATTGAACCGATCGTGTAGGCTACTGCATGGCCAGCCGAGGCAGCCATTTGAATGAAATTATTTTCCATTATTAACCGGAAGGATTGTACTTTCAAATAAAAAAAGAAATTTGAGAAAATATTCAGTAGTTTTTTTTTATAGCATTTTCAAAAAAAAAAGTTATTTGGCGGACCCTTTATTTTTTAATGTTTAACACAAAAACCGCATTAATTTTTTTCGGTAAACTATTTTTTGAAAATTAAAAAAAAAAAATAAATCTCGGCGCCTGTTTGAGTATTACGACTATATTGTGTGCTAAGAATAAGGGGAACTTTTGGTGAAATGCTAACACACTTTTCTAGCTCTTGAAAATACCACAAAACGATTTGTTTTTTAATTCGAGTAATAGACACATCTTATAGAATGATTAGTGGACAAAATTATTTGCCAACTAACTTGTCATTTGTGCATTTTCTCAAAAATTACATTTTGGAGTGAAGTGATACATTTGGGGGGAAGTGGTAATATAAACATATGCACCAGAATTAAAGAAAAAAATACGAACTTTACCGCAATTTAAGTTTACACACAGATTAATAAAAAAAATTATAAAACAAACTAATAAACTAAGAAAATGCAACAATTTATTGGCCATTCCACCAAAGACCGACCAAAAAGGCAATTTTTTGACCACAGGTCTCCCGATTTCAATTAAATTTTGCATTCAGAAAGTCTATGGAGCCACTTAGCTATTGGCGTAGAATTTTGAAAAATATTTGTATTGTCTTTAATATTCATCGTATTTTTACTATAAACCAACACTTTCGTTTTTTTGGGTCCAGTGGTTTACCTATTATTAAGAATTTATTGAAAACAAAGCTTGCACCGTGTTTCCATAGAAAAAACAACAATTCGTTAATTTATTTTTATTTTTCAAAATTAACCCTTTAACGACGAATGTTTGATATATGTCCCATTTTTACTTTTTGCTATTTTAGGAAAGCCTGCAGGACGATTTTAACAAAACTAGTTGTGATCGACACTAGAGACATGTAGTTTTTTGTTTAGCGATACCTATAAATTGTATCCTGATAGTCTTAAAGTTTTACAGGGGCAACAAAAAGTCAAATTTTTTTTGGGTGTTTCTTTTCACGTTTTTTGTTTCTTCTAATGTCAAAAATTCAGGTTTAAACTAAAATGGTTAATACAGTGTTATGTTAACGTCATATAGACAGTCGCAATTAATTAAGAAGAAGAATAAACGTTTTTCTCTAAAAACTAAAAACACTATTAATTTTTAAATCAGACTAGACTAGTTTCTGCCATTTTATGGACATGCTCATCAGCGGTTTTCCATTTAAATTGTATTATTATTTGTGTCTTATAATTGTCAAATTGTCTCTATATGATACATTTTTCAACAACCTGCGGCTGTAAGAATCAAACCTGCGCTCATATTACATTACAAACGTAACAATACCAAGTCATGACCGTTTAGCGATCATACCCAAGTACGGCCTCGAATCTAATGCAGCTAAATTGCAGCTTTCTTTCCTATTAGCTTTTTCTGTTATTGTATATTATACTCAGAAGTGACAACACTAACAACACAAATATTCTATTTTTAGATTTTTGTTTATATTTCTAATCTCCTGCGTCTCTATTTCACAATGTTACCAGATTGACGTATGGTTTTTACGTTCAGGGTTGACAACTTTTGCGTTTTTAAGTTGAGACATCGGCACAGGACAAATTTTATAATGTATTTTGGTACAGTGTTATGTTAACGTCATATAGACAGTCGTAAAATGGTTAATATTTTTTGTTTAGGAATATTTTAACACAAAATACAAAATTTAAATTTAGACAAAATGCGATAGCCCAATAATGTTTTAGATTTAGTATTATATTTCTTCAATATGGCCCAAATTAGCACAAAGTTTCCACGAAATTTCGTCAAAAAAAGTTCAACGTTTTTTGTTCGGTCGTCAAATTTAAAATTAAATTAAATTTAAAATTTAAGTATTAAGTATTAAGGCTTCGTTTAAATGTCTTTCTTTTAAAAATAAGTTTGATATAATTTTTATTAAAAATATAAATTATGTTTTTTTCGACCTTTAATTGTGCAATGAAAATGAAAATTATTCAAGTTCGAGGCCATACTCTATATTTCTTTATTAGGATATTGTCCTAAGAAATAATCTATAGAGTTTTTTGTTTTCAAATTTATTATTTGACCCTTTTAGGAATGTGTTGATAGATCTATTTCGGGAATTTTCTAGGATCCCATCATCAGAACACGTTTTGAAAGCGGTAACAATCCCATGCCAAACATCAAACATTCATATAAACTAGTTTACTCACTACATGAGAACTAATTAATATATGAGCTTGAAGTCAAAGATTATAACCATTGATCAAAAAATAAATTCAAAACTTGTTTAAAAACTATACATTAAAATTTTAAGATTTTTTCTGTACTTGAAAAATAAACAAATCTCCTTAAATATAATGTTTTAAAAAATTAATTTTTAGCCCTTCCAACTCCATGTTTCTTTCTATAAATAGCAAATTTGGGCTTTAATTTTTTAAACAAGAATATTTAAGTAAATTATTTTATTTTTCATGTACCGAAAAAAATCTTAAAAATTAAGTGTATAGTTTTTAAAATAGAGATTTTTAAAGGGGCGTATTAACACTACATTTTAAAATGTAATCCTAATAAATCTGAAAAATAAACAAATAAAAAATTGGTGTTTTTTTCTATGACTAAAAACATATAAAATCAACCACACGATTTCCTTCACCCCTTCTGATTACCAACCAAACTTGGTATAGAAGATGTACATCTTAAAAATATAACCTTGTCCAAATGTAGGATAGCTAATCACAGTTGATTTTAAAATATCGCGTTTCTAAATATGAAAAATATTCGAAAATTTTAAAAATTTAAAGAAGTTCAATTAAAAAATTTATTGAATCAATTAACATATTAATTGATTTTGCACCTATCACGGCAATGATAATATTAATTAAAACTCTTATTGAAAATTAAAAAGAAAAAAAGCTTTAAATAACTACCCTGCGGGAAATGGACCAGTCATTGGTATGGTCACGTGACTAGAACTTTGTGTGTATGAACCAGTCCAAGTTTCGGTTCTGTTATATGAAAGTGACCGGTACTTTTAACATGGGCTTGTCATAGGAGGTGACAATTGCTACCTGTGGAGCACTGTGTGACGTGGCGAAAAACGTGACCAAGGCAACCTATCACCGTACCGACTAAAATGAATATGCTACGGGAAAAGTTAGAAGTAGGTAGTGTCAAATTATGACCATTTTATGATTTATGTGACATGCAACAGAACCAATGGTTAAAAAATTATCCCGTGACTGGTGTAGGTGGACGTATCGAAGAACTGGAAAACTAATTTTTGAAGGAAAACTAGTCACATATTAAGCGCAATGTGTTCTGTTATAGGGGAAGTTCGAATGGAATAGTTTTGCGACGTATCACTGCACAGGTCTAAGGTGTACATGTCGCCGGCATTCGAAAATTAGCAAGTAACCTGCCACTTTTTATTCAGAGTGTATCATAGTGTGTTCACAATATAGATTTTTTGCAAGTTTTTTCTTTATTTGCTAACATTCGTATTATCAAACATTTTCTGCTAATGTTCATGTTCCTACACTTCTAAAAAGCACTTCATGAACATTTTTATTTTGTATGCTGCATTATAGTTGTAGTTCAGAAAAATATTTTATAATAAGAAGGAGCTGCAACAATTCAGCACAAATTTAATGTATAACTTGTAAAGATGAGTAACAAAGTATATACTCAGTTTAAAATTTGTTCCCAAAGAAACTCTTAAAAATCGCCAATTACTTACACATAAAAAATCGTTATCAAAAATCTTGTAAAATATCTAAACAAGATATTTCGAAACCAATATGCAGAAATTTTTAAATTTTAATTTATATTCTTGTAAAGTGTTTTGGTGATAGTTTTTTCGTAGCGATATTTATGTGTAAAATCGCCATTCACTCGAAAAATAGCCAGTCGGCATTTCGAAAATTAACTTGCCAAATGAGTTCTAAGATAGCAAGTTTGGCGAGAAATCGCCATATCTGACAAACTTGATCACTGTCTAAACAGTTCTGTATTCAGTTATTTAAAACCAGTGGAGTGTTACGTTTTCATTTCTACTGTCACAAAGTCGGTACATAAAAAATTCCTTCAGTGTTGTGTCCACATTGCAGCAGTCAAGAAACTGCATTCTTCGGTTCTAATTGCCATAGTTTTATCCACTGCTAACGGTTTTCAACCAGTTCAATGTACAGTAGCAACTTTAACTGCAACGAGCCTAGTTGCTTCAGTACACTTTGATGTTATGTTACTTTTTCTCCAGTTACGTGGTATATCTGGTACCAACCAGTTAAAGTTTTGACACCATAACTATAGTCACGTGATTGCACATTTCTCCCAAATTAACACTTTTTGGTGCACCACAATTTTGGTTTCACCAGTTTCGTGACGTGCTCCCCAATCATATATCACAGAATTACCACTTTGGATCAATCGACCCTTCATTTCCCGCAGGGTATCTACAAACAAAAATTATGATACTCAAAAAAAAAAAAAAAAAAATTGTGTGAGCGATACGTTAGTATGTGTGTTTTTGTTAATGTTGAGTCTGTTTGTTTGTTTGTGTGTGTGCTTGTTTTGTTTGTAAACTTCAAATGCATTTGGTATTTTATACTAAAAATTTTCTATTTATGCATACAGTGTATGAAAAAATAATTTGAGAATTATGTTTAAAATAAAATATGTATTTATAGATTTACAAGTCAATTAAAATATTAATTGATTCAATTAAATATTTGTTTAGAAACAAATTTAATTTAATTCAAATCAAATATTTTATTAGATATTTCAGATTGATAATTTTTTCTGTGTAATAGTTCATATATTTTTGAACGGCTTAAGCTAAGTTTAGCTACTTTAAATGTATTAAAAAGAAATAGTGTTCAGCAAAAATGTAAAAAAGTTTGTTAACTAGTGTTAAATATATTTTCATTAAAAACCTTATAAACACACAATTTTAAATTGTATATTATTATATGTTTTTTTGAAGAGTATTTTTTTTAATTTTTAAACCATAAAATCTCCTATTTCAGAGACCTTTTTTCCTTGTTAAGTTTTTTTTTATAAATAATGTCCTTAACCAAAAAAAAAAAAAGAAGAAAAGAAACGGTAAGGGAAGAAAACTGGAATTATCCTGTTATTTTTTTCTTTCTATATTCTATTTCTGTGGTTAACCACGAAAACCTGATACTAATAGGGTGTCAAATTATAATTCTATTGCAAACAAAAAAAAGAAAATTGTTAAAATGTAATATAAAATATACATAAGAATTTAAAATATTATGATTTTTCATAGTAAACAGACCTTTTGGTAGGAGTTTTTCTCCAGTTTTATGATGTTTTGCAATATAAAAAAGTTTTTTATTTTAATTATATATTCTTTTTTTTTTTGTTGCAAAATACTTCGGGTATATGATGTTTAATTTCAAAAAAATTCACAAAAAATTAATTAGTTCAATATCATACTCCACTTACCTTAACAAAATGGAAAAATAATACAGCGCCCACAGTCGATAAGGAAAACCATACAAATACCGCAAATGTTGAAATTGTTGAAATATTCAAAACATGTAATACATTGGAAATAATAAGTGCAGCAGCATGACAAAATAGGAATGGCATAAATAAACGTTCCAAAATATCCCAGGGAATTTCGGCAGATTTTTGTGGCAAAGCCGAGATAGAACCGCGTCTCAAAGAGGAGCGTCTAGAGGCACGACGCTAAAATGAATTAAAAAATATAGTGTTAATGGGATTTAATAAATAAGTCTCGTTTTAAAATTTAAACTTAAAATATTTATATGACTATTAAATATAAGAGATAATCTAATTTTTGAATAGTAGGGTGTCCCTTAAAAATATATTTGTCATAACATTCTTATTTTTAAAAAAACGTCGAATATTTGATGGGACAACCCTGGGTTAGATTAAGATTCAGGAAAAAAAAAATCTTTAATCTCTTCCAAATTTTCGCTACGCTCTTAGAAAAAAAAAATATCAGAAAAAGCTACTAAAAATTAGTTAAAAATGACTGGAGCAAAAAATGCAGCACTTTTTTTTTGCTAAATATTAATAAAATAAGAACAGCAAAACTAAATCTGTTAACTTTAAAAAATTTTAGTTATATTCGATGTGAATTTCAGTTAATTGAAACTAGCAGTTTACTCTGTTAAATTAGCAACATTGTTTACTTAATATTTGTAGACTCAAAATAGTAAAAAAAAAAAATATTTTAATGTTAACAAAATTTTTGCTATATTTTCCACGAATTTAGTAGAATTCACGTAACAGTTTATTTTGCTAAAATCAACAGAAATTTTTTGAAAAAAAATTGTAGATAGCTGATTTCATAAGGTCAGACTTTTATTTGCATAAAAAAAGACAAAAAAAGACAAAAAAAAACTAAAAAAAAAACTTTAAAAATTTCACATTTTTTAATGATTTTTTTTTGTCTACTAATATTTAGTAAATGTTTTACTGAATTTAGCAGATTATTTTGTTACTTTCAATCAAATAAAATTTCCTTCAAATATAACTAAATGTTTGTAAATTCAACAGCTATATTTTTGCTATTCTTATAAGGAGTGAGATCGAATAAATCCTAACACAGATTATTACTTATAACTTTTTTATGTTTAAAAGTGAACTTCTTTTTGAATCTAGTTATCTTTTAAAAAGTCGCCAGATGATGTGTATAAATTATTAGCGAAATCGGATCATTACTTTGTTTACAAATGGAAGCTGAACAAAAAGTGAGTAAAGGAGCTTTTTTTTGCCATTTTTAGTGCCCTAATTGATAGGAGCAGACCATTTCCAGAAAAAAAGTGACAGTATTAGGAACTAGCTTTGTAGTCTTCATCAATAATTTAAAAATAATCTTAATATAATTTAATTTTTCTGAGTTCTGAACAATTAAGCATATTTTTTTCTACGAAACTTAACGTTTGTTTTGTAAAAATGCTATTTTTTTTTTACTTTTTGTTCAAAGTCCTTTTGTAAACAAAGTAATGATCCGATTTAGCTAATAATTTATACACATTATCTGGAGACTTTTTAAAAGATAACTTGATTTAAAAAAGTTCACTATAGATAAGGCGACTTTCATTTCAGTAAATTCAACTAACATTGTTAAAAATGAACCACATATGCAGTACAAAATAAACAAACATTTATTTGTTTTATTTTTTTAAATCAAAACTACTGTATAAAATGAATTCGAAATCATTATACAGTAATTTGATGTGGTTTGGTTTTTTAAATGAACTACATATGTAGTCAAAACTGAAATTTCTTCAACAAATGACTATGTTTTCACTTGAAAATAAATATACTGTATTACAACTCAAACAACTACAAATATTTACAGCAGAAGCTAACTGAGTGTATGAGTGTACCAGAATTTAAAAATTTTGGCGATTTTTAGAAAGGACATATTTTCATAAAATCGTTTATTTTAAAAAATTCAAAAATTATATTTAACCCCAAAAAATATTTAATTTTTATATATAGCCACAAAAATGCTTCCAAAGCAAAGCTCCAATAATGAATAAAAAATTAAAAAAAATTTAAATATTGCACACATTAAAATAATTTTGGGAGCTTTTCTCATGAGAATTAAAGAACAAATAATACTAAAGGGATCCCTTAGTTCAATTAGCATGTAGACCGATTTAATTTTGGCGGATTTGGAGAAAAGTCAGTATTTTAGATAAAAAAAATATTTTAAAAATATTGTTTTGGAGAAATAAACTAATTTATAATTTGTAATTATTTTATTTGATCCCAATTTCTTTAACTATTACATTATAAAAGTAGGAATCGACATCTTCAAATTAGGCCTTTTATAAAATCTTTAAATTTTTTTTTTTTTTTATTAATTAATAATTATATAATTACAAATTATATACTATTACCCTAACCGAGCACTAGCTACTATGGCCTTCGGCGCGTTGTAGCGAAAACAGACCAGTGCCTCTGATGGGAATCGAACCCACGACCCCCGCACTGATAAGCCAGCACGCTACCAACTAGCCTACCGGGCGCACATTTTTAAAATTAATGTTGAAAATAACTGTGCGTAATTTTTGATGCCAGGCTAAAGTGGATTAGTGATATCCAATGAAGTTACGATTCCATATCTGAATAACTTTAAGTATATTAAAAAAATAAATTTTTAGACATTTTTTAATAAAAATACACTTTTTCAAAAATGTGTCATTTTCGGCCCCAAATTCGGCTAGGGTTCACATTATCCAAAAAAATCAAAATCGATTTCTTTCATTTGCAACCATTTGCAATGAAATTGGCGGATGTAATAAACGAAAATCGAAAAATTCTTTTTTAAAGGGACATTCTATTAAATAGTGTTATTTTATTGCAACAACCGCATGGATTAAAACCGCTGCATTTTGTAATTACCATCAATTATTGTAAAAGCACACACATTGTGTGTAAAATAAATTAACAGTAAAGGCTAGCAAGAACGGACACTGCAAATAGAGCACACCAACGGGTAAAACTATGCAAATTGTATACCTAATATCAAAATCCGACCTGTTTATGGCAAAAATATTTTAATAAAAAGGCCGCTTTGCGGCAGTTTTGGAGAACTTTTTCCATAGCTGTTGAAAATATCGATGTTGGCATTTTGAGGAGTTGCTTTTTAATTTTTTCGATAAAATTTTTTGTATTTTTCGGTCTAAAGCCACCAACATAAACTCTTCGCTTTAAATTAGCCCAAAAATCTTTGATTGGACGTAATTGAGGGACATTTGGTGGGTTTTCCTTTTTATGAACATATGGTATATGAATTGTGTCCATAGCTTCTACGGTTTTTCGAGCGTAATGGCTAGATGCTAAGTCTGGCCAGAATATCACATTTAGTTCTCGATGCATATTTTCTATGAAATCCTTCACTTTTGGCAAACAGTGCTCAATATATCGTTCAGAATTGACGGCCAATCCAGATTTAAAAAACACTGGTTACGACATCCCTTGCGGACTAATTGCAAGCCATAGTAAAACTTTTTTAGGGAACTTTGTATGCTCCAAATATTTTATTTTGTTATCAGTAGGTTTCTTTCCTTCGAAAAAGTGCCTTCCCTGCCATTCATTGCCATCTAGCGTAAAATATGACTCATCATCCATGATGCATCCATGATGATTATTGAAAAAATTACAAATTGTTTCTCGACGTTGTTCTTCTTTTGTCGACATTTTAAAATAATTAAATGTCAATTTATTGATAAAATTGTCAAAGCAACATGAGAAAACATGTGGTTATTCAAATATAACGGTAAAAAATTAATAGCTTTAGTACTTTTTTTTTCCAGCGTTGCAAAATTTGTTGCAATTTTTTTCCGCATACGTTACGTATACGTATTGTAGTTATTATCAGTGTTAATAATATGTATACGTACAGTGCCACTAGCACACATTTTTGCATTTTGACGGAATAGTAGGCATGGTTAAAATATATAAAAATTTTAAATTCTTTAATGATTGTTTATTATAGTAAAAATAAAAATAGTATGTCGGACTTTTAGTAAACTCAATTTATATAAAAATAGTCTATAAGTGTTTTTATTAAAATGGACTTTTGAGAATTATACTAAAAAGGCGAGTCGCTTTATGGGTTCTCTCCGATCTTCATAAAATTTGGATATGTGATAAAGAACAAAAACAAGTGGCACGTATTTTATTTTAGTTTTTTTTTGTTATTTCTAGACCCTATTGAAAAGATAATCAAAATGTCATTCATTTGATTCAAATTTTGTATATCGTAGCTTATGATTTTTTATTAGCAAGTTGGAGTGGCATTTATAGCTAAAATGGTTAGAATTGTATTTTTCTTCTACTTTTAAATCATTTCCAAATCTCTTTCTAAATATAAACAAAAATTATTTATTACTTTATAACGACGTTCCGATTTTAAGCATCTTAAAAATTATGTTGCAATTAAGTAAACTCATGTGTTTATTGTTTTTGGAAACTTACCAAAAAATTAAAACCAAATTCTTATACCAAACTATATCAAAAATCATATAATAATCTATGAAAAATTCTAGAAAAATTTTGAAATATTATTGTAACGTTAAATGACGCACATAAAAATAAATTATCTACTTTTTCATCTTCATCAGCAACAAATTAAATAAAGAACAGCAAAATTAGCCTACAAAGTCTATAAATAATTATAATGACCGGCCGGCTAAAAGCTACTAATAGTTTTAGTTTACACAAAAAAAAAAATAAAATAATTTGTTTTAAAGAAAAAAAAAAAAAAAAAAAAAAAAAAAATCGGTTAGTAAGACAAGGTCGAAATAGTTGACATAAATAGAAAATTGGAAAATCATTAAATTTAAATGATTATATATACAAGGTGGCGCAAAAATAACCTTCCGATGTTTTTTGGCTGTAATTTAAAAAAAAAATGAAAAACTTTGATTCTTCTTGTGGATTATTTTTATTTGGTATTTTAATTTTTTTACATCAAGTCGAGAATATGATGTCATGTAAATGGCCGCCGCCACAGTTGATTTTCATTTGAGCCCTTTTTATGGCATTTTCCATCACTTTGGCCAAAACTTCCGGCGATAGGTCCTCACATTCTTGACGGATATTGTCTTTAAGAGCTGCAAGAGTCTGAGGCTTGTTGACATAAACCCGCGACTTCAAAAAGCCCCACAAAAAGAAGTCTGGAGCGGTCAAATCAGGCGATCTTGCTGGCCAGTGCAAATCGCCAAAACGGGAGATTAGGCGCCCGGGAAATGCATCCTTCAGCATATCGGTTGTGGCACGTGCAGTGTGTGCCGTTGCACCGTCCTGTTGGAACCACATGTTTTCCAATCCCAATTCATCAAGTTGCGGCAAAAAGAACTCGTTGATCGTTGCTCTGTAGCGCTCACCATTCACAGTAACCGTTTATCCCGCGACGTCTTCGAAGAAAAAAGGTCCGATGACTCCTCCAGCGAAAACAGCACACCATACAGTGACTTTGAGCGGGTGTAATGGCTCTTCGTGGGTTACACGCGGATTTTCAGTGCCCCTGAAGCGTAAATTTTGCTTATTTACGTACCCGCTAAGATGGAAATGGGCCTCATCACTCATGATTATTTTTGATGAAAAATCATCTTCCTCTTGGTGGTGATTAAGGATGGATTGAGCGTATGTTACACGCGATTGGCGGTCAGCAGCTAACAGCTGATGCACCGTCTGGACTTTGTACGGAAACATCTTCAAATCTAGTACCAAAATTCGCTGTAAAGACCGTCGACTGATATCCATTTGCTTGACACGTCGTCTGGTCGATGTCGACGGCGCTTCCATGACATCCTCGGCTACAGCAGCAATATTCTCTGCAGAACGGCTACTCCAGGGTCTGCCACGCCTGGCAGCATCTCGTGTTGTGCCAGTCTCTTCGAGGCGAGCGGCTAAACGTCGCAGTGTTTCACCAGTAGGCGTTGGACGGCCAGGAAATCTGCGACGAAATTCACGTTGTGCCAAAGTCACCGACCGATTATTGGTCAAATAAATAGTCACCAATATTCCGCGTTCTGGAGCAGTGTAGCGTAACATTGTTTATTAACGTGTATTTCGCATGTGTTTACTACACAAATGTCAAAACAGAACTGACATTAAGGGCCAATCGCAAAATTTATAGCATTTTCTGATAGGAGGATTACTTTTGCGCCACCTTGTATATAAAAAAAAAAAATGTAACAGAAATTTAAATTTCTTTTGTATGTAATTTTTTCTTTTGTTTAGTTTACTTGTATATGCAAATATAGTTCTAGTTTATATATTCTTTTGATTTGAATGCCAATAAACGCATTTATTGTGATTTTGTTTATATTAAGTTAGAAAAACAAAACAATATACACCCCCCTCCAACCTGCTATACACCTCCTTGGTTTGTATTGATTTTATGCACTATTTCTATGATTGTTTTCAAACACACCGAATCCTTTGTATACACGCATAGTTATAAACCTGTAAGACTAAAGGAGAAAAGCTACTAAAAATTTGTTATAAAGGAAGTTGCAGAAAAAAGCTGCTAAAATTAGCAGATTTTTTTTTGTGCCAAATTTTAATTAGATAGCAATAGATGCATTAAAATTGGTTTATTTTTTTATACAGTACATGTTAGAGTTGGGATTAATCGTTCATTTTGGTGACTCGGTCATTATCGTTCAATTCGAGTCAGTGAACTAGTTCGTTCAAATCGTTCAATCGTTCTTTTTTGCTTTGACTTGTGACTGATCTGCGTGTGGTGAACTGTGTAGTTCGTTTGACAATTATTACGCACTATTCGTGATTTACGAGTTTTTTCACCAATTTTACTGTACATAGACAAAAATTGCAACTTTTCCAACAAAATTTTTTTTTATTTTGTGAAAAAACATTTTATTTTTATGACTATAATTTTTTTCTCCTAATTTGAAACAATATTATTAGTGTTTTCTAAAAAAAAAAAAATAATTGCTCTTGCAAGCAATTTGATTAAATAGAGATGCAATTGTTCTATGAATAAAAAGAACGAAATTAACGATTGAACGAAATGCACGATTGAACGACAAGATCGAATATTGGTGAACGAATCATATCGTTCAATTGAGTGAGTCGTTCAATTGAACTAGTTCGTTCATGAACGACACAACTCTAGTACATGTTATATGTTACAAATAACACAAACAAAAATATAATTTAAAAAAATGACAGAGGTGACAATTTTTTTTTTTGTGAGGTGAAACAATTTTTTGAATGTAAAAAATATTTTTGCGATGAAATAAAATTTTTGAAGTGAAAACTTGTTGTTGTGGTGAAAAAAAAAAATTTGTGGTGAAAACAAAATTTTGAGGCGAATTAAAAATGTTAGGTGAGTTTTAAATATTATTAACCTCTTAGCGTTTGATTGGAAAAATATGACGTTATATTTCATACACCAAACGCTTCTATGAAATTTTACTGTAAAATATACATGTATGAAAAATTTAGAGGTATCTTCACTCATTTTCACTCATAACTTTTGAACCGCTAGACCGATTTTGCTCATTTTCAATAACAGTCTTTTCGAGAAAATTTCCATCAACTAGGTAAAACTGAGCAGTCTCAATTGCGTTTTTACGCCTTGATCTCCATTTTAACAGACAGAAAGACAGACGAACATCGCTAAATCTGCTTAGAATTTATATACTTTATGGGTTCTTATACCGATATTTCTACATATTACAAACGGAGTGACAAGCCGATATATAATACCCTCATCGCATTTGGTGGAGGGTATAATAAAATTGTTTAATTTAAATTTTTGTAATTATATTCAACAGAATTTTAGTTAATCTTCTAAAATCAGCAAAAAACTTTTGCTAAGTATTTGTATACAAAAAACAGCAAACAAAAACTGTAATATTAACATAATTTTTTGCTATATTCACCTTATTTTTTTTATTAATTAATAATCATATAATTACAAATTATATACTATTACCGAGCACTTCGGCGCGTTGTAGCGAAAACAGACCAGTGACTCTGGTGGGAATCGAACCCACGACCCCGCACTGATAAGCCAGCACGCTACCAACTAGCCTACCGGGGCGCACATATTCACCTTAAATTTAGTTGAATATAAATAAAAGTTTATTTTGCTCAATCAAAATATTTGCTCTAAATTTCCAGACTGCTGATTCCATGTCAAACCGAACGATTTTTAACATCATAATTGACTTTGAAATGTGATTTTGTTTGATCGAATGATCAAACGATTAATTTTTAAAAATTATTCGATTAATCGAACGAATAAAAATAATTTTAAAAATATTTAAAGCTGGTATTATTACTGGTAGTCCATAAAATAGTGATATGTCATTACCGTTTCCACACTGGGTGTGAAAATTATACTTAAAAGTTAGTTTCTTTAGTTTTATAGTGTTTAGAAATAAAACATATTTCCGTGTATATTGTGGTACCGGTGTTTCATTTATTATTCGTACGCCTTTAAGTTGTAACGCCCGTTTTCAATTCATTTTTACGTACATTGACCGACTTGGTAATTGGCCAAAAAATACATATTTTTTTAATTAATTTGGCTGCTGATATTTTCGGTGTTTAGAGGTGGTTTTCTTATATATTTTAGGCAAATTTTTATGTACTTTAACAAAAACATATTTAGTGTGAAGGAAAATTCAAAATTTTCACACATTTTAAATGACAGTGCTTTAAAAAATGTTTAAAAATTCTTGTTTTTAAATAAAATAACGATAGAATTTTATTACACATTTGGGTACTTTACAGGAAATTGAACTGTGCTTCAGTGAAATTATACTTAAAAAGCGATCTAGTGTAGGTTCTTGGTCTATTAAAGTATATCGATTATCAGTCTTTAGATTGTTTTGAAGTTATTGTTAAAAAAACAATTTTTTAAGACTTCACAGACAAAAAAGCTAAAAGTTATTAAATTTTTAAGCGATTTTTATTTTTTAATCTTTGAATGTCCGTTGGACAGAAGAAGTCCAAAGAAGCTTTCACGTATCTTGGTTTTCTAAATCGGTATAAGAAATACTTCACTCCATCCGATATCCTTACCACCTACATCCGGCCGAAGATAGAATACAACTCCCATATATGGGCAGGTACTTCAAACTCTATTGATTCGTTGGAGCATCATCGGAATTGTGGGTTGTGTAACTTTGTTCTATAGATATTACCATGGGAAGTGTTCTGTTGAGATAAGTCGACTCATCCCGAGGGGCCGGGTTTCTATTCGTACTACCCGCTTGTCAAGTAGATCTCATCCTTTTATTGCCCAGCAAAAAATTTCCAAAAAGGTAAGCGGGTTTGTAATCAAACAATTTGGGCAGAACGCATTCCTTACTAGATTACCTACTCGATTCTTTTAACAGGGCGTGTGACTAAAATAATTGATTCTTTAGATTTTTAGTTTTTAATCTTTGAATGTCCGTTGGACAGAAGAAGTCCAAAGAAGCTTTCAAGTGTCTTGCTTTTCTAAACCGGTGTAAGAAATACTTCACTCCATCTGATCTCCTTACTATATATACCACCTACATCCGGCCGAAGATAGAATACAACTCCCATATATGAGCAGGTGCTTCAAAGACAGTAGGGTTTCAAACTCTATTGATTAGTTGGAGCATCGTCGGAATTGTGGGTTGTGTAACTTTGTTCTCTAGATATTACCATGGGAAGTGTTCTGTTGAGATAAGTCGACTCATCCCGAGGGGCCGGGTTTCTATTTGTACTATCCGCTTGTCAAGTAGATCTCATCCTTTTATTGCCCAGCAAAAAATTTCCAAAAAGGTAAGCGGGTTTGTAATCAAGCATTTTGGGCAGAACGCATTCCTTACTAGATTACCTACTCGATTCTTTTAACAGGGCGTGAGACTAAAATAATTGATTCTTTAGAATTGATTATTTTTTTTACCAAAGAACCATTTACTTTATATTTTTAAGAACTACATACATTTTTTAATAAAGAAATAGTTCCATTGTAAAATTACGAAGTACTTACACAAAAAAAAAAAAATAAATAAATAGTTCCCTAGAAAAAATAAGAAGTACTTACATTTAAAAAAAAAAGTAGTTCCATAAGTAAATTCAACTTTTACTCACACGTGATTCTCCTAGGTCACTCATATATAACGATCTTAACTCATACGGAAATAAAATCCTAAAAAGTGAAACACCGAATTGATATGATAACATGGGTCTGTCATAATTTTGGAGCTATAAACCACGAAAATATAAATTTTTCAAAAAAAAATGCAATTTCTGTTTTAAGTATTATTTTCCTGCATATAAAAATTTGTTTGAAAAAATATATGAGATAAATTCTTTAAAATTGTATAACTTATTTTTTTCAAAATTAAGAACTACTTCCAATAACGAGTATATGATTACTTCTTGAGTACAAAAAGTTATACATATAAGTTAATAACATTGTTATATTCTTTTAAGTAAATAATTACTTTGTTATTGAGTTCATGCTTTCTGGTTTAAATTTAAAGAATTGATTACAATACTACTTGCTTTTTTGACTCTATCGTTGGAATGAGTTTGGTATTGCAGTTACTAAATTTGGCAATGAGATATGTAAGCAAGTGTGGGCATCACATTCTTTTTGGAATGTGTAATTTTTTCCTGGGGCATTACAGAGAAAATTCGTTTTTCATTCACACTAGCCGTATGTTAAATCGCCTCCCTACGGAGGTATTCCCTGCAACTTACAATGTAGAAAAATTTAATTCAAATGTCCACAAACACTACTGCCTCTTATCTCCTTCCCATAACCTATTTTCCTAATATCAACACAATGCAATGCATTAGTAGAAGGCATCCTCTGAGCGTTGGTGCAACGGACAAAAAAAAAAAATAAACGCAGCATTCTGTTTTCATTATAAATGGTAACTCCTAAAGCAGCTTTTAAACGACACATAAAACGATTTAATAAACTCAAATAAATAAAGTTTTTATTTAAATACAAACTTCTGTAGATTTTACTTCATTTTCTAAAAATTATATCGCACACCCAGTTCAAAGTGACTCAACTCAAAATTTTAATTTTTTGGTTTTATATGCTTGAACTTTGCACAATATACTTGTTTATCTATTAAAAAAAATATCAGTGTATTTTGTTGTTGTTAACAGTTATGTCTTTCTTTATGTTTCAAATTGGTATAAAGTTGCAAATGTTTTTTTTTTCGATTTCTGAAAAATGAAAAATTTTGAGTTGAGTCACTTTTGTACTAGGTGTGCGATATATGCTTTTAGAGAATTTTTTAAATTTTGAGTTGTTTTAAAATTTGTTTTATATATTTTTTTTATATTAGTTGCCACAAGAAAATACTGTATATCAAAAATATATCAAAAGATCTGATATATTTGGATTTGAAATATTCCACTTATTGTTAGTTCTTTCTTGTCTCCCAAAAACCAGAGCAAAGATCAAAAGATCTGATATATTTGGATTTGTAATATTCCACTTATTGTTAGTTCTTTCTTGTCTCCCAAAAACCAGAGCAACATCAGCGAACATTGCGGTACTATTTTATTAAAAAGTACTTTTTTAGTAAAAGCAGCCCATTTCCACTGCCTTTACTCATTTCTTTTTTTTTTAATATAATAAGTGTTAAATAAGTAATTACAATTCATTCAAAATTAATTTAAATTTCTTTTATATATGGAAAGTAAATTTACCAATGTATTATCAAACATTTGCATTTTGGCACTGTATATCCAGCAAAAGTGATGAAAAGTCCTTTAGGCGAAAATAATAATAAAAAATATTAAAAAATTCACTTTAACTTTAATTATGTATTTATTAAACAGATTTTTAAAATGTTTTTAAAGTCACACAATTATTTTTAATTTACAAATAGTAGATATCAATTTTGTAATTAGTTAAATTTGTTTTTTCTTTTCAATAATTTTTAATTAATTTACATTTAAAACATTTTTATTTCAATTATGTGTTTTATTGTTTTATTTTTTAAATAATTTTCTTTTATTAAAGTTATTTTTACACTATTTTCAAAATAATTTTTTTCACCTTTCACTTAAAAAAAAATAAATTTTTTATTTCAGTTTTTATTTAAAGTCGTTCTCTTTTTTGTATTTTTTTTTCAAGAAAATATAATTTTCTTTAAACGATTTTTACGTTATGAATCGCGTCGTTCGACTAAAGTGGCTAAAGATTTTGATGAACATGAGGCTAAAAAATCATTCATTCACATCTAAAATATACAAACAAAATATTCTTAACAAATTCTATAGAATATTATTTCGTTGTGATCTTTATAGATATAAATGTTGTAGTTGTTATAAAAAGGGGTGGGCCAAATTGGTGGGTACTATTTTACTAAATTTTTGGCTTTATTAGAAAAACAGTTTAATTAAAAAAAAGTTTAACTATGTTTTTCAGCTAGTTAAAATAAGTACCCTGCGGCAAGTGGACCAGTCACTGGTATGGTCATGTGACTAGGGGTTTGTGTGTATGAACCTGTCCTAATTTCGGTCCTGGTATATGTAAGTGACCGGTACTTTTAATTGCCTACACTCAAAAAAATAAGTTAGTAGAGAAGTTAATAAAACGTCTTGTAAATCAGGTATACTATTTTTTAGCAAAATTTTTTGCAAAAATCGTGTTTTCAGCTAAAATTTTTGTTATACTTATTCAGCACTTAACTGTTTTATACTAATGCTTTATTAATATACTAATGTTTTACTAATTAATTTTGCTAAAAAAAAATTGTGCTGATAAGCACATTAATAGTGCGGACGACAACCAGATTGAAAGATATACGCAGAATGAAGTAGATGTCGCGGCATGTCAAGATTTAGTAGAGAAGAGGAAAATGATACTAAAATGATACTCTAATAAGACATAAAAAAATCAACCATGGAAGTTTTTGTATCTTTTTTTCATACATAAAACAAAATTGAGGATTAAAACAACTTAAATTTTGCGTTGTCACCGGCTTGTGAAAATAATTGTCTATTAATTAAATAAAAGACAAAATAAAATATTTATTTATTTTAACTTATATATTATATATAACTTATAGATTAATAATAGTTTGGTCAAATTGCAAACAAACATATACAGAAATGTAGACAGAGTAAAGCGAAAGACAAAGACACACATATTAGGTAGATTTTTATGGTTCCTTTTTCTTATTGCAAAAAAGGGTTGTTTTTTTCGTTTGGTTTGTTTTTGTTTATTTTTTCGTTTCGTTTCTATAATTATCTTCGGCAGAAGCGTCCTTTAAACGATAGCATCATTTAGACAACCATTGATGTAAGTAAATGAAAGAAAATTTTTGTTATGTTATATATATTTATTTCTATATATTTTCAGATATTAAATTAATTCATGTCGTCAATGTGGGAAAATGAAAATTTTTATATTTCGTTATTATAGTAAATTATTTTTAAAAGAATCACAAAAATATGTTTTATGATTTTCAGCAAATAAATTAACTAAATTACAATTTTTCTACAAAATTTTTTTGCGTTTTTTTTCAGTCTACTAAAATTCAGCAAAAAATTTATTAATTTTTAGCAAGGCTTTTTTATTTCTAGTCCACTAAGTGTTAGCAAAACTTTTGCTGAATCTACAAATTTTGTTGCTAAAAATCAGCTCGCTGATTTTCAGCAAAAGATTTTGCTGACATTAGCAACTTTTTTGCAGGCATCCTCCTGACTAAAATTTTGCTGACTCAGCAAAATTTTTTGCTGACTTTACAAACTGTTTTTTTTGAGTGTATATGTAAGTGACCGGTACTTTTAATTGCCTATCAGTGTTTTAGGTGAACACTTTTCAAAGTAAAACTTGGCTTGTCATAGTTTTTCAATATAGTCAACCTAACCTTGTCCATCGTTTCTCCCAATTTGAAAAAGCTTGAGAAATAAGAAGCATATAAAAAATTTTGAGTAAAAGTTTGTAAGTTTGTTTTTGATTTTAATTCCACTAAAATAAAGGGTTGCCGCCTGCTCAATAATTACACAAATCGTGGGTAATTTTTTAATTTGTGGGTATTGCTTTCGCTATAACTTGGGTAAGGTATTTGTTCACTAGTTGTGAACGTTGAAGACCATTGGGATATATATGTCTCAATCTTCTCTTTACACATTGCTGCCAGATTTCGCACAAGATAAGATTATAATCTACACTGTTAGCATCGCCACAAACCAGTTCTTCTGACAACTTTGCTGTGCCAGATTTCGTACAAGATAAGATTATAATCTACACTATTAGCATCGCCACAAACCAGTTCTCATTTGTTTTGTTGACATTTATTTATCTCAATCCTCTGTACTTCTCAGTACTTCTGACATTTTATTTAGTTTTGGTGTGTTTTCTGATCAGTGCGGTTTATCTTTCGTTGTGTGATAACAAAATTAGCGAAAATAATAAAATTAATTATTAAAAAGTGTGTAAAATTAAAAGATTCTTTAATAAAAATGTGTCTTTTACCAAAATGTGTGTAAAATTTACATAAATGCAACTTTTCCTAATAGTCTAGTGATTAAATGAAGTCAATTGTTTCTATTCATGTTCTTCTTCTATGCATGTACATTTTTTTTTGTTAGTACATCTTTGTTTGTACATAATTTGATGAGTTTTGTTGGTGGTCGAAGAAGAAATATGCAATAAAATTATAAACAACAAACATTTGATGAAAAAAAAATAAAGAATATCTAAAACATATTGTTGCAATAAAATGGTCATCTGCAAAATTTGGAGTAAAGTTGGTAAGTTTGTTTTGGTTCTTAATTCCATTAAAGTAAAGGGTTGCCACATTGAGGATAATTACACAAATCGTGGGTAATTTTTAGATTTGGGGGTATTGCTTTCTCTATAACTTTGGTGAGATATTTATTTATTCACTAGTTGACGGCCAATGGGATATATATGTCCCATTGGTTTATTCATAGAAGTAGTTGTAAGCAAATATTTTTGGCCACACTTTTCTTTAGACATATTGGTCCGATAACCCGAATACAAATTGCAAATATTCCAGCAGTTTAAGTTCGGTCGTGAAAATGTTAAACATAGGTTTTTAAAAAATGCGTAAAGTCACTCAAAGTTGCATTTTTAGTAGCATTTAAATCTCGGGAATCCCGACGAAAAGTCCTGAGAAACCGGTAGTGAAAAATTGCTCAAATATAACTACAATAACTCGTTCTAAACCAAAAAAAAAAAATAAATTATCGTCAACATCAGAAACTTCTATTTAGGATTGTACTGCACCTTGATGCATCGTATATAGGGTTGCCAGATTGTTTGCCCGATAGCGGGCTAGCTTATCAGTAGGGGCATTTGCAAAAGCCATAGTGGCTTATGCTCGGTTAGGTTAATTGTATATAATTTTTAATTATATAAATATTAATGAATAAAAAAGAAAATAAAATTTTTGTGTTGAAATCAATTAGTTTTATTAAAACTGTTAATAAAATTCGTACCGTTTGCACAATTCAGATATGGAACATTATTTAAAACTTTTTTAGTTTTTACTTTTTATGATAACTAAAAATGACACATTGTATTGTGAATTTTCGCAACTAAACAATAAAACCAGAAACCCTTTAAAACTTGAGATAGCGGAAACTAAGCTTAATGGCCGTTTAGACATATCGATGCAACAGCCCGAAAAAACAAAATGTTCACTTTAGCGAACAGGCCACATTAGCAAACATTCTCTTAAAAGGTTTAATACGATCCAATATTTCGTTTCATAAATTAGTTTTCAAAGTTTATAATCAATTGTCTGGTTCTAGATGCAACTATTTGTTAAAAAATTAATCAATTCATTTGATTCTATGAAAATAATCATCAATATTATAAATGATTATGTGAATTTGATACTTTTGAATAAAGCTGAAAATTATTTAGTCAGTAAAAATAATTTTTCAAATCGATTCGTTGAAATTTAAATCTGATATGTGTATTTAAAGCTTAAATAAATTTCCTGATAATCATGTTTTTGTATTCAATATACATATTTTGTTTTTTTGTACTCGCATTTAAATTAAAATTTAGATTGTGTTAAAAAAAAAATAAAAATATACAAAAACCCATACTGCTCATTTGGGCTGCATTTAAGATTATGTATATTTTACAAAAAAAAAATTAAATTTATGAACAACGTTGTAAATCATATACAAATTATGCTAATTATAATAATGATAAAAATAGTATATGTGAAATGTTGTGTGTGTTAAAACTAAAATTAATATTTGGTATCAGATTTATTTAAAAATTCAAAATCGGTTAAAAACTTACTGAGTTGCAAGTGCTTAAATGCGAAAGTCGAAAAAGTACAGTTTTACCATTATCTCGAAAACTTGAGGGCTAGACACTAGGTCACTTGCAAAGTGATTTTGCAGTGTAGCTCAGTGTTGTTTGTATCAAGTGCAAATTTTTCTTACTAAGTTACAATCTTTCCACTCCTATAGTAATAACATAAATAATGTTTTAGGGGTCCTTTTTGTCCCCAGGCCACTAGGGGTTAAAGATTTTTTTTATGAAATGTAAAAATAATCGAAGGGCTTATTGTAAAAACTTGATAAGCCACATTTTACTTTCAGTTTGTTTTCGCCGTTTAAAGGTTAAAAAATGCGAAAAATATGGTTTTTTGCAGGACGTTTAGGCTCTAAGTCCTTGTAATAAAAGTTTAAGCAAGACTTCTATAAAATATTAATCAATGATTGTCTTGAAAGCAGCAAAAATCGAATAAATCATATATGTGACTTATCAAGTTACAATACAATACAATAAGCCCTTTAATTATAGTCTAATAAAAGTAAAATTGCATTAAAAAAAAAACAAAAAAATAAAAAGGAGAAAAAAACAGAAAACGTGTATTGAATATCACCATAGGTGGACCTTGCACATAACAAACAAGTTTTCAATTTATTTTTTGATCAATGGTTATAATCTTTAACTTCAAGCTCATATATTAGTTCTCATGTAGTGAGTAAACTAGTTTATATGAATGTTAGATGTTTGGCATGGGATTGTTACCGCTTTCAAAACGTGTTCTGATGATGGGAACCTAGAAAATTTCCGAAATAGATCTATCAACACATTCCTGAAAGGGTCAAATAATAAATTTGAAAACAAAAAAAAAAAAAAAACTCTATAGATTATTTGTTAGGACAATATCCTAATAAAGCAATATAGAGTATGTCCTCGAACTTGAATAATTTTCATTTTCATTGCACAATTAAAGGTCGAAAAAAACATAATTTTTATTTTTGATAAAAATTATATCAAACTTTTGTTAAATTTTTAAAAAAAAATACTCAAATTTTATAAAATGTCCTGGAAAGGAGTCACTCTACACACAAACACGAATTATTATTCCTTTTTTCTTTAATTACAATTATTATATTATAAAATAGAAATCGACATCTCCAAATTAGACATTTTTAAAAATCTTTAAAATTAATTTAGCAAAAAAAAATACGTTTTTGCATTTTTATCAAATTTGTGCGTTATTTTTGATTCAAGGCGTAAGTGGGATATCCGATTAAGTCAGAATTTCATATGTAAATAATTTTGAGTATATTTAAAGAATGAATTACATAAAAAAATAAACTGTTCAAAATTTTGAATTTTGGCAATTTTTAATAAAAATACACTTTTTTTCAAAAAAAAAAAAAAATTCGCTATGGACTTACGTTTTTCTTTGGGATTTTAAGATTTAAAAAACTGAATATGAATACGGTTAATAGGCTCCATAGAGAATATATATATTTTTAATATAAATGAAATGGAAAGATATGAGGTAAAAAAATTACAGTTTTTACATGTCCTTTCAAAGAAAGAATGATATATCCCAGCAAAAAATAGCGCTTACCCCGAAGCGCTTCCGAAAGGCATTATTTGATAACGAAGCGCTTCCAAATCAAGCAAAGAAGGCATGATTTTTGTTCGCGATATCCCACTTGGTATGTCTTTTTAAAAGCGCTTCTTTTATGTGCTCTTAGAAGCAATAAATTCATGCCTTCTTAGGAAATAAGAAGCGCTTTTTTCTACGGTGACAACATTAATGCTTCATGGTATGCATTCTTTATTGCTTCATTGTTAGCATTATCCAATGCTTCAAAGAAGGCATTCTGGGAAGCACGACAGAATGCCTTCCCTAATTGCTTTATTGTATGCAAGGCGGTGAAGCGCTATTTTGGAAGCATACAAATGTAGTTACTGCCAAATCCAGGTTATTTTTGCTGGGATGTGATTGTGTAAATCAGGTACTTGTTAAATTGAGTATCTATTTCTATTTGTTGGTAAATTATTATATTATATTAAATTTATAAAGTTATTAAGTTTGTATAATATTATGGGGTTTTGCTTGAATTATTTGGTAAATTTGTTGGCTAAACAGTTGCTTATCAAAACCATACACAAGTTTAAGTGAATCTCCTTACTAGCTAGTGCTCTTATTCTAATATTAGGTTTATAATTCATTATATATTCTAATAAAGTACACTGATAGAATTTTCCTTCATAGTATTAGTGAAACGATTTCATTAAAATCGATTCATTGGTTTAATGAAAAATTTCATCAACTGAATGAAAATTCATTAATATTGGTATATTTTTTTTAAATAAAATTTTATATGAATATTTCATAACTTCATAAAAAAAATTCATTAAATGAATGCAAAATTTTCAAGAAGAAAACGACATAGTTTTGTTCAAAACGAAACCTAAGTTGTTATGGTTTTGACGATGTTACACAAAAACGTTATGCTAAACGATAATAAATTTGTGAAAGGCGTGGTAGAGAAGAATGAGTGTATTTTCTAAAAATCATAACTACATTGCAAATTTTCAATTTTTTCTGAATCAGACTGCGCAGTTTCTGGTATTGAACCTTCGTCAGTGACCCTGTTTTTTTGAATTTTTGAATAATGTAATATTTGCTATGTTTTTATTTGTTCGATTGCGTTTATATGAAATTTTCTGTGCAATCACTGACCGTGGTATAAATTAACTGATTTCTAATGCCACATGCACTCGCACTACACGTTAGACAGAGCGCTTTAGCCCTCTGAGCTATCGTCAGGTCGAGTTTTGTTGTGATTAAAACTAGTTTTATTCAATACACAGTATTTTTTTTTGTTCTTGCATACATAATCTCAGAAGTACAACTCCAACTCCAACAACACAATAGTTCTATTTTTAGAAACTTACCTCACTCTAATGTCCACTGTTTTCCCATATGTTGTAAGTGATGCCATATCTATGATATATTCTTTGTATATTCGATAGATGGCGCTTACGTAGTTAGGGAAGAATTGCCAGAGAGCAAAGTTTGATTTTTGTTTGAGTTTAAATTTTAATAAATTTTTGTTTTTAACAACATTGTTAACAATATTTAACATTTTTATCTAATATGGTCGTAATTTAACTGACTATAGTCGTTTATCGTTCTACAGAATTCCAAGCCAGATCGAAAAAAAATTACATATTTTGTACCCACATATAAGAAAATATGGCATCTTTTAACACAAATTATAAAAAATGTAAAGAAAGATTGAACAATTTTGTAAAAATAAAACAATAAAAACAGAAGTAAATTAAAATTGGACCAGACCAGACCTTATAAATAATATCAACGAATGATAATTTCTCAATAACCACCAAACTAATGCTATGCTAAAATAATCATAAAAAGTGCCTATTATTAAATATCAACGAAAATATTTCATACAAACTATGAATTTTATTCATTAAACACATGAAACTTTCATAACGATTAGGCTAGGATTAATGAAAAAAAATTCATATACATTATGAAATTTTCATTGGGTCAATGAAATCATTCATTAAAATTAATTTAATGAAACACCTTTCATTGACTCAATGAGAGGTATCTTTGGGGACTTTTTTATGAAAAAATTCATTGGATTAATGAAGGAATTCATTAATGCTACGCACAAATTTCTATCAGTGTATAATAATAATAATTATAATGCTAGATTTGCTTTATTTTTGTAAATATACGAAGGTTGGAAGCTCGTTATAAATTAAAAAAGAAAACGTGCGCCCCGGTAGGCTAGTTGGTAGCGTGCTGGCTTATCAGTGCGGGGGTCGTGGGTTCGATTCCCACCAGAGGCACTGGTCTGTTTTCGCTACAACGCGCAGAAGGCCATAGTAGCTAGTGCTCGGTTAGAGTAATAGTATATAATTTGTAATTATATGATTATTAATTAATAAAATAAAAAAAATAAAAAAAAAAGAAAACGTTTTTATTATGAAATACAAACAGTAAACTACATTATACACTGAGTGTATTTAAAAGTCATAAAATCAATCAAGGAAATTAACACAGTGTTCCTTTTTCGAACCAGTACATTTAAATGGCTATATTTTTTTTTACTGGAAAAAGATAATAACGTCAATTATTAAAATTTTCTGTTAATTTTTTTTTAAAGCCAAATTTTAAATAATTACATAAAATCGATTAAATTTGTTTTGGAAATTTTCCTGAATTCACAATATTTTGGCCAACCCCTGCATTTGATATATTTTTGTTTTAAAATTTTTATCTTGCTTCATTTTTTCTGTATGAAAAGTTCAGCTGCTGCAAGCAACATTATTTTTTTGGTTAAACATTTGTCGTTTTGTGTTATTGCTCTTTGTCTATACAATTTTTTCGTTTTTCTTAAAATATTTAAATAATTTATTTGGAGGCATATTTTTATTATTTTTCTGTTTGAATTCAACAAAACATATTCATATGGATAATGTATGTGTGTATGTAGAAATATAAATACATATTTATAGACTGAAACGTAATATAAGTGTGTTCGAGTTTATTCGAAAACCTACACAAAAATTAACATTAACTTTTTACAAAATATATAATTGGTAATTTTGTAAGAAAATGAAAAAAAAAAATAAAGATTTAGGAATATTCAAAATGACAGTTTTAAAGAAACACACTAACTACACTTTTTCTGTATGCCTTTTCAGTAAATTAGTGTCAGACGCCAGCATAGTCGTTAATTATAATTTAGAATTTTTTAAGAAATTCGTATTATTGAGATATAAATATATATGAAATATAATTAAAATTTTAGAAATTGAACTAAGATCGACAAAAACTTGTATTTAAATTATTATTTTTTTTTATTTTATTAATTAATAACACTGTGCTAGTTTTGAGAACTTTTTTTGCCGACTAACGGGGCACGCGGTGGGTTAAACTAAATCGACTGTGCTGAATCGAATGGCGTTTACCGTTTTTTTAAGTTAGCTCTTAAAAAAAAGTTAGGGGGGGTTAAAGTTTCCCCCTTTTGGCTTGTTCTTGCAGAATACCGGTATATAAAACTATGTTTTCTTTACATCTGAGGTATAGGGCGTGTTCAGCAACTTTGTAGAAAATATTATGCCAAATATTTTTGTGGAACATATTAACCCTCTAACTGCCCCTCATAACGGCGTTTTTTTTTGGCTTTATTCTAACAAATCGTAAAAAACACCCCGAAAAAGGGGAAGGGCGGGGATAAAATGTTCTACAAAAATGTTGGCCATAAAATTTTACTATATACGTCAGAACACACCAAAACCCAAAACTTAACACAAACACGAAAAACGAATCAAATTCAAGATTGTCCACACACAAAGTATGCAACCATATATGGTGAAATAAAAAAAATCAACTACATATTAATTTTAATTTTTTTTTTATTTTGTTATTCAATCAAAAGAAATTTAAGAAAAATTAAATACATATTTTTAATCCTACAATTAACAAAAAATAAAATTTATAATTTATTTGCTATTCAAAATTAAAGGTATTTTTGTGGTTAAAGCTAAAGTTTTAAATGGAAATTATTCTTCGTCCTCCTGCAAATTCCAACAAATATCTCCTAACAGCGAATCGCGTTGTTTGCCACTATACCAGTGTTCGAGTCTGGCTGTCACTTGGTGAAATCTCTCGCCATATTCATCGGACTCAGCTGGTGATTGTTCATTAAATTTATCTGCATGACAATGCAAAAAATGTACTTTCAATGACATTCTGACGTTTAATTTTTGAAATGCAGTTAGCATATTTTCAATTAAAATTCGCCAATTTTCAGACCGATGATTTCCTAAAACATTTTCAATTACTGATTTTATACAATTCCAGGCCAATAGCTCGATATCATTTAATGCAATAGTAAAATTTTATGGCCAACATTTTTGTAGAACATTTCATGCCCTCCCTGCCCCTTTTTCGGGGTGTTTTTAACGATTTGTTAGAATAAAGCCAAAAAATGCCGTTATGAGGGGCAGTTGGAGGGTTAATATGTTCCACAAAAATATTTGGCATAATATTTTCTACAAAGTTGCTGAACAAACCCTACACCTCAGATGTAAAGAAAACATAGTTTTATATACCGATATTCTGCAAAAACAGGCCAAAAGGGGGAAATTTTAACCCCCCCCCCTAACTTTTTTTTTAAGAGCTAACCCAAAAAAACGGCGAACGCCATTCGATTCAGTACAGTCGATTTAGTTTAACCCACCGGGTGCCCCTGGTGCTTCGGCGCGTTGTAGCGAAAACAGACCATTGCCTCTGGTGGGAATCGAACCCACTACCCCTGCACTGATAAGCCAGCACGGTACCAACTAGCATAACGGGGGCACGTATTTAAATTAAAATTTACTGTTCAATACCAGAAAAATTAAAAAAAAATTTAATTTCAATAAAACTTTGTGGAACGTAATATTTTGCTTTATTTTTGTGAATGTACGGAGGTTGAAAGCTCGTTATATTTTGAAAATAACATAAAAATAACCTCGATGTATATAAAAACAAAAAACTGACATAACTGTAAAAAATATTACTTGAGCCAGAGTACACACTAAATTTTTTTTATATAAATAGAACATTTTTGGTCTTCAAAGTTTAGTAACGTCATGATGCTTGTTAGGAAAAGACCAAACCACGTGCTTGATTACTAAGAAGACAAGAATGTAGCAAAATTGATGATGATAATAGGTATTTTGTTAAAGTTCTGCCTATTATGGAGGCTCTAGCTTTTCTAAAACTTCGGGTTCTGATGAGATCTTTAGCCAGATCGAAATACTAGTATCAACCTAGCTAATATGTTTGATTTGCTTTGTTTTTGTATGTATACGGAGGTTGAAAGCTCGTTATAAATTGAAAAAAAAGTAATAATATTTATTTGGTATGTAATATTCTGTTAGGCAACTGAATATTAGCTTCCACAACATTTTTCAACTGCCGGAAATCGGAATATTTTTTGTCAAACATTCCCGGGAATTCCCAGGATTTTTAAAATAAATATGTATTAAGGTTTTGATAGTGAAAGCTTATTTTTCATAAAAAAAATATTTAAATTTTACAATCACTGTTAATTCAGGAATATTTTTAAACACTGATTTAACTAAAAACAGTTCTAAATATTACGGTTTTAAAAAATAATTTTTATATAGTGTAATGAACTATTTCATAACAACGTGCTTTATATATTTAAGAAGAGTAAAGTTTAGATTGAATATTGAATTTTTACATAGTTATCATAAAAAGGTAAAAAAAAATCAAAATTTTCTGGAAACTCTGGATCTTTAGCTTTTTTTTTTTTTTGCAGATTTTTAGTTTTTTTTTTTTTTTTTAAGGAGAAGCAACACTCAGGGAATTCTTTCTATTTATTTATGTGTTGCTTTCTTTGGAATAAGGATAGTTGAGAGATGAAAGGTGGGGTAAGATGAAGGGCTTCAAACATGGCAACACTGTAATTAAGCAAGATGATAAGTCTTAGAACAGTTGTTGCTCGCCATTTGATGGAGATTTGGCGAACTTTTTGGTTCATAGCCCTGATTCATTTTTTTACTTCGGTGTACTTAGAATACTATGTAGGTAAAGACCACTGCAAATGTAGTTGAAAACAAATGAAATTTCACTTAAAAAAAAGAACTACTTGCATTACAGTAAATTCAACTAACATTGTTTTTTCATGTTCAAACAATGACTAACAATTGTAGTAAAAATTAACCTCATGTTAGTAAAAAATAAACAAACATTTTTTTTATTTTTTATTTTTTTAAATAACAAAAAAACACTGTAAAAAATGAATGCAAAATCATAAAACAGTCATTTGATGTACACTCAAAAAAATAAGTTAGTAGAAAAGTTAGTAAAACATCTTGTAAATCAGGTATACTATTTTTCAGCAAATTTCTTGCTAAAATTATGTTTTAAACTAAAATTTAAGTTATACTTATTCAGCACTTAACAGTTTTGAACTAATGTTGTACTAATATTTTACTAATGTTTTACTAATTTGTGTTGATAAGCACATCAATAGTGTGAACGACAACCAGAATGAATTGTATGTCGCGGCATGTCACGATGTAGTAGTGACGAGGAAAATTATACTAAAAAGTACAACTCTAGTAAGACATAATATAAAAAAATCAACCATGGAAGGTTTTTGTATCTGTTTTTGTATCTGTTTTTCATACACAACCAATTTGTGGATTAAAACTGCTTAAATAAAAGACAAAATAAAATATTTAAATTTAATGAGGATTAAATGTGTATTTGTAAACTAAATGCTTATATATATTAATAATCTTGCGTGGACAAATTGCAAACAATATATTTTTGCAAACAAAAAGGGCTGTATATGTTATATTGTGTTATTTTTTCGCTTCGTTTCTATAATTCTCTGCGGTATTTGCGTTCCTTTAAAAGATAGCATCATTTAGACAATAATTGATATAAGTAGTTCAAAGATAGTATTTCGTAGTAGATAGCAGTTCGTTTATGTTTTATATAATTATTTCTATTGTTTTTAGATATTACATTAATTCATATCGTCAATTTGGGCGTATGAAAATTTTTATATTTTGTAACGTATTGTAAATTATTTTGAAAAGAATCACAAAAAAATGTTTTATAATTTTCAGCAAATAAATTAACTAAAGTATAATTTCTCTACAAATTTTTTTAATTTTTTTCAGTCTATTAATATTCAGAAAACATTTTTATTAATTTTTAGCGGGGGTTTTTAATTTATAAACTACTAAGTGTTAGCAAAACTTTTGCTGAATCTACTAATTTTGTTGCTAAAAATCAGTTCGCTGATTTTCAGCAAAAGATTTTGCTGACATTAGCAATTTTTTCGCAAGCACCCTCCTGACTAAGTTTTGCTGCATCAGCAAAATTTTTTGCTGACTTTACTAACTTTTTTATTTGAGTGTAGTCTGTTTTTTTTTTTAAACTAACTGCAAGGCTAGTAAAAAATGTAATTTGTTCTACAATTGACTGACATTTACATTTAAAATAAAGAAACTGTATAACAATCCAAATAACTACATATTTTTAAAGCAGAAGTTTCCTGAGTGTGGGGTTAAGTGCTATACCGAATGTGATCCTGCGATACATATGAGGAACAGAAAACTCTTTCTTATTATTATTTTTTTTTTTTTCTAAAAAAATCGAACCCGGGACCATCTGTGTAACAGTCCAAAGCTCTAACCATTACACCACAGCGCCCACGAGTCCACTAAGATCAAATTTTTAAAATTTTAATTGGCCGCGAAAAAACAAACATAGATTTTGTTCGTTTTCATTCGAAAATATTATTAAAATCATCGACTCAGGCGCACATGCGATGTAAATGAAACTTGTAGAGGACAAACAATTATTAGACACGCATTTGTGTCAAATCATCTTTAAAATTTACGAAATTTAATTTTATTAACACACAGTATTAAAGTACTGGAGAAAATACAAATTTTGGTACCCATATTGGCTATGTTGTGGAAGTGGACGGGATTTAGAAGCTCTTCGGGAAAAGTCGTCTAAAAGAAAATTTTTTGATACATAAACATGAGCGTTCGCACCTAAGAAAAAAATCCAAGTTTCATTTTAATTTAAGGGTTCAACACTGTGCGTCCTTGATAGTTTGAGCCGTTTCTATTTAATTTAATGCTGGTTCTTCTTGATTTTACATTTTCTTCTGAGTGTGTCTGTAAATTAGTTCATACATCATAAAATAAGCTACACTTGCCTTCAATACAATTTATTAAAATTTTAACTATTAAATTTTCTCAATTATTTTTAATTTTCACCACATGTGGTAAAAGATTTTATTGAAAATGTTTAAATTTAATTGCAAAAATTTGCGCTAAATCATTAAGGCACACTTTGTAAATAAACATTTTAGCCCAAACATCTAAATAAATGGCGGTATGGTTAATAAAAATGTGTAATAAATAACACAGTGTAACAGTGAAAATACACTACAAATAAAAAGTTATTATACAAAAAAATTTAACTTTAACAATTTTTAACCGATTTTAACAACCAAACTTTTTACTTTAAACTTACTTTCAAGTAAAAATAGGAAAAAATGTGCTTTCAAATAAAGTATTAGAAAACAGGCTAAATAATTAAAATAATTGAAAAATGGTGGAAAATATTAAATATTTTGGATAATATTTCCATATGGGTTTGGTAAAACTATAAACATATACATAAATATATATTTGGAAGGCGTGACTACAAATTTTTCCTTTAAAATTTTGAAATTTATTTACAATCTGTTTTTACAACAATAAGTAAATTTGATAATCTTAAAATAACTTACCATAATCTGGCCAATAAACAGGTAAAACTATTTACAAATTTATATACACTAGAGCCCCGACTTGTGTCGTCCCGGTTTCGTTTCGATTTGCGTCGCTTTTTAAAAACTGGAAAAATTCGATTTGCGTCGTTCCAATTTCAAGTTGCGTCGGACCGAGTTGCGTCGTTTTGACCCCGATTTGCGTCGGTTCGATTTGCATCGTTTTGATTTCGATTTGCGTCGTTTTGTTTCCGTTTTGCGTCGTTTTGTTTCCGATTTGCGTCGTTTTGATTTCGATTTGCGTCGCTAAAAACGGTTTAAATTTTTACTGCAGCATTGTGGATGACCATTTTTAGCTTTTGATCGTCACCTGTACGTTAAGAAGTTATCAAATTGCGTGAAATAAGGGGAATTCCCTTTTCTTTGTTATATAAGTGGTGCTAAGAACAACTGTCTGGTTATGGTAAGAATTTAGTGTGTGATTCACCAAAATACCTTAAGGACGTAAAAAATGAGTCAAAGTAAAAGAAAAGTAATAAGTTTGGAATTAAAATTGGAATTAAAATTGGACGTAATAAAACTTTTAAATCGGGAGAAAAGGCTGTTAATATAGGAAGAGCTCTTGGTTTCCGATTTGCGTCGTTTTTATTTCGATTTGCGTCGCAAAAAACGGTTAAATTTTTTACTGCAGCATTGTGGATGACCATTTTTAGCATTTGATCGTCACCTGTACGTTAAGAAGTTATCAAATTGCGTGAAATAAGGGGAATTCCCTTTTCTTTGTTATATAAGTGGTGCTAAGAACAACTGTCTGGTTATGGTAAGAATTTAGTGTGTGATTCACCAAAATACCTTAAGGACGTAAAAAATGAGTCAAAGTAAAAGAAAAGTAATAAGTTTGGAATTAAAATTGGAATTAAAATTGGACGTAATAAAACTTTTAAATCGGGAGAAAAGGCTGTTAATATAGGAAGAGCTCTTGGAATAGCACCTACAACAGTAAGAACAATTTGCAACATAGACAGGGATAAAATAAATCAATTAGCTGAAATTGTCACAACACTCCAATCTAAACAAGACACTATAGTAAGAAATCCCTTATTGGTTAAGATTGAGTCCCTTCTTCCAATGTGGATACATGATCAAAATAAGCGAAGAATGCCACTGAGCAAGGACGTAATAAAAATTAAACCTTAAGAAAAAAACTGCATCTAGTAGTAACGGAAATTCTGATGATTTCGAAGCCAGCAACGGTTGGTTTAACCGCTTTAAAACACGGGCAAATTTACATAATGTGGCATTAAAAGGAGAGTCAGCCAGTGCAGATTCAGTAGCTTCAGAAAAGTTTAAGCTTGAGCTGAAAGCCATAATTCACAAAAGGAGGGTATTCTGCTAAGTAGATTTTTAATGCGGACGAAACAGGTCTTTTTTCCTAATTTATTGTTTTGTTATTTCTTTATAATAATTCTAAGCATTTGTTGCAGTAAATGAAATAAATAAAAATGTTTTTTATCAAAAATACAAATTTTTTTGCTTTGTTTTGAATATTTTCCCCAATAACTTAGATTTCAGTACATTTATATAGAAAAGGTGATTCGATTTGCGTCGTTTCGATTTGCGTAGCGTTTCTCCGGTCCCCATTAACGACGCAAGTCGGGGCTCTAGTGTATAAGAGATCATTTTCTGTAAGAGTTAATCTGTATGAAATCACCAAATAGGCAAAGCTGGCAAAACTAACTGGACATGATATTTAGGGTCTGAAAACCCAAAGTCCAAGAGGATTTAATTTTTGCACACGGCACTACCGGTTGACGCAAAATAAAAAAAGTAAAAAATCTTGTTTTTGTGCGTAGTAGTTTGAGCTGTTAAAATTTTTCTGCCAGAGACATATACATGATGAAGGCATCGTTTTAAAGCTCAAGGATTATAATTTCTATCAAAAATATAAAATATGACTTCATTTATACACCCGAAAAATAACGTGGTATTGAAAATAAGCATATTTCATTGGTTTTTTGTGTTTTTCAATGAACTCAAGTGTCGGCGCTAATGAATATAAAAGCATAATAATTCTCAGATACAAATTAGACATGTCGGAGAAAAATACAAAATTAAAATTGAATCAATCTGGCAACTAGCTGTGAAAAAATCGTTACTTGAAATTTTTAAATTTTGAAAATTTGCATATTTCAGGCTACAATTTGGTCATGTTTGTTAGCAGATACAAACTTGAAAATTACAGAGTACTTACTCCCTACTTTTAACTTCATAACACTTCAAGACCCGTTTAGTTATTTTCACTCCTCGGATTTACAGGGTGTTAAAGAAAAGCCTTTTTGATTTTTGTATGTATTTCTATACTTTCCTTAATTGTTATATACAGAGAAATTAAAATAAAAACAAGTAGTATTATGAAGTAACAAAGAATAATTATGGACTAACAAATTTATATTTAATATTCACAATTTTTATGTGCACATACGTGCCTTTGTTAGATCTGTAGTATACAAAAGATTAATTACATGCACGAAATCAACGCGGTTGCTTTTTGTGTAAGTTTTATAATTGTTGTGTTTGTTTGTGTCTTTTCTTTATGCATCTACATCTAGAGTTTTTACTTGCTCTTCACGCTATTAATGCGTTTATAAGATAAACATTATTTTAAAATTAGTTTCTTGGCAAAAGCATTCAACTAAAATTTTAGCTGAAAACGAGATGTCAACAAAAAAAAATTGCTGAAAGTTAGTTTAATATTTTAAATAGACGTTTAACACAATTTTCTACAATATTTATTTTTTTTTGTTTTGAGTGTAAATTTATTTCATTTAAATCAGTAGGGGGTGAAAAATTACAAACTAGGAGATTTTGCCTTCATATTTACCTATATTTGGCAAAATATTGCTTTAGGCACTGATACATATTTGGAGAAAGCATGAAAAATATTGCCAACTTCTTGAAGCTCTGAAGCCGATTTCCGATAAGCATTCAGACGATTTTTTGTCTAGAGTTTTAATAAAGTAACTAATACGCCTCCCTAATACGTACATTTTCTCAGAATATTTTTTGATTAATACATAATAAAATTAAATAAGTAGTATCTGTATAAATATACAAATTTTCATTTCGCAAAACAATAAAAAATATATGTATATTCCAGCTGTACGCACAAACACTTTGTTCAAACTGTATTAAGCATTTTTATTTAAAAATTTAAACATACGAATAGAATAGGGGACATGTTAAAAAACGAGCTACTTTTCATAAACTTTCATTTAACAAAAATTTTCGCTGAAAAAATTGCAAGGAACTGATATTACGAGGGAAAATTTTCTAAGGAAACCAATTTAACAAAAAAAAAACCAAAATTTTTCTGAAAAAAAAATGAGAAGAAAGGATTTTATGGAAAAAATTTTGATAAAAAATTATGCGTCTAAAAATTAGATAAAAGAGGGACAACTTTAATGAAAAAAAAAAAAAATTACGTGAAAAAAATTAAAAAAAAAAAAAATTTAGAGGAAAATTTAGTACGTTGAAGAAATTCCAAAGATGAAAATATCGGCAAAAATGTACTGATCTCCTCTGGAATTAAACCAAAAAACCGAAATTAAAAATAAGTGACCGTTTGTCATAATTTAAAAATAAATTTTATTTTTCAGATTTATTAAACATGACCCAAATTACACATTTTAATAAGTTTTTAAACCTTTATTTAAAAAAAATTGGTATTCAAATTGGTATTCAATTGGTGGGCGCTGTGGTGTAATGATTAGCGCGTTGGACTGTTACACAAATGGTCCCGGGTTCGATTCCCGGTGACGACAACATCAATTTAGAAAAATAATATGTATGAGTTTTCTATCCCTCATATGTATCGCAGCTCCCACCTTCGCTGTTCCCATAGCACTTAACCCCACCGAAGTAAAATAATGAATCAGGGCTATAAACCAAAATGCTTCAATAAGTTTGCCAAATCTCCATCAAGTGGCGAGCAACAACTGTTCTAAGACTTATCATCTCGCGCAATTACAGTGTTGCCATGTTTGAAGCCCTTCATCTTTTCCCACCTTTCATCTCTCCACTATCCAATTTCCAAAGAAAGCAACACATTAATAAATAGAAAGAATTTCCTGAGTGTTGCTTCTCTTTTTAAATTATACATATATAAATTTGGCTGCAACAGATTAGCTGTTGTCCTGTATTATTAGTAATTATTTTTAATTTACATATTTTTTAAAATTTCTTCATATGGAAAAATTAAAAATAATTAATACTTTATTTCAGTAAATCGAGTTTAAAAAATATATTTTTCTAAAATTAACAACGAAAATTTGTGAAAAAATTTTTAAGTAGAGAATAGGAAGCACTCTTACTAAAAAATTATTTTCTTCTAAAAATTACCAAGCAGAAAACCACCATCGGCACAGTGTTGGCAAAGCGTCGACGACGGCCAATTATGCGTTGGCATAACATGGGATTAATTATTGGGCTGTTACCATATTTATAACAATTGGGAAGTAAAACTTTTTTAGGAAAATTTAAATTGATCGTTCAGATTATTGTAGCACTTGGTGTAAAAGTTATGTGGTACACATTTTAGAAAAGCGGCAGGCTATAACCCGTAGCGCCCTGCGTTCAAAGTTTTGGATTTTTGAAAATTTTTTTTAAAGTAATTTAATAAAAATATGTATTATTAATTTAGGCATGCTGAACACGAATATTTTAAAATTTTTCAAAGCGCACTAACGGTTTTATAGATATTGCGGTTTGACTTATTGTTGTCACAAAATTTCCGTCTACTTTCTAACTTGAGTGTATTAAAAAACTTTAACAAATAATAAAAAAAAAAACAACATAAAATTGTTTCTTCTTCATATTTTTTTTTTTATCCAAGAGACAGGAAAAAATAACATTAAAATCATGTTAATTGTGTTGATATTTCAGATTTATTTTTTTTTTTTTTTTTGCTAATGAAAATATTTATATTTTTTGTTCGTCTTGTTTTTTTTTCGTGTGTTTTTTCTTGGCAACAGAACTTTAGGCTTTATTTATTTTGCATTTTTTTTAAATCTTAAAATATATTTTTTTATTTTTTTGTAGCTGTTGAACATTAAAAATCATTTTGTTAATATTTTATGGGAATATACATAAAATATGTAGAGTTTCTTTTTAACATAAGTACATTGTAAAAAGTGCTTGTAAAATCACTCTTTTAATGTATGTAAATTTTTGTGTAATATAACGAAAAATGCCTAATTTTAGGCACCAAATGTGTATCATTTTTGTATACACATTTTTGTCTACAAAATACGTATAAAATATATTAAGTCCCGGTTCACACACGGCACTATTACTTGCGCAAGTTTTCTTCAATTCTCCTTTGAACTTGCTTTTGTGATCACACAAGAAAAGTTTATTTCAGCAATTTTCGTTTTGAAAATTCGTGTTGAAAATTGCGGATGACAAAACAAAACGGAATTGGAGTACGGGCAAGTCTGTACCCCCTTGTGAAAGCTACTGATATTCGAGTGCTACGACTCAAATTCGCTTATTTCGAATTTCAGACTGCTTGCACAACTTTATATTCGTCTTCATTCATCTGAATTTTAGTTTCAGTACCCAAAATATTCAGACATCTAATGTAAATATCGTTGTATTCACTGAATTTATAGGTTGTTACCATTAACATGTACTTTTCAATTCGGTTGGCACTTTATTTATCTGTGTGTATTAAAAAAAAAATCAGCTTCTTTAAAAAACATTATAATTTAACAAAATACAACATTTTATTTGAAAACTTTGGCTAAAGGCACTAACATTTCAATCCATTTTGTCATGTGTGTTAAAAGTTTTCTATCTTTCTATCTTCGTTTTTAGAAAGTGAAAGGTTTTTATTAGTTTTGCAATAGTTTATACTTAAAGTTTAAAAAGTAACGGTTATGGATTGTTTTCTATATTTGTCATCGTATTTCTAAACTGACAGTTACTTTGAAAATGCCAATTTTTATTATGTGCTAAAATATATATTTTTTTTATTGTTTAATATTGTCCATTTTTAAATTACTCCATCATATATGCTCTATTTGTTTTGTGTGTTAAGTTTGCTTTTTTATTTCTATTTGTATTTATTTTATTTGTTTGTTGGTTTTGTTTAATTTGCATTTGTTACTGTCATAAAAAATCATAAATTTTATTGTATATTTATGCTAGAAAATTGACCAATTTTTAAGTATAAACATTAGGGTTATAACTTTTGATTTTCTGTTTTTGCAAATATTAAATTTTACTTAGGTTAGGTCGAAAAGAGGATTCAGAGAAGGGAAAATGCTTCCCTAATCCGACTCAAGTCCCTGAGAACTTACACTTAAGCCAGAATGTCGGCTTGTTGTGCGCTCTAAAAAATCGGTCGTTTGTCTATTTCCTATCCCAGGAACTCCGTCGCACTGACGAAATTCCTCAAACTCTTCCATCCTATGCACCTAAGATCCCCCAATGTGGATATTGGGTTACTGGATAGGATTTCGACCCGGATCCCGGCAAATGCCGGGCATTTACAGAGATAGTGTTCCAATGTCTTCTCGTCCTCCCTACAGGCCCTGCACACTCCCGAGTCCGTTCTACCAATACGGTGGAGATGGGTCCTCAGTGTCGAGTGTCCTGTGAGGATTTCCATCAAAAGACTCAGTTCCTTCCTACTAAGATTCAGAATTTCCCTCGTCCTGCCCTTGTCCGGGTTTCCCCAGAAAATCCTTATCCTAGCCGTAAAATCCATAAAAAAATTTTAAGAAACATAATATTACCTTTTCACGCTTCCGCATAAACTTTTTTGAATTTTGGAACAAATTTTTTGTTAAATTGAACTAAAAGCCAATATTTTGCGAAAATTGTATAGAAATTAGACTCTTACGTTTGTATCGATTTTAAAGGACGCACAAGCTTTTAAGTTTTATGATTTTTACGTATTTTGAAAAAAAAAAAAAAAAAATGTGATAGCGTTATTTTTCGATATGCACTGAGAGAATTCTCTACATGACATTTATGAATTTTAGCATGTAAGTTGCACTGGAACTCTTCCATTGAAACTTTTCGTTAAACTAATGCAAAATTTTCATTAAATTTTGTGATTAATATCATTTTCTTTACTAAAAGTTTCATTCACTCAATGAAAAAGTTTCGTTAAAACACTAGTTTCATTAAAGTATATAGATTTTCATTAATATCAAGAAACTTTTCGTTCACTTACAAGGGAGGTATCCTGACCCGAAGCGGTAGATCTTAATTAATTTCGGATATGTTGTAGAGAATAACAATTTAGGGGAGCCGTGTTTTTTAAGCTATATCAACTTTAAATATCTAATTAAAGATTTTATTTGAATGAAATTTTTCTAAACAAATTTTTAATTGAATCAATTAATATTTTAATTGAATTTAATCTTAGACGTAAATAGAAAATTTTCAGTATACAGTGCCAAATGCATTCGAATTTTATAATCTAATTAAGCACACACACAAACATGCAAACAGACGTAGCCATAACAAAAACACATATACCAACGTATCGTTCACACACTTTATTTTTGAGAGTATCATATTTTGTTTTGTAGAAGTTATTTATAACTTTTTTCTTTTTTAATTTTCAATAACATTTTTAATTGATATTATCATTGCCGTGATAGGTGCAAAATCAATTAAAATATTAATTGATTCAACAAGTGTTTTAATTGAACTCCGTTTTTTCTGTGTAATTCTTTACAGAACAAGAATTACCCCATTTTACGTTTTTTTCTGTTTATTTCGCTCTATTAAAAGTTAGGTTAGGAAGGTTAGGTTAGGAAGGTTAGGTTATTAAGGGTTATGTGCCCAAGGGCACATCTCCACTCGGAGACCAATACGGTCGATTGTGAAGCTATTAAAAGTTACTGTAGATAAAAAAAATTTATAGATACATTTGTTTATTAAATGAAAGGTTTTTTGAAGACATATTCACTGGTGTACAAATTATGCGCAAAGATGAATTTTTAGCCCTACTTGTTAGCCCTACTTTTTAACCGTTAGACATGAGATTGGTCACCTCAAAAAGATACGTGTCTCTTTTTTTTTCTCCTTTACAACATATTCAAAGTTCATAAAAATTTGCTAGTTCGGGTCGGGATACCTCCCTTGTTAATGATTAATAGTTTAATTAGTTTACTGAATATTTTTATTATTTTTCGTCCGCCAAAGTTCTCTCTGTGAGAGCAACTAAATAAGCAGAACATCGAGCATAGAAAAACCGTGAAAAAATCATTTTTAGAAAATTCACTTCATGCGGGATGTTTTTGTTCCAAAATGACATGAAAGGGCAATTTTTATTATTAATGTGGTACTCCCCATCACGCGGTGATAGGTAAACAATTGTACAAAAAATAAGTTATAGCCCTAATAAACATACTCGTATGTTTTATATATGAACAAATATTTATTATTTCTTTTGGCAGCCAAATAAATGTAACAATTTGAAAGTGGCAATAAACGTCCTTGGAAATATGTTTTTTGTTGGTATTTGATCGTTATTTTTTTTTTTTAAATGAAAACTGAAATGCAAAATTGGCTTTAGTTAATAATATTTCGATTTTTAATGCGTTGTTTGCTGTCCAGTCAATGCGTCTTAACCTAATTTTAAAAATAAATTTTTAGCTCAATATTTTTTTTGTATTTAAAAGATACTGTGTGGCCAAATCTTTTATAAAGCCATTAACCTCAATGCAATTGTCAAAAAAAAAAAAAAATGATTTCATTATTGTTTTTTTACTTTCTTTTTTATAAAGAGGTCAATATTTTTTAAAATTTTTTATTTTTTTGTCTGATTTATTTTTATGTGTAGGTTTTTAAAAAAACTATGTCTCTTTTGTAGGCGCGGATCCAGGGGGAGGTGAAATGCGACATTTTTTCCCTCACCATTAAAATTTTCGATACAAAAGTGTTAAAGAAATTAGAAAATTTTATAAAAACTATACTTAGTTCCCTCCATAAAACCTTTTTCTGGATCCGCATCTGCTCTTTTGTTAACTAGACATAATAACAAGTATTTGTTTTTAATTTAAAAGAATTTTTAGGGTGTAACGATAATTTTTTTGGACGATTACCACTCAAACGAAAAGTACTAATGAGCTGACTATGGGAAAAATAAGAACATTTTTTTTTTGAACGGAATTTTTAGTTCCCTACCAGCGTTACAAGTTGGCGAAGTGAATGTATATCGATAGAAAAATAATTTTTTTTTTTTTTTAATTTCTTGGTGTCAAAAATTGCATAATGACGAGGTCGTTACAAAATTTATGTTTTGAATTTTTGTTTGATAAATTTTGGTCCATTGATGCTTTTTTTATGATAATAATTGATTTTTTTTAATATTATTATTTTTATATTGCTACAAATAATAATAATATGGACTAAAATTGTTACCTTATTAACAGTTTTAAATGCGTTTTTATACCAAGCTTGTCATTATGCAACTTTTGATATCAGTTTTGCAAAAAGTTTAGTTCCCTAATAGCTTTAATAGCTGGTAGGGAACTAAAGATACTCTTCAAAGATTTTATTTTATTTTTTCCGTATTCAGCTCATTAATACTAGAGTTGTCAAATATTTGAACTATTTGAAAACCTGGTTTTCGAAAGCCGGTTTCAGTTTTTTAAATTGAAAAGCCAGTTTTTCGTTTTTTTCTAATATCGCTTAAAAATTTTAATATGAGACATTTTTTGTACAAATGTTTGGAAATTAAAAAAAAACTCGTGAATAGTAACCGATTTGATGCGGGTTTCGTTTTATTTCGGTAACGATATTTTTGGGGTAACGACATTTCAGTTATTATTTCGGTAACAGTTTTTTAGCGTTAACGTTATTTTACTTGTTTCGGTAACGGTATTTTTGCGGCAAAAATCATGCCCGAATTCCAATGACTGGCTGGTTTATGATCAAAATTTGGCAAAATATATATCTATTTGCAGCGATTTTTCCTTTCAGATCTTGTCAGATTATTTCAGTAACGTTTGTTTAAGGATATCGCTATTATAATTATTTCGGTAACGGTATTTTAGCGATAACGGTGTTTTAGCTATTTCAGTAACGGTATTTGTAGTTAGTTAGTTAATTGTTCTTTATTTTTCTTTTCAAAATAAGTAGTTTACAAAATTATAATAATAAATATAAAATTTGATATTTTAAGTTTTTAATAACTTTTAAATAAAAAGAACTGTAAATAAAATAAGAACTTACGACTTTGACATGCTGTCGTCAGTCGGACGGTATTTTAAGGATACTGAAAATTTAGTTATATCGGTAACGGTATTTTACGGATGACGGTATTTCAATTATTTCGATAACGGTATTTTAAGGATAACGATAGTCAGTTTGAAAGGGTTTTTGGAGTCGATAACGCGATTTAAGCGGAATTGCATACCATTAGTGTCCGACCGAACAGTTCGGCCAGAAAATGCATTTGGTCTGTTTTCGGTATTTTAAAGCATTATGGACAAATTTGGCGGATGGAAAAATGTTTCTTGGGCTGATTAGATGCTATTTTGAGTGTCAAATTTGAAGAAAAGTCTTTAGTTAAGCAATGAATTCACTGTTCGGCCTCAGAAAGTTCGGCCAAATTGAAAATAGTTCGGCGGCCGAACTTTTAACTTTATATCTAAACTACGGCTTTTCTCTTAAATTTTTTACACAAAATCGAATTAAATCGGCTCAACAAATATGTTTCCAATATCAAAATTTGTCATCATTGGCTCTAGATATCAAAAAACCGACAAAATATAGTTTTTTCGCCGAACTGTTCGGTCGGACACTACCTACCATCCCTACCAAAAATTTAAATGCTGACATTTAAAATTTAACAGGTCTCTTTCTAAAAAGCCTTTTTTAGTTGTTTTCTAAATAAAATCAGTCTTGGGAAAATCTATAAGTTTGGGCATCGTAAATTTAAAAAATTGTCAAATTAAAATAAATCGATCTTAAAATTTGCAATATAGCTATAATTGTAAACCTTTTCGACTAATCTTATTTTGAACAAATTTATAGTAGTATAAGTATATTTGGTTAACATGAAATGTTTTCTACTGGGACACCCAGCGATGTGGATTAAATGTGATATTAAAAACTAGATGGTAAAAAAAATCACAAAAAAAAAAAAAAAATCGAACGATTTAGTTCCTTTCATCAAAATTAGTGGGTTAAAAAAGCTTTTTAGCCTTTAAAGTTATTAGAGTTGGGCATTTTAGTTTATGTCGTTCTCGAATTAGTTCATTTTAAAATTTACGTTCATTTTATTCAGAATTGTCGAACAAACCATTAACCAATATAATCTTATGAACTAGAAGAACGAACTAGTTCAATAATGAAAATGAACTAAATGAGCTACGAACTGTAATGCCCAACTCTAAAAGACATTATCATTATTATATCAGAGAAGAAAAAAAAAGCAAAATGCAATCTATTTAAAGCAAAAATAATCTATTTAAAGCAAAAAAAAAACATAATTTTTATTTTTAATAAAAATTATATCAAACTAGAAAAATATGTATATTGTAAAAAACAGAAGTAAAAATTAAGTTATTATGTGTAAAAAAATGTACTACAGAAAATCTTTTAAAACGAAATTAAGCTCAAAAATCTTAAGAAAAAGTTTTTTGTGTAAATATCTAAAATCCAAATAAAGCAAAAAATCACAAATAGGCAAAAAAAAAAGCAGATCAAAAAAAGGAACAAATCTAGTTTGTCTTCTCAGGATTTTATACTTGCTAGCATTTTAAATTCGGAGAACTCTTGCAAATTATTACCAAAAATCTTTAGATGATAGATAGATAGTATTTTATTTTGCATTTTTTTTTTAAATTTTACATATCATTACTTAGTATAGGATACATTTAAGTTTGAATACAAAATAAAACTTAACATTAATTAATGACAATGACAATTATGTCGTCTGTCATATATAATAATTAAAAGCTATATAAATTCATTCATTTAGTGTAATATTCTATATTTTAAAGCACTAGTAACATAATAAAAAAGTTTATTCCAACCATCACAAAAATTCCCATTTAAAATATTTATCAACTCATTCCCTTCAATGATCGTTTTTCCAAAATGTCTGATTCTAAATTCTTTAAAAATTGGCCATATTGAAATAAAATGTTGCAGGGTTTCATCTTCCCTCATATTACACAGGGTACAGGTTTTGTTATCTGCATTTCTATAATTATTTGCATTTAAAGGCAGTATAATCGCACATTGTTTTGAAAATTACAGATATTTTGTTTTGGTTCCATTTATGGTTTATATATTCTCCACCAATGTCATGATTTAGCAGTCTATAAAAACGAGTTTCACTGGATAATGCTTTTTCTTTCATTTGACAATAACTTCTATATTTTAGAATTTGCAGCAAGGCCGATCCTCTTCTAAACCATTCTTGTCTTGGCATGTTTACGTAATCAAATGATATATTATAATCTGATCCTAAATCGTTGAGTTCCTTAGCCCAAAATATTTGTTTATTAAGTGTAATGAGCGTAAGATTATGGAGCAATTCCATATGAAAACGATCAAAATTGGCAAATTTTTGGACGACCCCTCTCCGATTTTAAAATAAATAGTCTCAATCGATTGCCCAGCAAAAAATAATGTACCTACATATTTTTTTTTTTTTTTATAGTGACTGGTTTAGTGGTGGTGTGCACCACTGTCATGTGACAAAATTGAAGGTTTCTTCATAAGGGATCTCATTGAAAGTTGTTTTTAAAAAAAAACTACTAAAGCGATCGCAACGAGCTCGTTGGAAAGGTATTGAATCAGGCTTTAATTGAAAAATAAAATTTTCCTAATTTTTCTCAGAAATTTACTTTTTTTCCCATGAAAATTAAATTTTCCCATGAAAATTAAATTTTCCGATTTTCCACAGAAGATCCTAAATTTTCCGGCTAATTTTATTTTTTTTGGATTCCTCATAATTTTTGCTTTAAGAATCAGCAATAAAAAAATGGGCCCCGACTCCTTGTTTGGACAGGAGAAGAGCATTTAAGAGACCACCTTGTTATCATTGTTTTTATATTTTTTATAATTGAATTATTTTTAATTATTTAACAAGAAAAATTAGGAAAATTTTATTTTTCAATTAAAGCCTGATTCAATACCTTTCCAACGAGCTATCACTCGTTGCGATCGCTTTAGTAGCTTTCAATGAGGTCCCTTATGAAGAATTCTTCAATTTTGTCACATGACAGTGGTGCACACCACCACTAAACCAGTCACAATAAAAAAAAAAAAATATGTAGGTACATTATTTTTTGCTGGGCAATCGATTGAGACTATTTATTTTAAAATCGGAGAGGGGTCGTCCAAAAGGTGATCGCTTTCATATGGAATTGCTCTATGTGGTAGTCTGTCATCACTGTATTTAAAGATCGTATTAAAAATGTAGTTAAGGTGTAAATTGAGGGTATAAAAATTATTGTATTCCGAATTTGTTTCCAACGATAATGCATAATTTGGTATAAAATCGGGCAGCCTTAATATTCTCTTGATGAAATACCTTTGTAGTTTATCTACTTCTTCAAACTGACTATATCCCCAAACTTGGGCCCCATAAGACTGTATAGATCTGCATCAGAGAACGGTTTGAGTGCCTTATTTCATGCTTTTGAATGCAATCACAAAAAATGAGTACATTGTTGTCAACTCACAACATTTCGATAAAGCAACAATCGACAGAATTGAGAAAAGTGAGTGTAACGAAAACCATGCATTGCATTGCTTGTCTAGTGTTAACCTCACTTAACACTCACGAAAACAACGAATACACAACGATTGGCATGAATGGTCTCAATGTTAAATGAATAAAGCGTTAACAAATTTTTTTGTGAAACATATTACTGTATTAAGAAAATTAAAAATTGTATACATATTTCATGTTTAATAAAATTAAACAAAAATTATTATTAATGCTACAGGTCAACGAATACTACGCGAATGTTGTGATTGATTTCATGTTATTCATGTGTCATCATTTCATTTCATTGCTTGACATGTTACGGCATTATAAAAATGAATGTTAAAAAGGCATTCAACAAAAACAATAAATGGAATAAACAGCAACAACATAAGCTGTTGTTATTGAATGAAAGCAATGCAAAAGCAATAAATGTATGAATGGACATCAAAAAAGAATGGTTCCTTCTGTTCTCTGATCTGCATACAGATTGGAATAGACGCCATTTTGATTCCAGTGAGATTCTGCTCTTAACTAGAATGTTACGTTTACTAACATGTTTTGCGAATGAAAGTTGCGGAGTTAGGACTACTCCCAGGTAGCAATATTCATTTACTATTTTGACTTGTTGCCCTTTGTAAACAAAACTTTCTTGTCTATAGAGCCGACCACCCTGCCTGAGTACCATCATTTCTGATTTAGCTAGATTCACTTCCATATTCCACATATCGCAATAGTTTTCTATCATTTTTTTCATAACATTCATATAAAAAAAAAAAAACCTTTATTTCTCTGAAATTTTTCAATTTAAAAATTTACGAAGAGCCAAATTATTTGAGACGAAAAATCCGGTTTCTTGAATAACTCAACAATCCGTTCTAATTCAAAAACTGGTTTTAAAAAACCGAATCGCATATCGAATAATTCTTAAACCGGGTTTGACGACTCCAATTAATATACTTCGCTTGAGTGCTATTCCCCCAGTTAACTCGCAAAAGTTCATTTATCGGGACACCTGACTAATTATATTTATTATATTTTTAAATTAATTTGCCCACATTTTTGTTAAAAAAAGAACATCATATGCCCCAAAAGTATTAACATCTTTTTTGTTTGTTTTAGGTCGACATGTTCCTTTTGTTTAAAAAAAAAAAAACAAAAATTTAATGCTTTATTGTTGTCATGTTAACCATTTATTAAAAAAACATGGCATTAAAAAGTAAATCATATACGTCAACATTTAAAGCCTACAGAAAATAATTTTATTAAATATAATTTGACAAGCAGTACCAACAAAAATGTTGTTCACATTTTTTAATGCTGGCCAATGTTGCTGATAAAAACTAAAAACAAAAACTGAATTTATTTAATAAATAGTTTCATAGTAAAAAGCATTTTTGAAAATTGCAAATATTTGTCTATAACATGGTGTCAGGTGCGTTGATTTAATTTATATTTATTTTCAAATCAGCTTTCGCATACTGAGACAAAAGCAATCATTAATCATTTGCTTGATAAATTTTTAAAAAGTAATACCTTTTGAAACGCACTGTATATTGTATAATTTCATTATGAACTAATTTTCTTTTGTAAATATTTATAATTCAAATATGATAATAAACAAAGCATACATCAAGGTAAAATATGACTTTGAAAGTTTTTCTTTCACACCTTTAAATGCGTGGGCATCCTTTTGTTAAAACAAATTTCTTTGCAAACAAACCGTATATGAAAAGTTAAGCCTTTAAACTTCTAATACATACAGGCTGCTTGCCATTTTCCATACTACGATACAAATGCTATAAAAATTTATATTAACACTTTGTTTTTACTGTATATTATTGTCATTTTATTGTTGTGTTAATAAAAATGACGATTAACTCCTACTTTAAGGATATGAGTAACACGTGTAAATTAGGGTGGCAGCTATCGACATTTCGAATTTATATTTATTAAAAATCGCACGAATAACTTACAAGATAACGTGGACAAATTGTATAAAACGGCAGACATGTAACTAGAATTGAGCTAAAAATCGAAAATTTCTCAATAACACCCCAGTGTAGAAAATAATTACCATATAAGTGGTTATATAAGTGTATATTAGGTAATGGCAAACTTTTTATAATTGTCATTAGAAATCTCATTACTTTTATATTACCTTACGAAAATTTAAAAAATATGTGGTTATCTATATGCTTACCGGAAGGGGCAAAAATAATGGGTCTAAAAGTAAATTAAAAAAAAAAAACAAAATTTAATAAATTAATATTTTTATATTGAAATTTAAAATGTTTTTTTAAAAAAAGTTCCCTCACGGAACTCGCACCTGGAACTCCAGGTAGTCAGTCAACCGCTCTACCATCTGAGCTGTATTGAGCTCAGTTTAGAAAAGCATTACCATAAAAGAATATATTTGGTAAGTACTTACAATTGTGTTCAGGGGAGGGCGGTGAAGCTTATCAATGACAGTAGTGTATCCAACTCTATTGATTCATTGGAGCATCGTCGGAATGTGGGTTGTGTGACACTTTTCTATCGATATTACCATGGGAGATGCTCATCTGAGATAAGTGAACTTATTCCACGAGCCCGAGTTTTTATTCGTAATACTCACTTATCTAGTAGAGCACATCCGTTTGTAGTTGATTGTCCTGTGTTTCGCACATCGCATTACAGAGAAAATCGTTTTCTGTCGAACGATTCGTATGTGGAACAAACTTCCCGCAGAAGTATTCCCTGTTAATTACAATTTAGAAAAATTTAAATCAAATATCCACAAACACTACTCCCTCTTTCCACCTTCTCATACCCTATTTTCCTGATCAATACAATGCACTGCAGGAGTAAGAGGCATCCCCTGATTATTGGTTAAATTAAAAAAAAAATCAGACTAGACTAGTTTCTGCCTTTTTATGGACAGGCTCATCAGTGGTTTTCCATTTAAATTGTATTATTATTTGTGTCTTTTAATTATCAGATTGTCTCTATATGATCCATTTTTCAATAACCTGCGGCTGTAAGAATCAAACCTGCGCTCATCTTACTTTACAAACGGAACAATATCAAGTCATGAGCGTTTAGCGATCACACCAAAGTATGGCCTCGAATCTAATGCAGCTAAATTGCAGTTTTCTTTCCTATTAGCTTTTTCTGTTATTGTATATTATACTCAGAAGTGACAACACAAATATTCTATTTTTAGATTTTTGTTTATTTTTCTAATCTCCTCCGTCTCTATTTCACAATGTTACCAGATTGACGTATGGTTTTTACGTTCAGGGTTGACAACTTTTGCGTTTTAAGTTGATTTTTGATTGAAATTTTTTTTAAATTAATATGGACTCGAAGCTATGAATCCAGTTTGTCAGTCAAGCGCTCTACCATCTGAGCTATCTCGATATGTTATACCTGATAGATAAAAACATGAATGACTTGCTTGTACAAAATGTCATTACTTTCCAGCTTACAAATAATCGAGAATAAGTAGTTATGTATGTACCTAGTAGAGTTGAAAATATAATGAGTCTAAAAATATATTTACAAAAAATTTTGCGATCATTAATTTTTATTGAAAATAATGATAAAAATAAGTACTTATTGGTTACGCATTACTTTTTGTAATAAAATAATGGGGAAATTAACTAGTTATAAATGTGTTTATTATTTGTATTAAAGTAAAGCACAGGGTAAGCTGGTGTCATTGCTGATAGTCCGAAAAGGGTTGTTTTAATAAAATTTTATCTTGTGTCAAAAAAGTTGAAAAAAATTAATCTAAAAATGGATTTTCAAACAATTTTTAGCTCATTACTTAATATTTAAAATATTGATAAAACTCAGTAGTTATGGGTAACGCCTTATTTTTTTTATTAAAATAATGACGAAATTAACTAGTTATTATTAAGTGGTTATTTTTTATGTTAAAGTAATGCAGAGAGTAAGCTGGTGTCATTTCTGATAGTGAGAAAATATCATTACCGTTTCAACATTACCGTTTGAACACTGGGATGTGTAATTAAAAAAAATGTTTTTCAAATATTTCAATTCGAAATTATTTTTGAGAAGTTAGAGAAAAATCGGAATTGATATTCCGCTTAAGCGTCTGAAAATCAAAAATTTTCGATTAAAGTGAAAAGTGCTGTTAAGAAAACCAAATTTGTTCCACAAAATATATAACATGATAAAATTTTTAGTGATTTAAAATCTACAATTTGCTGCGGAGACTGCAAATAGGAAAAAATTAAGAAATATTATTCTTAAAAATATATTTATTACATGAACAGCAACACATTTTGAATTTTCAACAACATCTTTTAAAAACATCTGATTTTTTCATTAAAAGCATCAATTCATATTTTTGACTGCAAATTTTGTTCTAGCGGAATTTCCGTTTTTTTCACGTAAATAATTTAGAATGAAAAAATATTTTTCGAAAAATATTTGCTTTCGAAAAATCTTGTTTTTCCTATTTGGAAACTTCTGATTTGAAGACCAATTCCGAATTGGCTGAAACTTTCCTTTAATATAGAACTTGTTAATCCCCAATCACAAGCGAAATTTCTTCGAAGATTAAATTCGATGTCCCCCAAATATACGTTATGTGTAGGTGTTTACATATGTATATATACATGTTTTGATGAGATACACAAATATGACGATACATTGACATTTCTAACACTATTCCTATCTATTGTAGATTGAAAATTGATTGAAAAATAAAAATAGCGAAATGTTTTATAGTTGAGTTTTTATTTGTTTTTATATTAGATGTAGATATTTTGTAAATTTTATTACCTAAACATTGTTATTTCATCTAACAAATTGCGGTATTATTAAAAAAAATCTTTACTAGGGTTATAACTTTTTTACTGCAAACATTTTACCTATTACCATGTCAAAAGTGCAGTTTCTAAAAAAGTGAATTTTTAACACCTTTTCACCATTAAAGTTACATTAGTGAGTCAAAGTTACTGCACAACATATTTTAAATTACTTTTTACATAATGTGCTCGCTATCTTGCGAATTTTAATATCCTTGTCGCGGAACAACGCTATAATCTGTTTTTTTTTTTATAAAAATCCGCGAAACACTTCAAATTTGAAAATATTTGTGTTCTCTTATCTTGATAGGCATTATAATAGTCGAATTACTTTAAAATGTTGGCAAAATATTAACTTTTAGTTTAATTAAGCAAAAAAATGTTATCAACCTTCAAAAAGGTTTAAAAAAGCTTTTTTAAAAACCCCGAAAAAATAAAATTGCGTTTTTCCTTGTCTTTTTATGGACTATAGGCTTATGGTAGGTAACATTTGATAATTGGAAAAAAAAACTATCAAAAGCTATAACCCTATTCTTCACAGTAATCGTGTAAAACACAAATTTTAACAAATGTGGATATAAAAGTGTTTTAAAATAAAATAGAACTTAAGAAGAGAAATAATTTTGTAGTTACAGAACTTTAAAAATTATTTAAAAATTTTGCAGTGTGTAATTCCTTTTTTTATTAACTCTTTTAAAATTTACAATTTTTAATTATAGGACTTTAGTAACTACGAGAGAAAATAGTATTTACTAAAATTATTTGTGTAAACTTTTTCAAGATCTTGTATTCTGTATTGAAAAATTTATATATATAAACAATACTAATCAAAAATCTTGAGAATTTTTTTATAATAAGTCTGATCGATTTCTTTTCCATTGAAGTCCAATAAAATTAGGAAACAAATATTTCATTTTCATTGCATAATGAAAGGTCAAAAAACCATAATTTTTTTTTATTATTAAAAATTATATCAAACTTGTGAAAAAGACAAAGTACGGTCTTGTTTACTCCCCCTTTACATCTTGTTTTTAAACAAAACAAAACAAAACAAGTGTGCAAATAAAAAGGAGAATAAAAACAAAAATCGTGTATCAAATGCAAGTTTGATATAATTTTTTTTTAATTTAATTTAATTTATTTATTCATTTCAATAACCTAGCCTGAAGGCCATAATCGGTTACAAATTTCTACTAAATTATACAAAGTAAACAATAAAATTTGATATACATAAATAAAATAATAAGAAAGAGATAATAATTAAAATACAATATTATTAAAAATAAACAAGAAATATAAAAAAAAAGGAGTGATAATAGTTTATTTATTTATTAAGTCCCCAATGTTACGAAAAAAAAAAAAAACATGAACAAGCCTTAGTTAAAAACAAAAACCCCCAAACCTAAAAAAATTAAGTGTCTCGTGAAAATAATAGAAAAATTTTCTTCCTATACGTATTAATAGAAAAATCGAACGATTTTAAAGTAAGTGGTAATTTGTTATACTCACGGGCAACTCTAACAAAAAAAGATCGCCCCAAAAGTGGTGTAAGTTTCGGAATAACCAATTGTCTATTCCTAGTAGATCTACCAAATTTAAAAAAATTATACAAAAATTTCGCGGTTTGCAATTTATTTGAACAAAATTATCGAACGAACATCCCAAAAATTTTAAAACATAAGACGAAATGTGATGACGCAATCTAAGAGAGTATAAATATCTCATGACACGATTAAAAGCCAATCTAAGCTTCTTCATCACATAACCTAAAGCTCCAGAGTACACTTCTAAGCAATATAAAAATATTGGCATAATCAACCCATGAACAACCTTAAGCTTGACATTAAATGGTAGTATAACATCCAAGCTATACAATTTTCTCAAAGTAAAATTAACTTTAGAAACAACCGCATTGACATGATCCTGAAAACTTAACTTGGAATCTATAGTCACACCAAGACATTTAAATTTTTCTACAAATTCAACTGCATTACCATCTAAATCAATAGTAAAGTTATAAATATCACTATCACAAAATAACATAGCCTTAGATTTACTATAATTAACATAAAGATAATTCGAAGACATCCAATTGCCAAGTAAATTAGCAGTATAATCAATCATATTCTGCATTACATCAGGGAATTGCCTATCTCCCTTAAATAGAATCTGAACGTCATCTGCAAACGCAAAAGGAAAGCACATATTGTTAGACAAAATATCAAAAAGATCATTTATAAACATAATAAAAAGTAGAGGCCCAAGAACAGATCCTTGGGGAACACCACTAAAAACAGGAAGCATTCCAGAACAAGTGCCATTACTGAACACATATTGCATTCTATCTGATAGATAAGAAGAAATTAATTTGCATGCAGAACCAGAAAAATTAAAGAGCCTATTCAGCTTTTGAACCAAAAGAGAATGATTAACCTTATCAAAAGCTTTTGCCAAGTCCAACGACAATAAAACACAAACCCCATTATCCGCAACCTTCTGCCTAATGTTGTCTGTCAAACCAATAAGCGATGATGTAGTACTACGATTACATCTAAAGCCAGATTGACAATCATGCAACAAAAGTTGATTATTAACGTGTTCCATCAATTGATCCTTCATGAGGTATTCAACCATTTTTGACAAAATGGGTAAAATAGAGATTGGTCGTAAATTATCAGTACCACCACTCCCACTATTTTTCCCTATAGGAACAATCTTAGAAATTTTCCACAACATCGGAAAAACCGATGTTGTCAAAATAGTATTAACAAGATGTAAAATGTAATCACATATAAACGGAATCAACAACTTGATGAACTTAAGCGCAAAGCCATCGTAACCAACAGCTTTTGACTTAATCATGTTAAAAGCTAAAATCATTTCAAACCTATCCACTGATCTAAAAGAAAAACCACAATTATCTACAAAAGGAGTATCCTCAACAATATTACTATTCACAGTTTGATTCATAGAAAACAAATTGTTCAAGTTATCAGGATGAACTGCTTCAAAATTGTCCTTATCGTTAACTGCTCCTTTCCTATTCAAAATTGACCATATCTCCTTATTAGTCTTATTTTGAAAAATTAGTTCATGAGCTTCCCTTTTCTTTTTACGAATCACGTTCTTTTCACGATTTCTGCACCGGCAAAAAACTCTCCAATTGTCATCGCTTCTATCATTTAAATAAGTGCTATATGCAAGATCCCTAAGTGATTGATAGTATTGTATCTCAGGGGCTTTGAACCAGCTGTCGCAACAATCACGAATTAAACGCCTCTTAAAAGGGACAATGCTATGTAAAAATTGCATATTATTGTTCAAAATTAGCAACTGTTCATCTACATTATTAAAAAAAAAAAAATTATGTTTCTTCGACCTTAAATTGTTAGGACAATATCCTAATAAAGAAATATAGAGTAGGGCCTCGAACTTGAAGAATTTTCAGTTTCATTGCACAGTTTCATTGCACGAATAAACAAAATTTTTCTTTGTAATAAAAATTATATCGAACTTGTATAAAAGACATCATGTTTTTAAGCAAAACAAACCAAGTGTGCAAACAAAAAGGAAAATAAAAACAAAAAGCGTGTATTGTGTATCTACCAAAGGTAGAGGGTGCACATAACAAACAAGTTTTCAATTTATTTTTGATCAATGGTGATAATCTTTAACTTCGAGCTCATATATTAGTTCTCATTTAGTGGGAAAACTAGGTTATATGAATGTTTGATGTTTTGTATGGGATTGTCACTTCTTTCAAACGTGTTCTGTTGATAGGAACCTAGAAAATTCTCGAAATAGACCTATCAACACATTCCTGAAAGTGGTCAATTAATCAAATTGAAAATAAAAACTCTATAGATTATTTGTTAGGACAATATCCTAATTAAGAAATATAGAGTATGGCCTCGAACTTGAATAATTTTCATTTTTTGAAACAAATATTTTTTTTACTAAAGTTTGCTTTTGATCCAAGTGCTACCTACTTTAGATCGTAAAATCTCCAAAACTTACATATAGATAGACGTAAAACAGAACAAAGCTAATTTTAGAATCTAAAAATGGATATTTTGCTGTTTTTCGATGACTAGAATCATAATTTCAGAAACCCCAGAAAATTTGTTTTGTCGGTGGAAACGTAGCATTAGACTGAAAACATATAAAATGCACCACTCAGTATCCTTAGTATGTAAAACAGAGCCAACATATTGTATGTAGAGTTACCAATCCGCTCGACTAATGAAGCCTTAAGCCGTAATTGTGGTTGATTCTTTAATTAGCCGATACTCCAGAGAACACATAATTTAGATTTTTTAATAAATATTGTGTGTTCCCTAACAATATCTAGTGTTGGAAAATTGTTTTAGAATTTCAATGAAATGCTTTCAGCTCTAATTATTTTATTCAGTGACAAAATGTAAAATAATAAAATAAAAACAAACAAACAAAATTTTTGAAATTTTTATAAATTTTTTATAATATATTAAAAAAAAAGCTTTACAAATTCCTTTGAAGAAATCATAAATAGGAATCTTTATAACATTTCTGCACTGATAAAGAATCAACCACCAAATTTACATAAATTTGTATAGATAGAAAAAATAACAGATTTAAATATGGAAGGCAGTGAAGGCAAAGAACAGCAACAGGCTGATGATTTTAATGTTAAAGAGAAAGCCAATATATTTAAGGAAAAGGCTGATATTAATATAAGACAAGAAGAAGAAAATGATTTCTTAGAATTTGATACGATGCATGGACATTCTGATATTTTAACATATTTTTTAAAACCTTTGAAAACATTTCAACCTTTACGCTTGGAAGGAGGCATGGAAGGTTCTATAGCCGAAGATAATATTTCCATAAGTGATCAACCTGAAGAAGAACCTTTTGGTCACGAACCTTCTGCAAAATCAAAATTGTTACGACAAAGTTTACGTTATACGCAACAATTAATCTTATTTATATGTTGGCTGATATTTACATGTTTCCTGATGATGAACAAAGAAACTGACCATAATACCATAATGTTAACAGTACCCGCTGGAAAGCAAGGTATTAAATATAATCTTACAAAAGATATACAAGGTTCTGGTTTATATTTAAGATTACAAGGACCATTCATAAGAAATACCTTCAAATTTGATGATTCAAAATGTAATGACTTTGAGACGCCTTTTTGACAGTGCAGTTGCAAGCAGTTGGCAAAGATAACATGGAAAGAAATTTAAACTCTATTATATATATTCAAGTGAAAGAATTCCAACATGAGGAAAATCCTGTAATAGAGGAAGTGGAAAAGATTATTGAAAATCTTGACAAGGCACTGCAATATCAATTACATTTTTATAGCAATTGGGATCGGTCATTGGCTTTACAAGTGGGTTATGAATTTACTAAAATTACCCGAATTAATGGTTTGATATTAAGTATCTTATTGCTAACTCTAATCTATATGCATATAATGCTCGAATTTGTCCATCGTTCCTTGGTTGGAGTTATTTTCGGTACCTTAGCCATTGGCATAATGGCTGCCTTACATTTAAGACCTTCTCTACAGTCAATCTTCAATGAATGGGGCAATATTGATACTATTATGATATTTTTTGGCATATCGATTATTATAGAGATATTGTCAGAAACTGGTTTACAAGATCATTTGGCAGCCATTAGTTATGAATATTCTAATGGTCATATATGGCCCATGTTAAATTGTATACTCCTAATAACATTTGCTCTATCTTCCATATTTGATAATATATTATTGGTATTATTTGTGGCTCCCATATGTCTACGTTTATGTGAGATAATGCAATTAAATTGTACCCCGATTCTAAGCTGCCTAATTATAGCCATTAATATCGGATCTTGTCTAACACCCATTAGTTCCATAAGCAATAATATCATAGCAAATTCTCCTTTTATAACCCAGGAACAATATAATATGGGTATTTTTATAATACACATGTTTCCAGCTGCTATTTTGACTTTGGCCCAGTCATATCTGCAATTAAGATTACAATTTCGTGATTCCAACGAAATGAGAACATATGAACCATTTCATGTAACACGGCTAAAACGTCTTATAAAATTATGGCGTAAAGCCTCAGATCGTATGGGAGATTATACTCTGGATGATCGTTTAGCTAGAAAAACAGTGGATTCTAGAGTTTATAGTCTACGTAAACGTTTAAAACGTTTGGGTAAAATGCCCCTACCAGCTACGGGATTTATGGATAAAGTTAAGAATTTAAGGGAAAATTTTCCTATACATAAAATTCACTTACTCACGGCTTCTCTAATGGCATTATTTATGGCTTTACTGCTCTCAGTGTTAGCAAGATTTCCAAATATAATAAATATCTCTAATGGCTGGATAGCTATATTGGCTGCTCTTCTTGCTCTCAGCTGTTGTAGTTATAAAGATATCGAGGGTATAATGAGTCGCATAGATTGGGGTACTATGCTTTTCTTTCTAACACTCTTTATACTCATGCAAGTCTTAATTGTCTTGGGTCTTTTGGAAAATATTGGTTTAATTTTAAAACATTTTATTATAAATGTTTCGCCAAATAATCGTTTATCGATAGCAATTTTATCGATTATATGGATTTCTGCAATTTTATCAACATTTATGGATAATGTACCCGTGGCCGATATGATGATGCGTATTATTGGTATTATTTCACATAATCAAGAATTCGATTTGCCCTTAATGCCTTTAGTTTGGTCTCTGGCATTGGGTTGTTGTTTGGGTGCCAATGGTTCTATTGTGGGTGCTTTTGCTAATATCGCCTGTGCTGGTGTTGCTTCGAGACATGGTTATCGTTTGACATTTTTTGGTTATTTTAAAATTGGTTTCTTTGTAATGTTGGGCAATATTGTAGTAGCTTCTTGTTATCTGTTATTGGTACATGTTGTATTTCAATGGCATTGAGTAATAAATAATAAAAGAAAAATTTAAAGTGAAAAAACTTGAGCAAAATTCTATTTTTTTTTTATAAAAAAGTTACGATTTTATATACAAATTATGGAAGCTGTGTTTTCGACTTAACTATATCTATTTAAATTACTCAAAACGTGTTTTAGGCGCAAACTTAAATATAACTTTTCTTATTCGCGTTTACTTTCAACGTGTATAATTGTCAACATTAAAATATCACAGTTTATACATTTTCTCTTATAGCGTAAATTGCCAGTGTAGAAACGGTAATGACATGTCATTAGTTATCTCACTACCAGTAATGACACCAACTTACTCTCTGCATTACTTTAACTTAAATAATAAGGACTTACTAATAACTAGATAATTTCCTATTATTTTCCTATACTTTTCCTATTATGTTACCCATTAGTACTTATTTTTATCATTATTTAAAATTCATTATTTTTAGATTCATTATTTTTCAACTTCAGTAAGTGCATATTTTTGATTTTTTGTAAGCTGGATAGTAATGACATTTAGTGCAAGCAAGTCATTTATATTATTATCTATCATGTATAACATATCGATATACCTCAGATGGTAGAGCATTTGACTGACAACCTGGTGCTTCAGGTTCATATCCCGTATAAGCACATTTGCTTAAACAAAATTTTCAGTAACAAAATTGGTTTTATTAACTTTAGTTTTTTTTTTATTTATGTTTAGACTGATTATTTTTGTCTATACTAGTAAGCATGTATGTAACCACATATTTTTTGATTTTTCGTAAGTGGATAATAATGATATGTCATTATTTTGTGCGACATCATTATAATGTAATGATAATTGTAATGAAAATTGTAAGTACAGTCAAAGCCCGGTATAACGAATATATTGTCAGACCCATTCGTTATATCGCAACAACTTTTTGTACTAAATCGACTGCACATTTTAATATTTCTCAAAATGTTGAGATTATTGAAAATGAAAATTAAAACTGAAATTTCGGGTTTACTCCCAAATTAAAAGGCTTTCCAACAAAAAAATTTTTTTTTGCAAATTTTTGTAATGTTTTTTAATTGTTGCTGCATATTTTGTACCAAGTGTTCGTTATATCATTTTCAGAAAAAATCGTTAAATAAGGTAGTGAATGCAAAAAATTTGCTGGTTCGTTATATCGCGTTTTCGTTATACCCAGTATTCCTTATACCGGGCTTTGACTGTACTTGCTTTACCAAATGTGTTTTAATAAAACCACTATGGTAATGATTTTCTACACTGGGTAGCTTTTTATTTTGTGGCAAACTGTATATTGTGCAATAGACCTTTTAATTTTAAATCTTTAAGCAATAAATTTTCATTTAAACTTACAGATTTTAAGTAACCTTTATAATGTAATTTTACATGTACTTCAGAAATCCTTAGACATTTATTTAAAACATGCTTCTCTTAACATGTATTAGAATGCTAATTAAGTTTATTACCATTTATGTATAGAGAAACCTCACAATGATGGACACTAGGCTGCTTCTTAAAATAACAAATTGACGAATTTTGGACGGGACAATCCTGGATGGGATTGAGATTCGTAAAAAAAATTATCTAATTTTTTCAAAGTTTTCGAAAAAAACTTTAGGGGCCGATACCAGACTTGGAATATGTTCCCGATTTTCAAAAAGAACATATTTTCATAAAATTTTTTTTTTAAAAAACTTAAAAAAAATAATATTTATTATTTATTTTTTTATTATATCACAGTGCAGCAAATGAAATCTTTTGGAAAAATGCACGGACTCGACAGTATAGGTTCGATTGTGCTACCAAAGGTTAGTAAAACCCTGTACTCGGTTTGGCCAGTTTGAGTATCAATTTTTTTTTTATAGACCTCAAAAGAATTTGAAAATCAGTGCACCACTCAAAAAAAGGCGTCCTCAGTTTTTGGCCTACAGCTAATTCAGACTTGATGATATTGCTTAACTATATTTGGCAATAATGTAGTGAAGAGTCTACTGAACAAATTTTATCAACATGTTATGTGCAAAAAAAATCATTTTTTAATGCTCTTTTTTGAAAAAATATAGGAGAAAATTATTTTTTTTTTGCTTTTTTCAGCATAACTTACAGGTACTTATAATTTTTCACTAACAATATATGATAAAATTGTCACCATTGTAAATCTGAACAACTTTTGTGAACATACCCAGGTAGAAATTTGGGATGGTACAAAAAACGAAGAGTTTTCAAAACGTTTGTTTTTGATGGTACTAAAATAAAAGCGATAATTGCAAATAATACGAAAAAAAGCATTTAAAAAACATTATTTTGGATTGCTATTCGAACGTTCGGACAAAGTATTTTAGGAATACTTTTTATACAAAACTTACAAATATTTGTGAAATAAAAACACTGTAAAAACATTGGTTCAAAGCGTTTTTCCAACGTTTGTAAAAAGTACTTTAGAAGTTCTTATCGTACAAAATTTACAACGGTTTATAAAATAAAACCAATGTAAAACCATTGCGTTAAAGCGTTTTTCTAACATTTGCCAATAGTACTTTAGAAATACTTTTTTTTTTACAAAATATTTTACGGATTAAAAAACAACACTGTCATAAGGGGGTCTATCTATATGCCAACTCGGTTTCTTATGCAATTTTTTTATATGCTTTTCTCTTCATGAACCGAGTTCAATAAATCACTCAATATGGCCAGCCCATAATGTAGCGACTCTACAAAGTGTATAGTCCTTGTATATCTTTTATAAAGCACTATATTTTGAGGACAGATAAAGCAATATTTTAGAGGACTTTTTCAAAACTTAATAAAACGCTAGTTAAACTATTTAAAATTACAATGTTTTGTTACTTTATTTATATTATTTTAATCATATTTTACATGTTTCATTATTATTTATGTAATAGCGTTATAGCAATTGTTTCATTGTAGAACTTTGTAAGTATACACTTCACTTCTACTAAATGCATACTAACTTCAGTATACTTTTCATTTAAATTTTTAACATTATACAAACCTATTTCTTTTGATGAAAGTGGATACTGATATACATCATTTATTTCATTATAAGTTTTGCCTTTTAAAAATATATCATCATATTTGTGTTTTTCATTATTGTTAATGCTAAAAATTTCATTAATTACTAGAATATTTCCATTACTAAGTAAGCATACATTATCAGGGTGAGATGTAGTGAATTTAAAACCTTCAATATTTACAAAGGAAAACAATACTTTTGATTTTGAGGATTCTAAAATGGTTCCAAGAGCATATTTTGTGTTTTTAAAAATTGGAAAAACCAACGGGATATTGTTTTGTACGTTTTTGTTGTGAAAAATGTGCAATTTTCTTTGAATTTGTGCAATAGGATTTTTCGGTGATTTTACAATTGATTTTATAAAGCCTAAACTGTTTTCATAATCGAAAGCCGAAAAGTGAGATATAGGAGCCCCAATATTAGCTACGTCATCCGTAATATGAATAAGATTATGGATGTTCATTGTTTGCGAATTTGGTCCATAAAAATGTGGCATAAGTTCAACAAATTTCCTTAAAATACGTTTTACATAATCAGTTTTTAACGTCGCTAATGTGGTAGACGACAAAATTCTGCAAGATGTATATAAAAGTAAGAAATGTCTGTACTGATCAGAACTTAAAACATTTTTTAAAACAAAAGCTCCACCATATAATAAAAAAAATCTGAATTGGGTAGCTTTCCAATTTCTTATATCTATTATATCAAATGTTTTCCTTTGGAACTCTGATGTTACGTCATTAGAAATGTTCAAAAAATTTTGATGTAAAACCGCAACACTTTCTTGAGAAACAAATGAATGTGATTTTTTGCAAATTAAATTTTGTAGCAAATATTTGCTAACGCCAATATGCAACATATGCATTTCATCAAGGACTACGAATTTTACTAAATCAAAGTTTACTAGATCTAGAAGCGGACTGTTTTCTTTAGTTAAATGATGACCCGGATTTTTTTCCCCCTAAATGATCGCAAAGTTCTTTCTTCGCAATTAATTTCTTTAAATACACGAGTGTTGCTAACAGTTTCTCCGTGAACAGTGCATCTTTCGCAAGAATAAAATCCGGTGTGTCCTTTGCAACATTTAATAAAGGCACGAGCCGGCATATCGCAGCAAAATGCTAATATTTTAAAATTCAAATATTTTCCATTTATATGAATACCTATACAAAAAAAAAAGTTTAAAATATTTGAATTTAAAAATGTTAATATTCTCAAACATTCATACCATCATTTTGTAAAATGTTAGCTTATTAATTTATATTTTGTTACTTTAAAATATATTTTAATTAAATTCAATAAAAATATTATTTTTCAAAATGTAAATATATAAAATTGTTTAAAATTATTATTCTGATATTTGTGTTGAAAACAATGACAAAGTACTTTAATTGTAGCTTTTTTAACGCTTAGAGAACGTTAAAACTGTAAATTGGTATTTATGAACAATTCATAAAGATCTTTAAAATTTGTCTTTCGAGCGTTTTGACAATGTTCAAAATTACAACCCTCAAAGCGGTTATCATTTGGGTCGTTTTCATAACGCTTAATAACTGTAAGCCAAAATGTTCTGCAAATACTTATTTAACGATTGAAAAAGCATTTCAAAAATTTTGTTTTGCAATGTTTTGAGAACGTTATAAAATACCATCCTCAGACCGTAAATTTGGGTTATCATTTTGCACATTCTCAAAACGCTTTAAATTTGTAATTTGGTATGTTCTGAAAACGCTTGTACCATCATGAAAAATGCTTTTAAAACGTTTTAAAGATTGTATTTTTCTACCTGGGTATCAATACAATCTGAATGTGTCTAGGCATCCGAAATAGCTTACAGTGACCACTTTGCACCTTATAAATAGTCTTTTTGACTAGACTACACTTTTATTGCATTTTTGTATACTTTTTTTGTTATTGAAGAAAGTAAACAAAAATGCAATAAAAGTGTGGTCTAGTCAAAAACGACTATTTATAAGGTACAAACTGGTCTTTGTAAGCTATTTCGGATGCCTAGACACATTCAGACTGTATTCATATGTTCACAAAAGTTGTTCAGATTTGCAATGGCTACAATTTTGTCATATATTGTTAGCAAAAAATTATGATTCCCTGTAAGTTATGCTGAAAAAAGCAAAAAAAAAAAAATAATTTTCCATCATATATTTTTTCAAAAAAGTGCAGGAAAAAATAATTTTACGCACATAAAATGTTTATAAAATTTGTTCAGTAGACTCTTCACTACATCATTGCCAAACATAGTTAAGCAATATCATCAATTCTGAATTAGCTGTAGGCCAAAAACTGAGGACGCCTTTTTGAGTGGTGCACTGATTTTTAAAATCTTTTGAGGACCATAAAAAAAAAAATTGGTAGTCAAACTGGCCAAACCGAGTACAGGGTCTCACTAACCTTTGGTAGCACAATCGAACCTATACTGTCGAGTCCTTGCATTTTGTTTACTGTTGCACTGTGTATTTAGCCCAAAATACTCTGGAACAAATATTTAGTTATTATGAGACTCTTAACCCTAAACCACTTGGGCAAAATAAATCTTAAAAATGTGCCTTACTTTCAAAGCTCCGATAATGAATAAAAACTAAAAAAATTTAAGATTGCAAATATAAAAAGAATTTTGTGCGCTTTTCTTTAACCACATCTTGGGAATTAAAAAAAAAAATAATTCTGAAGTGATTTAAATAAAAAATATTAAAAAACATAATTTTTGGTAAAATAAACTAATTTTACATTGTAAATTGTTTAACTAGAACAAGATTACGTAGTTCGGAAATATTAAATATTTGGCGCATCGTAAATTGTTTTGAGAAGTTACAATATATCCTAACATTTTCGAGGCAACGGTAAAGGGGTATATTTTTTTGCTGCTGGCGAACTCGAAGATTTCCAACTCACAAGGGCAGTATCCCGATGGGTGCTCTCCGATCTTAAGAAAATTTCGATAGTACGTGATAAAGATAACAAAATAAGGGACACGTATTATTTTAGTGGTCCAATCTCATGTTTAGGGGCTTAAAAATTGGGGCCATTGTTCGCACAGTATTTGTACAGATAGTGTAGTGAGTGAGTTTAGTGAGTGTAGGGAGTTTATATTATACGACTCGTGAGTGAGTTTATATTATACGTTCTTAGTTGTAGGGTGCTAATAATATACCCTTAAGAATTAAAAATGCTGTGTTTTTCTCAGCCGACAATTTGAGAATTTTTAAATAGTGAGAATTTTTAATAAGTACAAGGCAATCACTTCAATTCAACTGAAATTTAGTAAAAAGATTATCCATTTAATCTTTAAAGTAAATCTGTCAGTCCTTCTATTTTACAGTCCAAAATTAAGGAAATTATTGCAAAATTGAGTCAGTTTGATAGATATCAAACATTTTTGAAAAATGTCCATATAACCAGATATTTTTTGATTTTTCGTAATGCGTTCAGTATTGATATGTAATTGTTTGCTCAACATCCCCATGTAAAAGTAATGAGTTTTGTAATGACAATTGCAAGTACTTGTCATTACCAAATATGTACTTATATAACCCAGGCACGTATCCAGGAAAAGTTTTGTGGAGGGAAATTGGAGTGTTTTAAATTAACGTTTTAAATTGTTTTCACATTTTTGTATTGACAAATTTTATTTTGGGGGAGGAAATGTTTCATTTTCCCTCCTCCTAGATACGCGCCTGTATTACCACTTATATGGTTATGCTTTTCGAAAGAAGTTGCATAGCTGAAATGTTTCATAAATGTCGTAAGACGCTTTACATACAAATTTTAATTGCAACTTCTTCATATTTATGTAATATTTTATAAATATGATGAAGCATGTCATCAATTTTAACTTTTATGAAACAGCTTCAATGGAGTTTGAAAAACTTCATAAATATAATGAACAATTTTTTTTGAGAGCAGTTAACAGTTTTGACATTTTTATGCAACAACACGAACAAAATAATCGAAAGATCGACTTTTGCGGACATGCCACATTAGCGAAAATTCCATTATTATCGTTAACGAAATGTATTCGAAATTATTCATATGATGAATTTCATATCAAAACCTATAAAAAAAGTCACATTTTGAACCCGACCCTCTCAGATTTTGATGAAATTTTGCATACAGCTACATTTTACCTATACCAACACAACCTTATTCTTAGAAATTGCATTTGGTACCATTGGAAAGGTATTTAAATAAGCTTTCGAAAACATACACTGTAAAAATTTTCTATTACAATGAAATTTTTTTTTGGCAAAAATAAAACTTTAAACTGGGAAAAAACTTCAAAGACCAAGTGTTTTTTTTCCAAAAAGAAAGGCCTCTTTAATATACATATATAACATATCTAAAAACTAAAATATCGTTTTTTTTTAATTTTTTTTCAGTAAATGCATTTCTTGTTAACTTCCTTATATTTTGATATCATTGTGTGACAAAAAAAAAAAAATAAAGTAGCTATACTTTGGAAGTTATACAGATTTTTTTGTAATTCTAATAGATTAGAACAAGAATCGTATTATCAAAGTTTTCGGACACCCCCAAAATATGGACTTACCCTGGGTAAATTTTTTTTTTTATTTTTATTTTTTAGATTTAATATATAATTTTGCGCAGCTCATACTGTTGACTTTCGGAATATTTGCTAACTTTTAGTGAAGTTTCATCTAAAGGTATAAAAGAATGGAAGCTTTGAGTTCCTGTAATAGTTTTAGCATTTTTATATCTTGAAAATAGCACTTCTGTTGTTTTGTTATAGTCGTCAGCGTCTGCATAGATCCATTTAATATCACCGTGAAAATAATCAATGTTTTCCGATTTTGATAAAATTTTGTGAGTGTATGCGGTAGTGAACGCAAGTATTAAAAAAAATGTTTATATTTTCGAAAGCTGATTTAATAAATACCTTTCTAATGTTACCAATATCTTTGAAATCGGTTCAGCCATTCCGTAGTAATCACAGCTTGAAAGTACATATTATCGTCATTTTCCAAAAACTTCGATACCTTGCCAAGCCCACATATTTTCAAAAATGCAATTTCTAAGAATGAGATTGTGTTCGTAAAATGTAGCTGTATGCAAAATTTCATCAAAATCAGAGAGGGTCGGGTTAAATGCATATCGGTTTTGATATGAAAATCATCATATTTGAAATACATAAAAATTTTATCTTATGCAACCACATTAAATGAATACACAAATTTCATTTCATTATTTTTAGATATGAAATAAATATGTCAAAAATCATTAAAATTACAAAATACATACAAGTGGGATACGATGCCAGCGTCATAGATTACATAGATCTCAAACATTTTGACATTAGCTGTCAGTACACGTAACTTATGCGAATGTGTTGAACATATGTCGCATACCTATACAAAAAATATTTCAATGTGTGTGAAATAATGTGTTTGTTAAAAGAAAATCTATGGCCAGCGTATATCGAATATAGAATAATGTGTGTGTATGTTGAAATTTATGTTTGTATGATTTGTAAATGTGCATGTAGCATTTATCAAGCCACGCAAAGAAAAAATTTCCATTAATTTTGACATAGTTAATGATTTTTCATCATTTACATGAACATATTTTCTATATGTTTCTGCTGTTGTTTTTTTTTTTTTTAATATTAAAGAAAATTATACATTTTTTATGTTCTTTTTTTCAAATCAACACTTTTGTTTCATAAATTTTTAAATAACTTTTGACATTAAACGATTAAGAAAGGGCCTTTTTTATATAAAAAATGTAACAAACATATATGAATACTAGGGCGGCAGAAAATTCGTAAATTAATGCATTAGAAGAAAATTTGGGTGTAAACTTTTTGACGTTCTATCAAAGTATGAAGTGGTAAAAATTGGTATTTTTTCATTAAGTTTAAAGTTTAAATCTACTTCTTAAAATTGTCTATTTAAAATAATTTTTCATAAATTATGTGCTTATCTAATAATAACACTATTCGACAAATTTAAATTTTTGGAAGGACCTTCTCTGGTAAACCCAGCAAAAATATTTTGGATTTGGTAAGCAGTAACTTCTTTTCAGTGCTTCCTAAGAAGCGCTTCGCCGTCATGCATGCAATGAAGCAATTATGGAAGGCATTATATTGTGCTTCGCTGAATGCATTCTTTTGAAGCATGAAGGCATGAAAAGAAGCAGTGAAGAAGGCATGCAATGAAGCAGTAAAGAAGGCTTTCTATGAAGCACTTCTGGACGGCATTTTACTGTGCTTCCCTGAAGGAAGAATCGCTTCTCGAAGCTTTTCTGAAAGCGCTTCGAGAATCTCTTCCGGAAGCGCTTCTATCATGTGCTTCTTAGATCACATGATAGAAGCGCTTCTCACCTGCTTAAAAGAGACCTACCAAGTGGGACAACGCGAACAAAAATCATGCCTTCTGGAAGGCCTTCAGCAAGCGCTTCGGGTTTAAAGAAGGCCTTCCACAAGCGCTTCTTGGAAGCACTATTGTTTGCTGGGAATAGATATATAATTTTCTCGCAATTTTAAAGTCTTACTGTTAGTTTTCGAGAAATTTTTGATTTTCATTGAATACCCTGATTTTTTTTAGAAGTTTTGCCTCAATACCCTTCAATCGAACTTAAAATGTTAAAAGCTTTTTATAGCTTTGAAATCTAAGGAAATTCAGCATTTATTTGAATTGAATTATTATAAAATTTGTTTTATGTTGAACGATGTTTTCAGGATTCAGGATTCTATAAGGAATTGGAAAATTCTCATTTTCCCGTTTAAGCTCTCTAGTATTTACCGCAGCTTGCAGTTTTCAATTTTTTAATTAACACCTAAACTAGACGCTTTAACAAAAAATTGTTTGTATTAACCCTTTCACTACCGACTTTTTGTATGTGGATATATTTCTATTTTGACTTCAGATTCTTGTTAGGGGTTTTTATATTAGAAATAGAAAGGTTGGCATATAAATTCCATCTTTGGTTAGTCCTGTATCATTCGACTATATGGTTTAAAGCAGGACAAATGACCCCCTCCTATGACAAGCCAATGTTAAAGTTGCCAGTTGTTAACATAGGGTAGGGTTTAGCAGAGGACCGGTCTCTGGCACGAAGGGACCGATCCTGTGGCACACGCAGAACCGGTCCCATTCCCTATAGGGATAAGCTGGTATTGCAATTTGAATACAAAATATTTTTTGTTGAAGCGTTTGCGTGTTGTTAAAAAAATTAAATACATTTGCTGCTGTAAAAACTAGAGGGTCTAAAGAAAAAAATAAGAATTTTCAAGTTCCTGAAAAAATCCTGGAGCATTAAAATACATACTGAAATGGATGCCTAGTTGGGATGCCAGTTGGGATTGATATTTAAAATCCCGTTATTCGGGATTTTGAAAATCTCGATCCCGAAATCCAGGGCACGAATCTGTTTTCTCTATGTACCTTTCGCAGGAACTTCTGTAATTCTAATGGTAAAACTGATATACAGAGAAGAAAAAACAAAGTTAAATGCAAAAAAACTGTTGTAAAAAAAGTTAAGTTAAAATACTTGAAGAACAACACTTTTTTTTAAGAAAAATTCAAAGTTAATAGAAAAAATTATATCTTATCAGTACAACAAAGCATTTTAAGACAGAAAATCTCAAAAAAAAAAATCAATTAAAAGTTCAAAAATCTTAATGAATAGCTAATTAAAAAACTCAAAATCGGATAAATCCAAAAAAAAGCACAAATGGACCAAAAGCTAAAAAGTAAAAGAGCAAATTTGTCTTCTCTGATAATATATGTTAATCACTTTTGTTCTTAAACGTGCTTAACCGACCTGACGTATAGATGGCTGCAATAGTTTGAAAAATATTACTTTGGTGAAAAGTGGCAACCTTATAAAACATATGTTTTAATTTTCAAGGAGCCACGTTGCTTAGTATTCTTTTAGGAACTATATAATAAACAATCTAAATGAATTTTGTAAACATGGAAAAAATTGGTCATCGTTATGTAAAATTTTGGCATATTTGTGATCAGAGTGCCAATATCAGAAGAAGGTGATGTATTGCAAGAGGGAGCCTTTTTGGTGTTGTATAGTGTAAAAAAACAAAAAATTAAATTCATTCCTTAAACATCCTTAAACAATTTCTATAAATATGTCTGTTTTTGCTGACAAGCAACAAGTCTTCTGGCTTTCTTAGTTAACTCACTTTTGCTTAATATTTTTTTTTTTATATAAGTTTTATATTGTGTTTATAAATTAATTTAATATTAAAATTAATTAAAATTTATGACACCTGCTAGTAAATACTCGGTTTTTACTTTGCTGCAGTTGATATTTATAAAAAATTAAATTATGTTTATTATATGACGAACTTTAAAAATTTTCGATATTTTGGCGTAAAATATTTTCAAATTATTTTATCGTATGACATGAATAACCCTGTTGTGTATGAGTTAGCCGATGTTTAAGCATCAGTTATGGCGGTTTTAAGATTCAAGCAGATTAAAAAATATTAAAATTATAGTTTTTCTTAGATTTCATTAAAGTTTCATCAAGTTATAGTATTTATTGCAGAGACCGAAAATAACAGTTATCCCGAAAATTTAACTCAAAAACTCTCTATGTTAGAGTCAACGGAGACGTATACTATTATGTACCAATCGATTCGTATTGAAGTGCTCTTTCAGAATCTATGGTGATCTTAAGAAAACGATCTCAACTCCAAAGTTAAGAGTTATTTTTCAACGAAAAAATAAAAGATCGGATAAAACTCTTAAGAAGAGAGTTTTATTTCGCCTTCATTAAATAAAACTTTTTGAGGAGTTTTATTTTTCCTGTCAGAAAATAAAGCTCACTTGAGGAGTTTTATTTTGAAACTCATTTAAAGAGTTTTATTTTTTCCGTCTAAAATAAAACTCATTTTGTTTATTTTCTTCTTTTTTTATTGACTTTATTTGCTATAATGTGTGTAGTAATTTATTTGTTTAATTTAACGAACATGACTTTTTCTAAATTTTCTGCGGAAAGATTTGAACGCAGACCGCTCAAGACCAATTTAAGAACAGAGAATGCTCTTTCCACGCTTGCCTGGGTTGCAGGTACACACTGTAGAGTTTTTGCCAATGTATACAAGTACGGATAGTGTATTCTTTTAGAGGTTTATCAATTGATAAGGGCCTTGGTGAAAAATTGTCGATTTCATAGAAAGCTTTATTTCATCCTCATTATCACTTCGTTCGCTTTCTTGTTCATTATCTACATTTAGGGAGTTCAAATACTGCCCCATGATGACTGAGATTGAGATGTATCGCAAACATCCGGCGAAGATCGAAAAATATCCGTTGAAGATAGTGAAGCTTCCCTGCTTGTCGACGGTCGACCATCGCATTGGTTATTAAACTTGTCGTTTTAAATTGTTATTGTTTTATTTCTTATCTCTTGATGCAGTTGCAACTGGATTTTATTCAGCTAGTTATGATAAATAAAGATATTAGAAATAAAACAACAGCCATTTAATAATAGGAATCAAACAATAACAAATTAAAAACCCACATGTTTTCATTTTAATGACGATTTTTTCAATTGCAATGCAAGTGATTAGATTACACTGCCTTACAAATTGTAATGATCTGGAAAGCGGCAAGCTTTGAGTGTCAATTTACATAAAATGAGTTTTATTCTCTGACGGAAAAATAAAACTCCTCAAATGAGTTTTACAATAAAACTCCTCAAATGAGTTTTATTTTAGACGGACAAAATAAAACTCCTCAGAAGAGTTTTATTTAATGAAGTCGAAATAAAACTCTCTTCTTAAGAGTTTCATCCGATCTTTTATTTTTACGTTGAAAAATAACTTTTTGGATGTCTTTTTTTGTTTTTTAGCCACAAATTAACTGTTATAAAGGAAGTTTTTTGATATCACTTATAACCGTTACGGTTCCTGATTTATTGTAATTATCACATTGCAAATTATAGATAACACACCACCAACATATATAAATATTACTCAAAAAGATGAGTAATTTTTGGTGGATCGAGTTACATATTTTGAGATTAAATTGGATTTACTTAAATCCCATTACATATTTAATTATTAATAAAATTAAAAGAAATTAAAAAAAAATATTTAGTAATCAGGTGCATATATTTTTATGTATGGGGTTATATATAACAATATATACGCATAGAAAATATTAATGTTGCTGGACCATATGTAATCGTAACTCAAACTTCATACTTAATCTTGTGCCATATATAAAATCCTACATAATTTTATCTTATATCACACAAAAACATATATTTTTTATAAGACAGTCTATATTATTATATCTTAAATTATATAGCTTATATGGCACCATATATGATTACATATTATATTATATATGAGAATTATTGTATAGGACAATTGGTCTAACATCTGCTACGTAAAAAAAATATTTTCCCATGTAAAAAAAATATTTTGTAAATTTTCGTTTTATATATAATTATATCCGGAAAATGACAACATCTAACAATCTAATATATAATGTGATATATTTACATGCAATTAAATACAATTTTATACAAATATATGCAATTACATGTGACATATGTAATCATATATAAATCAAAATACATATACATACATATTGCAATATAAAGAAAGATATAATTATATATTTCATATATAATTGTTTATGATTTTATATTAAAATATATTTTGCAATATGTCACATATGTTACAGTAATAATAATAGGTATATGGATACACATATATATATATATAATCACATATTATAATATATTTTATTATGAAAGAAGATAAGACCATATATCATTTTTTTTTTCTAGTAGGAATGCCAAAACGAAAATAAAAAACCGCGTTTTGTTTTGAAAACATGCATTTTTTTCGCGGTTTTATGTGTTTGGAAAAAACTGCCACTGTACCCGATAGGAATGAAAAAATTTTACATTTTTGCTTTTGTTTTTATCAATTTAGTCCGTCCTAACGATTCACTCCTAACTCAAGCCACATTTTTCATAAAATAATGCACAAAAAATAATTCAATTTCGCAAAATTTTTGCGTATAACATTTTTTAAATGCCGTTTTGACTCGGAGGTGCTGTTTACGAAGAAACTCAGTTTACACAATACTCTTTCCAATTTCAAATATAATTGTAAATGTCTCAGACTCAAAAACATGCATTTTAAAAAAATTTCTTTGTGATGTTCGTATCCTGTCATTGGTGCACTGACATCAACTTGGTATACCCCGAACTGTATAATAATAAACCATTTTTCAAATGTTGTAATCAAAAATCAATTCCTTTAAACGGCGCTAAGTCCCTATGAAAAAAAATGCGAAAATTTAAAAATCGGAAAATTTTAGTTTCACTTTTAAACCACCATGCAACGAAATTGAAAATACTATTTCAGTGAATGTATCTCCCAAGTCCATTTCGTATAGGTTTGAATCTGAAAGCTAAAAGCTATGAGCAAAAAAATATAAAAAATAAAAAAAAAACTGTTGTAAGTTTCACGTAATTTTTTTAGTTTTTCTACTTTTAAATTTGAACTTTGTATGTCATAGCCTTTCCTCTAAATTCATAAAACATTGAGAAATCAGAGGCATCTAAGATCAGTTTCAACGGGTGTCGTACATTTTTGATGTAGCTCATATACATTTTATAAATAATTGTTCACCTTTTTATTCATTTAATATTTCAAAACAACATTATTGTACTACCTCAAGTCAATCGGTGGTAAAAGAGAAAATGAAATTAAAAAAAATATAAAGAAATTATACAAAAAAAAAAAAAATTTATAAGAAGATGTTATAAGAAAAATTAATTGTTTTGACGATAGGAAGGAAAAATTCTATTAATAGAACATATCTAGATAAAAGAAGAACCCCATCTGTCTAACAAGATTTCGTTTGATAAATAACGATTTTTAATCTGTTTGAAAATAAAGTATATTTTGTTAGAAAATGTTATAAGATTTTATAGTTCAAAGGGAACACTTTTTCAATCGTTTCAGTTATTAAAAAATCCTCAAATACCCAGTGTAAAAACGGTAATGAAATTTCATTATTTTTTGAGCTACCAGTAATGACACTAGCTTACTGTCTGCATTACTTTAATACAAATAATAATGATTTACCCACTTAATTTTCTCCTAATTTCAATACAAAAAATAATGCCTTACCAATAATTAATTAGTTGTATCATTATTTTAAATACAAAGTAATGCTCTAAAAATTTTTTGAAAATCTTTTTTTATAGTCATTATTTTTTAACTTTAGTATGTTCATATATAACTACCCAGCAAAAACTGTTCTGAAAAGGAATGATTCTAATAGAGCATTTTTCATTGATAAATTTAACATTGGCTAGTCATAGGAAGAATCATTCTTTTAATTCTGCAAAACAACTTCCTAAATAACTTCCAAGAAGTTGTTTAGGCAGAAAAACTTAAAAAGAATCATATTAGGAATGATTCCCTAATATGACAAGCCAATGTTAAATTCATCGATGAAAATGAGAAATTGGAAGAGCACAAATTTTGGTGGGTACATATTTTTAATTCTTTGTAAGCTGGAAAGTAATGAAAGTTTATGCAAGCAAGTCAAATATGTTTTTATCTATCAAATATAATACATTAATATATCGCACACCTAGTACAAAAGTGACTCAACTCAAAACTTTTCATTTTCAGAAATCGAAAAAAACATTTTCAACTTTATACCAATTTGAAACATAAAGAAAGACATAACTGTTTTTTAGCAACAGTTAACAACAATAAAATACACTGATATTTTTTTTATAGATAAACAAGTATATTGTGCATAGTTTAACCCTTCGTCAGGCACATATTTTGAGCCCTTAGTGCTGGCACATGGTGTCTGGCCAGACCCCTATACATTTACATGCATTTGTATGGAAATAAGGGCTGTTTGCCGTTAAATTTTTTACTAAGATAGGAAAATATTTGTTATATTTTGTGTTTCTATTTCTTTTTACTATGTTATTAGCTATCTGAGGAAGAAAAAATAGACCTGAAAAAATCTTTGGAATGAAAAGGGCAACAATTTTTTTGTTCTATATATATTTCTCTTTATTATGGGTAAAGTAATAAATGTTTATGACAAAATAGAAAATTATTATGAAGAATACATTGATTTTTTTATTCAGAATTTTGCGGAAGGCAACAAAAACATAAATAATCTACTTTTGAATGTTGCTGACAAACAGGATTGTTGCATTTGCAGCAAAAAAAGCGTTTCTTACGGCGTATTTTGTCACCTTGCTGCAGGCAAATTCTGCAATCTTTTTTGGCAGCTAATGTGTCTGGACCACTGCGTGAAGCCACATTAAGGTTTGCTATATTGAGAGGTCTCCCAAAGAACGCTTCAAATGCTATACGAGTTGTTGGTTGAGCCACAATGTGCGGATTATTGATGCGATTTTCAACGTTGGCCAGTACCAATTGCTTTGCAAGTTTATATAAAAATATGCGTCTTCTTTCTTTTCTTGTATTTTCATCATTTAACTTACATATAATGTAACTTGCCAATGCCATCACATCAATCATGTTGCAGAAAAACGCGTATGTCCAGCGTCTGGTTGACCGTTTTGTTGTGTAATGAGTTAGCATTTGATCCATCGTATCGACTCCGGCTTTAGTTGAATTATAAAATAAAATTGCTTCCGGTTTCATGGCTACGCCTTCAACATGTTTCGTGTAATGCACGGTTGAAATTAAATTGACTGCCTTATTTTTTTTGGGCACGTAGCTGCAAAGTGCAACAAGATTTTCATGAAAACCAAACACACTTGAAAGAATTGGTCGTCTGGTGCTCTTCATAACTTCCTTAGGAAGACATCTTTTGTTTGCTCGAATGGTGCCAACAAATGCCAGTCACATAGCAGCAAGTCGTTTAGCGCCGTTCAATGAGGTGAAAAAATTATCAGAAATAATTGTTCTGCCGCTGTTTGCGTAACAATTTGCGAAATACATTAGAACGTTTTCACCTTGATTTATCTCCCGATTGTCTCCTTCCTTTCCAGTGTATAGTTTTCCTTTCAATGGAAATTTAGTCTTAGCATCGCATGCCCACCAAACTTTGATCCCATACCTTGCAGGTTTTGATGGGATATATTGGGTGAACTTTGTGCTCCCACGATACGGAAACAACTGCTCATCGATGGTGATATTTTCATAAGGTTCATAATAATTTTGCAGATTTTCATTGAGAAAATTCCAAAGGTCCCGGATAGGAGCTGCTTTATCTGTTTGCTGTCGGAATGCCCGCGTACGACTATTATCGAAACGAATATATCTGGACAGAGTAATGAATCGTTTGTGCGACATAGCCGCACGGAATATGGGCCTATGCCTATGCGTTCATACAAAATGCATAGGGGTCTGGCCAGACACCATGTACCAAAAGTAAGGTGAAGATTTTTTATTTGGCTTTTTTGTCCTGTTCCAAGGACTTTTTTTCAATTATTAATTTATACATCGAAAGCCAACAATATTTTGGGAGATTACCTGAAATTACAGCCATGTACCTAAAATAGAAGTATGCTAAATTGAAGCATGAAAATGAAATATGTCTGGCCAGAACCATGTGCCACTTCGAGGGTTAAGCATATAAAATAAAAAAATTAAAATTTTGAGTTGAGTCACTTTTGAACTGGGTGTGCGATATGTGTGCTCAGATGGTACTAACTACAAAAAATAATGCGTGACTAATAATTACATATTTTTATCATTATTTTAGATATCTAGTAATGATATAACATTTTTTGAAAATCTATTTTTTACTCATTATTTTTTTAACTCTAGTAAGTACATATATAAATACTAACTTTTAATTTTTCGTAAGGTGCAAAAATAATGACATTTTGTGCAAGCAAGTGAGTTATGGTTTTATCTATCAAGTATAACGTGTCGATATAGCTCAGATGGTAGAGCGGTTGACCTTCCCTATGTGGAATGAGGAGTCAATTGACCTAAAAGTGACTGGTTAAAGAAGGACTTATCACAGGACTGGTATAATTTAATACTGAAGTGGGTTAAGCAGTGTCAATTGTACTAAAATTACTAATCCTGTGACTGGTAGAGGTAGGACATACTACTTAACCAGAATGCTTATTAACAAGAAAAAGTCAGTTGACCAAAATTTTACCCATTGGAAGCTTTTTAGTTTTCGTTTATTTTTATGCCCATCTTTGGTTAGTCCTGTGGCATGCCACTATGTGGTTTAAAGCAGGATAAATGACCCCCTCCTGTGACAAGCCCATGTTAAAGTTGCCAGTTGTTTACATAGGGTAGGTTTTGAGCAGAGGACCGGTCTCTGGCACGAAGGGACCGAACCTGTGGCACACGCAGTACCGGTCCCATTCCCCATAGGGTTATTAGTCGTATGAAATTTTTAATAAATAAAATGAAATTTTTCATTTTATTTATTACTTTAATGAATTAATATAATGAAAAATTTTAATGAACAAGTTCCTATGACACTTCATAAATCTAATGCAAAAACTCATTAATATCATGCAGATAATTCTGTTAGGATAGAGTTGTTTTCTTTTAAACTAATCATTTTCCGCAATATCCGATTACTTTAATTTATTTTACAACTCATTCCAATTAAAATATGACTACATTTTTCTATATTTTTATTTATTTATGTGATTGCTTTTCAATCAACTACCTTTGAAAATATTGTTTTGAATTTTAATAATTTAATTTTTTACATACAAAACCCTTGACATCATAAATCAAATTTCATTTCCACTTAAAATGTCAACAAAACAAAAATATTCAAATTTTTCTGTACGAATATGACAATTTCATTTGGTATGCAGAAATTGTCATCATATTATTGCAACAATATTTCACTTTTTTATGCACTAGTGCATCGTACGCACTGGTCAATAGAGAACATTTTAAAAATAGTATATAGAGAGGAGTTTGGGGTGAAATGGTACAATACTTCTTCTAGCTCCTTAAATAACTTTTTTTTCATTTTGAAGAATAGACGTATTTTACATAGTCAGCATTTGCCATCTAACTCAGTTGCTAGTTGTATTGTTATTAATTGAAAAAAAAAAAATAGAAAATGATGTGAGAAATTTGGGGTGAAGCGGTAATATAAATAATCAAATTGAATTAATGAATTAAAATTTATGTTGATTAACAAATAAATACAACAGAAAGAGATAAGAAAATACATAAAACTGAGAAAATAACAAAGGAGTTATCAATACAATTAGTTGAAAAAAAAAATCTTTAGTAACACTAGTTTACAGCAAAAATGTTACAAATCTGCTACCAATTTTATATGAGAGTATATATCAGTTTGTCATTCCATTTGTAGAGCATCGAAATATAGGTCTAAGGCTCCTTAAAGTATATCGGCCATTCCACAGAAGACCGGCCAAAAAAGGGCATTTTTGACCTTGGGTCCTCCGATTTCAATTAAATGTTACATTCAACAACTCTATGGATTTTCTTAAAGATTAGCGATTTTAGTTTTTCAAATTTCGAACAATCCACAGTTTTATGCGCGATTAAGTTTTAGTGAAAAATGAGAAATATGCTGATGGTGTGTAAGTTTCAATAGTCGTACTTTCTTTAAGTTTCATGGCATCAACACCATTTAAATCGTCCCCCAAAAAATTGGCTTTTATGCTTGTTCGCACGCAGCAGGTCGCAAATATTAAGATATTTCGATAAAATATTTTAATATTTGGAACTTGCTGTAGAACAAAAAAGTCACATTTTCAGGGGAGGACCATTATATGCACTCAGAAAAAAAGTTAGTAAAGTTAGCAAGCAATTATGCTGAGTCAGCACAATTTTAGTCTGGAGGGTGCTTGAAAAAAAATTGATAATAGCAAAATTTTTAACTGAAAATAGGCGAGCTGATGTTTGATATAATTTTATTAAAAATAACTCTTAAACTCTATAGATTATTTGTTAGGACAATATCCTAATAACGAAATATAGAGTATGGCCCCGAACATGAATCATTTTCGTTTCAATAAAATACTTTTTTATTTTTTGCATATTAGGTTAGGTTAGGGTTAGGTTAGGAAGGGTTATGTGCCCAAGGGCACATCTCCACTCGGAGACCAATGCGGTCCATTGTGAATTCCTTCAGAGAAAAAATAGTAAGAAAGAATAGAAATAGACAGCAAGATAGATTGAAAGATAGATTTAAAGAAAGATAGAAAGGATATATACTCCCCAGAACCAGCTCCTATCGTCCCCTTGCTAGAAACAGCCGTCCTATCTCCCTGACAAATCTCAGCAAATCTACTGGATTGCATCCAGCGATACACCCAAGTTCGTCGTAAAATCTATCTTCTAGCCATTTCTGTCTGAGACCCTGCAACCTAGGACAGTGGCACATTATATGCTCAACTGTCTCCAGTTCCTCAACGTCCTCGCACAACCTGCAAAAATCCGGTATGTCCCTGTCTGCTTGTGAAAGCCCTGACAGAACAATGACCGGTCAAGAACCCCGTAAGGGTCCTGAGACCCTCCCTGTCCAGTCCCAAAAGAACCTTGGTTGCCCCTGCGTCCAATGCGGGCCATAACGCCCTAGACACCCTGCAATTCATTCTGTCCCTCCATGATTGGTTAACGGTTTCGCGGAATCCCTTCCGCCTAACTTCAAAGTAGTAACATAGTGTGTGCTTTACCCCCCGTCCCTTACCACCAAGTCCAGATTCGAACCCTCCCTCGCAAGTTCGTCCGCCAACTCATTGCCATCCACCTTGCAGTGTCCGGGTACAGAACACAGCCTCACTGTGAATGCCTCCATGAGCTCCCTCAGACCACACCTACATCGTGCGACTAGGCGCGAGCTCACCGTGTAGTTTGTCAGTGCTCTGAGCGCTGCCTGACTATCGACATAAATTGTCACCCTAGACAATTTATTAACCAAATTAAAATTTTTAGAATACGTTTTTTTCGATAAATTTTTGTCACACATATTAAAAACTGTTCACAAATAATTAAAAGTTGTATAAAACATCTGAAAATGCCATAATATTAGAAAATATAATTTACTACTTCATCCCAACTACCACACTACCCAAAACGCCCTTAAGATTGTTTTAAAATGAAACCTACAGAATACATGAAACCAAATAGTTATAAAATACTCAATAGTCAATGTGAATTCTGAAAAACCTTTCATAGTTAAATTATATTACGCTGCATTTACATTTAACATAGAAAAAATACTATTAAAACTTCACCCCAAATAAAAAATATAAAGTATTTTTGCTTATTTACCAAGTTAAAAATTTTAGAAATAATGAGTCTTTTTTTTTAAATACTTATTTTTTTTTTAATGTAATTAATAGGCCATTACTTTCACAAGCCGGTGACAACGCAAAATATAACTTGTTTTAATCCACAATTTTGTTTTATATATAAAAAACAGATACAAAAATCTTCCATGGATGACGTTTTATGTCTTACAAGAGTTGTATTTTTTAGCATCTTTTTTATCTTCTCTACTACATCTTGAAATTAATCTGTTTAGTATGCTTATCAGTACATTTTTTTAGCAAAATTAATTAGTACAACATAAGTAAAATATTAGTAAAACATTAGTTCAAAGTAGTTAAGTGCTGAATAAGTATAACTAAAATTTTAGCTAAAAACATAAAAAAATTACCGATAGACTTCGGCGTTCCCAATTAATTAGGACAAAATGCAATTTGCGTTAAACAAATAGGCGGTTGTAACTATTCTAAAAACCAAATTTATAAATTTTTTTTTATTTTTTTGGAGCGAAACAAAAAGTTTTGAACAAAGTTAAAGCCCATTATTACCACCTAAAAATTCGATTTTGCAGGATGTTTCTTAGCAAATATTTTCTACTTTTGTCTCCTCTATTATATAACCAAGTTTTATTGGGTGTTCTTTGGTCCAAGTCGGTATAGACTCTTGTTAGATTCTAAGAACACCTTCTTATAGAAAAACCTTCAAATTCTAAGGGATTTTCAAATTTGTAAAACCATCAGATTTTGTGGATTTACTTCCTATGGAAAAGCTCACAAATTCTGAGGACTTCTTCCTGTAGAAAAATAGTCAGATTCTGTATGAATTTTCCAAATAAAAAACCCAGATTCTAATAACTTTTTCCTGTAGAAATATTCTGAGATTTATAGGGCTGTTACTAGAAAAGAATTGTTAGATGCTATGGTTTGTTTTCCAATAGAAAATCTCAAATTCTTCGAATTTTTGTTTATAGAAAAATAAACACATTCTAATTTTTTTTTTCATAAAAAAGCCCTTAGATTCTGACTTCTTTTTTGTGTGGAAAATTCTGCGATTCCGAGGAATTTTTTCTATAGAAAGACTTTCAGATTCTAATTACTTTTTTATACAAACACCCTGAGATTCTGTGTTCATTTTCTTAAAGAAAAACCATAAGATTCTGTTTTGTTTCCTGGAGAATAATCCTCAAATTATAAAACGTAACCTTATGGAAAAACCATTAGTTTACGACGACTTTTTTCAATAGAAAACTCATTATATCCATAAATCTCAATATTTTCTGAGTCAAATACTTTCGGTAGAAATACCCCAAGATTCGGGGACTTTGTCGAATATGAAACCCTGCCGATTTTATATGACTTTTCTAACAAAAAAAAAAAAAAAAAAAAAACACACATATTCTGAAGAGATTTTCATGTAATTAGAATATCCTCAAATTTCTCTTTAGAAACGGATGCCTATTCTGATGAGTTTATGGAAAAGGTTCCCAGATTCTTACAGGAAAAATACTATAAGGGTATTAACAAGTTTTTGATGGAAAATGTTCTCAAAGTCAAAGAGTATTTCGACAGGAAACATTCCATATAATCTGATGGTTTCTCTTAAGGAACAAGTTTTTAGAAGATTTTTTTACAGAAAAAAAAAAACTATAGTATAAGAACTTTTCCACACAAGTGTTTTTTTTTGCAGAAACAAGTTTTTTGAATTAAAAGTTTTTAAGAGGTTTAAAGGTTTTAATAGAAATTAAACACAAGAATCTGTGTAATTTTTGTGTAGGTTTCATAAGACAAACTATCTTAGAACTTACATCTATGTTTTATAGTACATTTTATTTGGTATTTATTTTATAAGTTAATATTAAAATAAAGGAAATGTTGAGGTTAAGAAGAAGAATAAACGTTTTTCTCTAAAAATTATAAACCCGATTAATTTTTAAATCAGACTAGACTAGATTCTGCCTTTTTATGGACAGGCTCATCAGTGATTTTCCATTTAAATTGTATTATTATTTGTGACTTATAATTGTCAGATTGTCTCTATATGATACATTTTTCAACAACCTGCGGCTGTAAGAATCAAACCTGCGCTCATCTTACATTACAAACGTAAGAATACCAAGTCATGACCGTTTAGCGATCACACCCAAGTATGGCCTTGAATCTAATGCAGCTAAATTGCAGTTTTCTTTCCTATTAACTTTTTCTGTTATTGTATATTATACTCAGAAGTGACAAGACTAACAACACAAATATTCTATTTTTAGATTTTTGTTTATTTTTCTAATCTCCTCCGTCTCTATTTCACAATGTTACCAGATTGACGTATGGTTTTAACGTTCAGGGTTGACAACTTTTGCGTTTTTTAAGTTGCGACGTCGCCACAGGGCAAATTTTATAATGTATTTTAGTACAGTGGTATTTTAACGTCATATATTTAATTTAGAAATGTTGAGGTTAAGAAGAAGAATAAACGTTTTTCTCTAAAAACTTTAAACACTATTAATGTTTTTATTCGAAAGGATTTTTAATATTATTAGGAAGAATTTTTTATATCATTCGGTCAGTCGTACCGAATATTGAATTTGATTGGATTTATCGAAGAATTTTATGAAGTTATATCAAATGTCATCAAATTATATATAACTTGATCAATTTAGATAAGAGTCATATTTTGGAACAAATTATATCAGATGATGCGATCTCATTATCATGAGCTATGACATGATTTGATAATGTAAAAATATATATGACTATATATGTTTATATATACTTATATGGGAACTTTTTCATCGGGATCTAGAAAAATTGTACTTACTTACTTAATCGTCTTCTTATTATTTATCCAATAAATAAAAACAAATTTTCAATTATTTTTTTTTATACTGACTGAGGCATTTTATTAATTTTTTTACATATATAATTTCATAAATATTTATTTTTTTTTATTTCCTTTTTTTTTTGTTGAGATACTTTTTTATATGACATACTGTTTTGTTTTTTACCTTTTTTCATTTTTTTCTAAATCAACACATTTTTTTTTTTTTGTTAATCAAATATCTATAACTGATTTTCTTTTTTTTTTTAATTTTTTGAGTTTTTTTTTATATAATATCTAAGGTATATAATTTAAAAAAGAAATATGAAAACAAAATCGGGCAACAAACGATAAATTTATAAAAAAAAATATTTGTTTCAAAAAAAAAAAAAAAAAAAATTTTATTAAAATACTTTTTTTTTTTTGGAGAAAAATAGAAAAACTTAGATTTTTAAGAGTTTAGAGTATTTACAAGTGTAAATCAAATTATTTACATAGAAATTCAAAAAAATCATAAAAACAATATAAATTTTTTCAATTAAAGTTTTTTTTTTTTTAATTTTTATTATTATTTGTTTTTAATTACATAAGAAATAATTGCAGACTTTTTGTATTTCAGACAAATTCTTTATACTTAAATTTTTATCAGTACGAAATAAACATTAATAAAGATTTCTATTTTGTTAATAATACATTTATTGGTTGCTTAAAAATGGAAAATAAATTTTAAAAAGAAAATCTCTCCTTTAAATTAAAGTGAACAAATAAATTATTAAATATTTGTGTTTTTTTTTTTAATATATTATTAACTTTTGTTAACAATAAATAAGAGTTTTTTAATTAAATTTAAATAATATTTAAATTTAATATATAAATATATATATTTTGATTTGTTTTTTATAAATTTTAATACATTTGTTTTTTTTTTTTTGGTTAATTTATTTTTTTTTTTTGATAAAACATAAAATTGTGCATTTTTTTTTATAAAAATGGTGCTTTTGACATATAAATTCAATTTTGTTTTAAAAAGGCGGTGCAATAAATCACAACAAGTATTTTGCTAAAAAGTGCTGCTAATTTTTGGGGATTTTTTTTTAAATAATTTTTATTTTTTTATAAAAAATTAAAGTTTAAAATCATAGATAACTTTTAATAAATTATAATAAAACATATCTTTAAAAAATTTAATGTCAATATGAAAATTTATTCCTCATAATTATGTACAATTACACTATGCTACACATGAAAATCACACTTGAAATGATCTAGTGAAAGTTGCAGGTCTAACTGAACATTTCTAACATTTTCGAGATAATTCTAAAAGGTCTAACTGAACATTTTTAACATTTTCGAGATAATTGTAGAAGAGTAATTTTTGCGACTTGCGCATTTAAGCATTTGTAACTCACAATAAGTATTTTTTTAACCGATTTTGAGTTTATATTTTATTATGATCTTTTAAATGATCTTGCCTGGTTTTACCAAATATTATTATTAATATTTATTAATATTTAATAATTATTAATATAAATATGTACAGATTTTTTTAATAATAATTAAAATTTTAGTTCTTTAAAACTTTTTTAACTTTATCGAGGATTTTTTCGAATCTTCTTTCAAAACAACACCATTTTTTAAGTCGGTGTTTTACTGAGTTCAAAGAAACTTCATTTATTTTTTACTCCTTTTCACTTATGCCTTAGTTTTGCATAAGAAAAAAAAACAAAATTCACTCTAAATATACAAAAAAAAAGTACCATAACTTTGTAAATTTTCCACCGATTTTATTTTACACATTTAAAACGCAGAACTCAAAAATATTGTTGCATTGAAAGATTACAAAAAACCCCTACCTATAGAAGTCAAAGAAAACTGAAAATTTTAATTATTAATTAAAAAAAATCTTCAAATATTTATATTAATAGTACAAAGAAAGTATAGATATTTAAAAAGACCAGGCAAGTTTGTTTTAAATACAGTTTAATACAGGGACCGTAAATAATATTATTGTTCGTTTTTTTAAATCAAAAAATCAATCACTTAGAACAGACTTTAAAAAAAAATTATTTTTCATTATTATTATTTTTTGACAATCTTTGCATATCCGTCATGATTTTTAAATTTTTGATTTTTAAAGTTTTCTTCAATGGTAATGATTATTTTCAAGTAATATTAATAAAAATCAGCCATAATCATTATTTTTGAGCGAAAAAAATACAACTCAAAAATAATCATTTTTATTTTTTTCGCTCAAAATAAAACTCACTTTCTATTTATGACTTCTTTGTGAGGTTTTTTTTTACCAACATAGTTGCATATCCTCACAAAAAAGTCATAAATTGAAAGTGAGTTTTATTTTGACCGAAAATAATAAAAATCATAAATAATGATTATTTTTGAGTTGTATTTTTTTCGCTCAAAAATAATGATTATGGCTGATTTTTATTAATATTACTCAAAAATAATCAGTACCATTGAAGAAAATCCTTAAAACTCATAATATAATCATTATTGTGTAATTTTTATTATAAAACTCATAATAATTACGGTCCCTGGTTTAATACTAATTAAAAAATCGTTTAAAGAATGACGTGAGTTATCTCAAAAAGTTGAGGGTATAGTGCAACTTTTCAATCGGTTGTGTAATACACTCATCTACCCCTACATTCTGTACTAAGTCACTTGAAAAGATACTGGAAACATTTTTTTTTGTAGCAACGTGTAATACGTAATACATATTTAAACCTCACCCCGGCCTAAACTTTTTTGCTATGAAAAAAATTAAACAATATGTTCTTCAAACAATTTTGTTTGTTTTATATTTTAGGCAATATGGCCCAAAATAGGTTTAGAGCGAATCTGAAAAACTAATATATAAAACATTAATAAATTTCGGCATAAAATAATACTCTTCCAGTCCAAAAATATACTTTTTGTGCTTTTACTATAGAAAATATGACGATTTTCGTTTTTCGAAAAACGCGAAATTGAGCAAAAAAAAAAAACACCTTAAGTTCTATATATATTGATTAAATTTACAGGCTTTGCTTCTATAAAAACTAACAAGTTTCGGCATAAAGTATTACTCTTACCAAGATATTACAACAGTTCATAAATTACACTTTTTGTGCTTTTACTTAAGAAAATATGGAAAAATTTTCGGTTTTTGAAAAACGCGAAATTGAGTGAAAAAACCCCTTGGTTTCAATATATATTAAATATAATCTTTCTGCTTAATTTTATAAAAAATTGTCCATGCGTTTTCTAAATAATTTCCTTTATAGGTATCCAATTCGAATTTTCTCGCAAGTTTTTTTTATATATTAAAGGATTTTTTCTTTTATTTATTTACGCTCATATTTTTTTTTTGCGTACATTTTAATAAAATCGGTGAAAGATAGACCTTTCTCGGAAACACATTTTCTAGTGCAAAAATTTTATTTTATACCATAAAGATTTTTGTACAATGAAATGTTTTTTCAATGAAATTTAGGAAAAAACATTATCATTCATGTGAATAAATTTTTTATTTTTTTTTTTGCAAAAAAATTTTGTTCACCCTAAATTTTAAGCAAGACTGAAGAAAATTAATTTGAGTGTAGGAAATATTTTTAATGAAACCTTAAATTGTCATAATTACATTAGACGGTTTCAACAGATCAGGACGAATTATTTCAATAAATTTAATATTGTCCCTGCTGGGACGCCATGTGTAATTTTTTTACATATATGATATTTTGTGAAATATTTTCAATGAAATTTAGGAAAAAAAAAACAATATCATTCATGTGAATCTTTTTTTTTCATGGTAAAAATGATTTTTTATTCTAACTGGTAAGCTAGACTGAAGAAAACCAAGTGATTTATTTGAGCGTAGGAAATATGTTTTATAAATCTTTAAATTCTCATAATTCTATTAGACGGTTTCAATAGTTCGCCATGAATTATTAAAATAAAACTTATGCTGTCCCTGCTGGGGCGCCATATGTAAATTTTTTTAATATTATGATATTTTTTTTTTTTGTGAAATCTTTTCAATGAAATTTAGGAAAAAAAAAACAATATCATTCTTCTGAATCTTTTTCTTTTCGTGGTAAAAATGATTTTTTATTCTAACTGGTAAGCTAGACTGAAGAAAACCAAGTGATTTATTTGAGTGTAGGAAATATGTTTTATAAATCTTTAAATTCTCATAATTCGAATTATTAAAATAAAACTTATGCTGTCCCTGCTGGGGCGCCATATGTAATTTTTTTTTAGAAAATATTTTCAATGAAATTTAGGAAAATACAATATTAATGCGAATCAATTTTTTTTTTGCGAAAACTTTTTTTACCGTAAATTTTCAGCAATTAATTTGAGCGTAATAAATATTTTTTATAAAACCTTAAATTTTCACAAATATATTAGACAGTTTCAACATTTCATGACTAATAAATTAAATAAAACTTATAGTGTCTCTGCTGGGGCACTAAAATTTAGGAGAACGAAACAATATCAATCATGCGAATCATTTTTTTTTGCGAAAACTTTTTTACCGTAAATTTTCAGCAATTAATTTGAGAGTAGGAAATATTTTTTATAAAACCTTAAATTTTCACAAATATATTAGACAGTTCCAACATTTCATGACGAATAAATATTATGATTTATTTCCTCGGATTTTTGCCTCTGCGGATTTTATTTTCTCGAGAAAAAAATCCTCCTATTCGAAACAGGCGGGAAAAGAATAATAAGGGAGAGAGAATTGGATAATATTAATTGAATAATTGAATAATTCATACAAATGCTATCACAATTCTCCCTATTATTGACATTCATAATACCTCCTCCTTTTTTCCGGGAGAAGAGTTTCCCATTCGTTTAGAATAAGGGAAAAGAGAAAAAATCCCCCGGAATTGTTATTGAGAATTGGGCTGATAGTGTCCCTGCTGGGGCGCCATATATATAATTTTTTTTATAAAATCTTTTCGTTGATATTTAGGAAAAACCAATAAATCCAAGTGATTAATTTGAGCGTAGGAACTATTTTGTGTAATACCTAAAATTCTCATAATTATATTCGACGGTTTGAACATTAAATGACGAAAAAAAAAAAAAAAAATTATGTTGTCCCTGCTGGGACGCCATATGCAATTTTTTTTATAAAATCTTTTAGTTGAAATTTAGGAAATAATAATGTCATTCATGTGAATCTATATTTTTTTGCGAAAAACTTTTTTTAACCGTAAGCATGACTAAAGAAAACCAAGTAATTAATTTGAGCTTAGGAAATATTTTTTATAAAACTTTAAATTCGCATTATATTAGACGGTTTCAAACATTTCATGACGAATTATTTAAATTAAAATTATGTTGTACCTGCTGGGGCCATACACATTTTTTATATTCTGAATTTTTTCTTTGCAAAATCTTTTCAATTTAGGAAAAAAACAATATCATTCATAATAAATAAATTGTTTTTTCTTTTGGTGAAAACTTTTTTTTACTGCAAATTTTAAGCGAGACTGAAGAAAGTCAAATGATTAATTTGAGTGTAGCAAATATTAGGCGGTTTTAATAGGTTATGAAGAATAAATTAAATATAACTTATGTTGTTCCTGCTGGGGCGAGATATGACAGTTTTTTAATTTAGATGTGAGAAAGAAATTTTTTGAAAACAATTTTTCAAACTGAATAAAAAAAAAAGAAAAAAATGAGAAATATTTTTTATAATTATTAAAATATGTAAGACATTTTTTTCTAAAAAACAATATTGAAAAAGATTTAAAATAAATTTTAAAAAATTATAAAAATTTTTTGTAAAAAATTAAAAAAATATGTTTTATGCTTCTTTTTTAATTTAACCTTTTATTTTATTCACATTCCTTTCTGTCCTCCTTAGCTACATAATTTTAAATTTTCATTTAAATTTTCTTTGTAGCTTTTTTTTAACTTCCTAACTTTCATTTTGTTTGTTGTTTGTAAGTAGGGATAAAAATATTAACATTTTTTTTTTGTTGGTGTGTGTTAAAAGTTGTTTTTAAGGCTTTTTATGTAAGTCGTTTTTTTCGTTTGTTTAAGTGTAAGTAAAGAACTGTTGTTTGATTAACATTTAAGGCTTTTTATGATTTTTAATGCATTTGAGGTTGTTTTAGTTGATGTTGATCATAAAGTTTAAATATTTGGCTTTTTTTTGAGTAAAAAGTTTATAAAGAAATTAATGTAAAATTGTATTTTGTATGTTTCGTTAAAGGACGGATTATGTTTTGAAAAAAAAAAGTAAAAACATGAGCTGTATAAAAATTAAAAGAAGGGGGAATTCCAACAGATTATATGGTTATTCTATATACTGAATCTCAAGCGTATTTAGTTGTTTTTACTAACTCTATGCAAGCTTTTTTTACCAATTTTTTATTTTTATTTTTTTTGAAAAAAATTTATGTTTTGTAGGTATATTTATGTAATCATTAGGTACGTGTGACGTTATTTATATTATTATATTTTTTGGGGGGGGGGGGGGGTATAGTTTTAAAATAAGCAACTCATAAGTAATTTTACTTAATTTTTTTTTGTTAGTTTCAATAATTTTTAAAAATTACAACAAAAAATTGGTTGCATTTTTATTAATATAAATATTTTTTTTTTTTTTTGTAAAAATTTTAAAAACGTGCAAAGTGTATATAATTTTTATTTTAGGCCAAAAAATCGGTGCTAATAATTTATTTATTTTTTAAATTTTATTTAAAAAAAAACAAAAAAAAAAAAAAAAAAAAATTGTATATAATAATTAAGTGCAATTGTGGTGTAATATCACATAATACAGTGCAGTGCTAAGGTGCAAAATTTTGTGTTTTTTATTTTATATTAATCATTTTCCAAATAAGTTAACATCAAATTTAGGGCAGCTTATATAATAATAATATATATATTTTTTTTTTTAATATAAAAATAAAATAAATTAAAAAAAAAACTGCTTTACTTTTAAATTTTAAAAATTAAAACCAAAAGTTTATTTTTCGATCTTTTATCATAAATTATGATGTAAGCAAGATTATTCAAGTTCAAGAACATTTGTTTTTTGTTAAACAAAAAAAAAAAAGTAATTACTAATTTATTTAAAGGTTTAAAAGAGTGTTAAGAAAAGATTAAATTTAAAATGTTGTTTCACTACAGTTTCAAGTGTATCCAAAAAATTCTCATCAGTATCGTTTTATATCCTATTGTAACAAAGCAGATCTTAACAGCACACTACTCAATACAATGTGACATTTTAATTATTGTTTACGATAGCTTCTCAATGTGTCTCATATAATTCTCATTAGGTTGATTTTATTATCTTAACATAACCAATACGGATATTTAAATTGTAGTGATGAGAATATTTTGTATAATATGTGAAGCTATATTTTAACAAAATATCGTTAACTTTTAAGATATTTCTTGAAATCGGTAAAATCTTTTTAAATTCTTTTAAACATTTGCATTCATTTTAATTATAAATATTTTGTTACAAATGTTTTTCCTTTTTAATTTTATATATATATAAATTGAAAAACAAAATTAGTACCAATACATAAATATAAATTATAGACATTTATGTTAGTTATTAATTAAAAATTTATATTTTTAGTTATTATCGTTTTATATTTTGAAATTTTAACTTGTTTTTTTTTTTTTTTGTTCATGTAAAATAATTTTAAAATTTTATTTCCAATTAATATGTAAAATTTTAAATTTTATTTTAATCTTTGTTTAATATTTTTTTTTTTAAACTCGTATTTATTTGTTTATTATCATGATTTTGTTAATTTTTTTAAGTTTTAATTTATTTTTGTTTTTGAAAAAGCATAAAATTGACATTTTAATTGCTTGTAAGTGTTTTTGAATGTTTCAGTGTTAATAAATATTTGTTTCGTGTTTTTAGAGTATGAATGTTTTAAAATACTACTAGTAACTAAAAATAAAATATATATTTAAAAAAATGTTCATGCATAATTGTGTTGTTTTTAAAACAAAGTTTTGAAATTTACAAAAATAAATAAAAAACAGATTAATACTAGTTAATATAATGGCTAAGGGCGGTTAGCAGAATAGTTCATGCTTGAACTAATATAATATTATTATTAGTGCGTCAGAAAAGTATAAAATTTCTTTGGTTTTGGGATATCATCAAGTTTTAAAATGTTTTTTGCCTCAATTATTATTTTTTTTTATATTTTTTAAATCCAACTCCTCCCAAATCCAAAGCCCTCTTCCTACAGAGCAAAAAGACCTGTATTTTATATGAAATTAAAATTCAACTTTCGGTTCTTCAAAAAAATTATTTGAAGAAAACATTTTTTTTTCCCGTTTTTAAGCCGTTTGAAAATGATAAAATCGTAAATTTTCATCTCTAGTTTCTTGCATTTTAGTTGAATTGCGAAGTTTTCAGAACTAAACTTTCATAATTCGCATTTTAGCAAATTTTAGCTGGTAACGGGCCATAATCTTTATTAATAAATGAGACATAAAGCAAAATTTAACCTCGAAATGTGTTGTAAAAACTTCAATTCGCTTGCGCTAGCTGTGTAATTTTTTTTAGCAGGCTCAAATTTTCAGCATATACATTTCGAAACCTATGACCCATTTTGAAATAAAAGTAAAAATAAAAAATTCACCACCTTAATAGGTAATAAGCTACTACCATATATGATCATATACAAGACCCATATATGATCTCACTATATACGATCTCTTTCTCTCTTATACTTGGAGGTGAAATGGGGTTTATATGATACATTATATATCTACATGGGCTTTCATATGGTTATATATGTGTTTAACTGATCATATATGTCGTTATATATTAAATATTTAACTTATATGTGGTCTATATTACATTGTTTTATCATCTTCATATATGCTAAAATTTAGGAACCGAAAAAATGTAGTCATATATGAAACCATAAATGGTCATATATATTATACCATATACGGTCATATATATTAACATATATGGTCATATATTGACCACACACATATTGCTCGATCAAAAAAAACCCATTATGTCACCAATACAAATCAAATCTCATTTGATATAGATCGATATTTATTCTCATCCAAGTTTATCTTAAAATAATTGTACCCAGCAGCCATAAGAAAAATATTTTCTAATTGATTTTAGATTAATTACAGAGTTTCTGAGTTAGTTAAATTTGAGGAAGGCTATTTTTTTATAAAACGACCCTGTTCGGAGTTAATTTTGGCTCCATAGTTTTACCTTCGTGAATAACTGTAAAAATAATATTAGTCATATATATTAGTTTTATGAAATTAGATATAATTTTATATATTTGTTGAGAAAAACTGGAACTGTTTGTATCAATTTGTATCTACAAAGGTCGAATTACCTAATTCCTTACAATCATATATAATACACATAACTTTGTATGGGGACAACATTCGAATGAATTTGTATCTAATATACGAGTACATCAAATTGTACAAATTGTATTTAAATTGCATCGAATTAGATCAACAATTATATGTTCTGATTTTTCAGATCAAATTTGATCTCATCGCATGTCTAATTTATATATATACATTTTTTTCTTTATTTTTCATTTTACTTTAAGTGTTTAAATTGAAAAACGTTCAATGAAACTTAGAAATTTTTTTTAAAGAATCTTTCTAGCAAAGTCCTTTTGGAAGTTGTTCTATAGAAATAGAGTCTAAGCTTTTGTGGTTTTTTTCTATAGAAAATATTCTATGAAATTTTGTTCAAGATCAAGGACTTTTTATTAGTGAAAAATGTACTCAAATTAGAAAATCGTTCGTTAGCAATAATTCCTTAGACTTGAATAGCTCTCATTTAGGAATATGCCAATCAAAGTCTCTAATGTCTACACCCAGAGAAAAGTAGAAACAAGTTTCATCATCAATTTTAGTTCAATATAACAATTTTATCAATATTTATGAAACATTTCATAAACGACAGTAATTATAATGACCATATCATGGTCTCTATGAACTTTTTTATACACAACAATTATGAAATCGTTACTATAAAAAAATAACCTTATAGTGAATCATTTCATAAATATGATGAAGTGGATTTGATTTTTATGAACTGTTTTTTGAAATACTATGAGACATTACATTGGACGAAAATCTATGAAAAAATTCATAAATATGATGTACTTTTCCTTTGAGTGTAGGAGAATTATATTTTAAACATATTCGGATTTTTTTCTGATGGTACAACTAAAAAAAGAAAATGAGAAACGAATTAGCGTCTACAAATGATAAAAGAAATTTACATATAAAAAGCTCTATTACACACAGAGAAATAAAGTGCCAACCGAATTGAAAAGTGTATTTTAATGGTAACAACTTATAATTTCAGTTAGTACAATGATATTTACATTAGATTTCTGAATATTTCGGCAGTGGCAACTAAATTTAGTAGAATTAACCGAACTTTGTTATGAAAACTAACGTTAAGTTGTACTAACCGACTGAAATGAGTAATAACCGAATTTGAGTAGTATGAATCGGATTTCAGTTGGCAAATAGCTAAATTTTTTCTCTTGTGTGTATTTAAATACAAACGTTTAATAAATTGAAAATAAACAATTAGTCAATAAAAAAGCTTCAGAGGCGAAAACAAGAGCTATTTCTGTAAAAGATCTATATGTCAAGACTGAATAATGCTTTAAAATAAGCTTAATACAAATTTTAATATTATACTCCAAAGAAATAAAGAGAACATATCGAGCACCTATTGTCAATAAATGTCAACTAAATAAAACCAACTTCTCAGGAGAGCAAAAAATCTAATTATTTCGCTTATGATTGTAAAAATAAACAATGTACCTTCCATAAGAAGAAATATTTTTCAGAGTTAGCATATTTTGTCGGAAAATAAAATACGATTTTTTTGAAAAATACTTATTATTTAATCATTTTCTGAGATGTTTTTTACAATATTAGATTGATTTTTGCGTCTGGTGTGGAAAATCCGAAATATTGCATGCCTTTCACCGTTTGATAAATTTGTTTTACGCATCTTTGAACGAGAGTCATATTCGCTTTTAGATCTTTTGGAAACTATGTTTTCGTCATCCGATGAACTCATCGCAATAAGTTGTAGAGCATCAGAGAAAAGAGCTTTCTATTATAGTAGTTTAAGAGCAGCATGTTGTGATTACAATGTCTAACAATCATAATAAGATCGTAGCAGTCATATAATATTCTAAATGACGATAAAACCGTCCTGAGTATTCATGATATGATTCGCTAGAATCATATGTATGATAATTAGGTTCATATATGATAATTTCGTACCCGCAAACATGTTCAATCACATTTGTTATGTGCATGATGAAGTTTCATCATACAACATAGTAAAACTACTTTAATTTTATGTGTAAGTACATAAAGAGGATTACTTACCCTATTTTATGTTCTAAATAGAAGTAAATTGATTATAACTATGAATAATTATTTCAAGTTAATTATAATTAAGTTAATTTATAATATTATAAGCAATTTTATTTTTTTTAAGCGTAATTATTACTGTCCAATTAATATTTTTTTTATTGTTCAATAATAGTTACGAGTAAAAAATAATATACAAATTTACACACTCTAGTGGATTTTAGTCGGAATATTAAGAGCTGGTCTTAATTTT
>CM037855.1:27899121-27920369 GCA_021234595.1 Delia radicum
TTTTTCGAATCTTCTTTCAAAACAACACCATTTTTTAAGTCGGTGTTTTACTGAGTTCAAAGAAACTTCATTTATTTTTTACTCCTTTTCACTTATGCCCTTAGTTTTGCATAAGAAAAAAAACAAAATTCACTCTAAATATACAAAAAAAAGTACCATAACTTTGTAAATTTTCCACCGATTTTATTTTACACATTTAAACGCAGAACTCAAAATATTGTTGCATTGAAAGATTACAAAAAAACCCCTACCTATAGAAGTCAAAGAAAACTGAAAATTTTAATTATTAATTAAAAAAAAATCTTCAAATATTTATATTAATAGTACAAAGAAAGTATAGATATTTAAAAAGACCAGGCAAGTTTGTTTTAAATACAGTTTAATACAGGGACCGTAAATAATATTTATTGTTCGTTTTTTTAAATCAAAAAATCAATCACTTAGAACAGACTTTAAAAAAAAATTATTTTTTCCATTATTATTATTTTTTGACAATCTTTGCATATCCGTCATGATTTTTAAATTTTTGATTTTTAAAGTTTTTTATAATGGTAATGATTAATTTTGAGTAATATTAATAAAAATCAGCCATAATCATTATTTTTGAGCAAAAAAAAAAAAAAAAATAAAACTCAAAAATAATCATTATTTATGATTTTTATTTTTTTTCGCTCAACATAAAACTCACTTTCTATTTATGACTTCTTTGTGAGTTTTTTTTTTACCAACATAGTTGCATATCCTCACAAAAAAGTCATAAATAGAAAGTGAGTTTTATTTTGACCGAAAATAATAAAAATCATATATAATGATTATTTTTGAGTTGTATTTTTTCGCTCAAAAATAATGATTATGGCTGATTTTTATTAATATTACTCAAAATTAATCATTACATTAAAAACTTTAAAATCAAAAATTTAAAAATCATGACGGATATGCAAAGATTGAAGAAAATCCTTAAAACTCATAATATAATCATTATTGTGTAATTTTTATTATAAAACTCATAATAATTACGGTCCCTGGTTTAATACTAATTAAAAATCGTTTAAAGAATGACGTGAGTTATCTCAAAAAGTTGAGGGTATAGTGCAACTTTTCCAACCGGTTGTGTAATACACTCATCTACCCCTACATTCTGTACTAAGTCACTTGAAAAGATACTGGAAAACATTTTTTTTTGTAGCAATGTGTAATACGTAATACATATTTAAACCTCACCCCGGCCTAAACTTTTTTGCTATGAAAAAAATTAAACAATATGTTCTTCTACCAATTTTGTTTGTTTTATATTTTAGGCAATATGGCCCAAAATAAGTTTAGAGCGAATCTGAAAAACTAGTATATAAAACATTAATAAATTTCGGCATAAAATAATACTCTTCCAGTCCAAAAATTATACTTTTTGTGCTTTTACTATAGAAAATATGACGATTTTCGTTTTTCGAAAAACGCGAAATTGAGCAAAAAAAAAACACCTTAAGTTCTATATATATTGATTAAATTTAAAGGCTTTGCTTCTATACAAATTAATAAATTTCGGCATAAGTATTACTCTTACCAAGATATTACAACAGTTCATAAATTACACTTTTGTGCTTTTACTTAAGAAAATATGACAAAATTTTCGGATTTTGAAAAACGCGAAATTGAGTGAAAAAACCCCTGTAGTTTCAATATATGTTAAATATAATCTTTCTGCTTAATTTTATAAAAAATTCTCCATGCGTTTTCTAAATAATTTCCTTTAGAGGTATCCAATTCGAATTTTCTCGCAAGGTTTTTTATATATTAAAGGATTTTTTCTTTTTATTTATTTACGCTCATATTTTTTTTTTGCGTACATTTTAATAAAATCGGTGAAAGATAGACCTTTCTCGGAAACACATTTTCTAGTGCAAAAATTTTATTTTATACCATAAAGATTTTTGTACAATGAAATGTTTTTTCAATGAAATTTAGGAAAAAAACACTATCATTCATGTGAATAAATTTTTTATTTTTTTTTTTTGCAAAAAAATTTTGTTCACCCTAAATTTTAAGCAAGACTGAAGAAAATTAATTTGAGTGTAGGAAATATTTTTAATGAAACCTTAAATTGTCATAATTACATTAGACGGTTTCAACAGATCAGGACGAATTATTTCAATAAATTTAATATTGTCCCTGCTGGGACGCCATGATGTAATTTTTTTACATATATGATATTTTGTGAAATATTTTCAATGACATTTAGGAAAAAAAAAACAATATCATTCATGTGAATCTTTTTTTTTCATGGTAAAAATGATTTTTTATTCTAACTGGTAAGCTAGACTTAAGAAAACCAAGTGATTTATTTGAGCGTAGGAAATGTGTTTTATAAATCTTTAAATTCTCATAATTCTATTAGACGGTTTCAATAGTTCGCCATGAATTATTAAAATAAAACTTATGCTGTCCCTGCTGGGGCGCCATATGTAAATTTTTTTAATATTATGATATTTTTTTTTTGTGAAATCTTTTCAATGAAATTTAGGAAAAAAAAAACAATATCATTCTTGTGAATCTTTTTCTTTTCGTGGTAAAAATGATTTTTTATTCTAACTGGTAAGCTAGACTGAAGAAAACCAAGTGATTTATTTGAGTGTAGGAAATATGTTTTATAAATCTTTAAATTCTCATAATTCGAATTATTAAAATAAAACTTATGCTGTCCCTGCTGGGGCGCCATATGTAATTTTTTTTTTAGAAAATATTTTCAATGAAATTTAGGAAAATACAATATTAATGCGAATCAATTTTTTTTTGCGAAAACTTTTTTTACCGTAAATTTTCAACAATTAATTTGAGCGTAGGAAATATTTTTTATAAAACCTTAAATTTTCACAAATATATTAGACAGTTTCAACATTTCATGACTAATAAATTAAATAAAACTTATAGTGTCTCTGCTGGGGCACTAAAATTTAGGAAAACGAAACAATATCAATCATGCGAATCATTTTTTTTTGCGAAAACTTTTTTACCGTAAATTTTCAGCAATTAATTTGAGAGTAGGAAATATTTTTTATAAAACCTTAAATTTTCACAAATATATTAGACAGTTTCAACATTTCATGACGAATAAATTAAATAAACTTATAGTGTCCCTGCTGGGGCGCCATATATATAAATTTTTGTTGTAAAATCTTTTCGTTTATATTTAGAAAAAAAAACAATAAATCCAAGTGATCAATTTGAGCGTAGGAACTATTTTGTGTAAAACCTAGAATTCTCACAATTACATTAGACGGTTTGCACATTTCTTGAGGGAAAAATAAATAAATTTATATTGTCCCTGCTGGGACGCCATATGCAATTTTTTTATAAAAGCTTTTAGTTGAAATTTAGGAAATAATAATGTCATTCAAGTAAATCTATTTTTTTTTTGCGAAATTTTTTTTTTTACCGTATGCCGTCATGCTAAAGAAAACCAAGTGATTAATTTAAGCTTAGGAAATATTTTTCATAAAACTTTAAATTCGCATAATTATATTAGACGGTTTCAACATTTCATGACGAATTATTTTTTAGTATTCTGAATTTTTTATTTGCAAAATCTTTTCAATTTAGGAAAAAAAAACAATACATTCATAATAAATAAATTGTTTTTTCTTTTGGTGAAAACTTTTTTTTTACTGTAAATTTTAAGCGAGACTGAAGAAAGTCAAATGATTAATTTGAGTGTAGCAAATATTAGGCGGTTTTAATAGGTTATGAAGAATAAATTAAATATTCTTCATAACCCCCTGCTGGAGCGAGATATTACAGTTTTTTAATTTAGATTAGAGAAAGAAATTTTTTGAAAACAATTTTTCATACTAAAATTAAAAAAAAAAAAAAAAAATGAGAAATATTTTTTTATAATCATTAAAATATGTACGAAATTTTTTTTTCTAAAACACAATATTGACAAATGTTTTAAAATAATAAAATAAATTTTAAAAAATTATAAAAATTATTTGTAAAAAATTAAAAAAATATGTTTTATGCTTCTTTTTTAATTTAACCTTTTAATTTTATTAACATTCCTTTCTGTCCTTCCTTAGCTACATAATTTTAAATTTTCATTTAAATTTTTTTGTAGCTTTTGTTTTAACTTCCTAACTTTTCATTTGTTTGTTGTTTGTAAGTAGGGATAAAAATATTAAAATTTTTTTTTGTTGGTGTGTGTTAAAAGTTGTTTTTAAGGCTTTTTATGTAAGTCGTTTTTTCGTTTGTTTAAGTGTAAGTAAAGAACTGTTGTTTGATTAACATTTAAGGCTTTTTATGATTTTTAATGCATTTGAGGTTGTTTTAGTTGATGTTGATCATAAAGTTTAAATATTTGGCTTGTTTTTTTTTTTGAGTAAAAAGTTTATAAAGAAATTAATGTAAAATTGTATTTTGTATGTTTTGTTAAAGGACGGATTATGTTTGAAAAAAAAAAGTAAAAACATGAGCTGTATAAAAATTAAAAGAAGGGGGAATTCCAACAGATTATATGGTTATTCTATATACTGAATCTCAAGCGTATTTAGTTGTTTTTACTAACTCTATGCAAGCTTATTTTTTTACCAATTTTTTATTTTTATTTTTTTTTTGAAAAAAAATGTATGTTTTATAGTTATATTTATGTAATCATTAGGTACATGTGACGTTATTTTATATTATTATATTTTTTGGGGGGGTATAGTTTTAAATAAGCAACTCATAAGTAATTTTACTTAATTTTTTTTTTTTAGTTTCAATAATTTTTAAAAATTACAACAAAAAATTTGTGCATTTTTATTAATATAAATATTTTTTTTTTTTTTGTAAAAATTTTAAAAACGTGCAAAGTGTATATAATTTTTATTTTAGGCCAAAAAATCGGTGCTAATAATTTATTTATTTTTTAAATTTTTATTTAAAAAAAACAAAAAAAAAAAAAAAAAAAAAATTGTATATAATAATTAAGTGCAATTGTGGTGTAATATCACATAATACAGTGCAGTGCTAAGGTGCAAAATTTTGTGTTTTTTATTTTATATTAATCATTTTCCAAATAAGTTAACATCAAATTTAGGGCAGCTTATATAATAATAAATATATATATTTTTTTTTTTTAATATAAAAATAAAATAAATTAAAAAAAAACTGCTTTACTTTTAAATTTTAAAAAATTAAAACCAAAAGTTTATTTTTCGATCTTTTATCATAAATTATGATGTAAGCAAGATTATTCAAGTTCAAGAACATTTGTTTTTTGTTAAACAAAAAAAAAAAAAAAAAAAAAATTAATTACTAATTTTTACTTTAAAAGAGTGTTAAGAAAAGATTAAATTTAAAATGTTGTTTCACTACAGTTTCAAGTGTATCCAAAAAATTCTCATCAGTATCAGTTTTATATCCTATTGTAACAAAAGCAGACCTTAAACAGCACATTAATTACAATGTTGACATTTTAAATAATTGTTTACGCAAGCTTCTCATGTGTCTCATATAATTCTCATTAGGTTGATTTTATTATCTTAACATAACCAATACGGATATTTAAATTGTAGTGATGAGAATATTTTGTATAATATGTGAAGCTATATTTTAACAAAATATCGTTAACTTTTAAGATATTTCTTGAAATCGGTAAAAATCTTTTTAAATTCTTTTTAAACATTTGTATTCATTTTAATTATAAATATTTTGTTACAAATGTTTTTCCTTTTTAATTTTATATATATATATAAATTGAAAACAAAATTATACCAATACATAAATATAAATTATAGACATTTATGTTAGTTATTAATTAAAAATTTATATTTTTAGTTATTATCGTTTTTATATTTTGAAATTTTAACTTGTTTTTTTTTTTTTGTTCATTTAAAATAATTTTAAAATTTTATTTCCAATTAATATGTAAAATTTTTAAATTTTATTTTAATCTTTGTTTTAATGTTTTTTTTTTTCAACTCGTATTTATTTGTTTATTATCATGATTTTGTTAATTTTTTTAAGTTTTAATTTATTTTTGTTTTTGAAAAAGCATAAAATTGACATTTTAATTGCTTGTAAGTGTTTTTGAATGTTTCAGTGTTAATAAATATTTGTTTCGTGTTATTTAGAGTATGAATGTTTTTAAAATACTACTAAGTAACTAAAAATAAAATATATATTTAAAAAAATGTTCATGCATAATTGTGTTGTTTTTAAAACAAAGTTTTGAAATTTACAAAAATAAATAAAAAAATATTAAATACTAGTTAATATAATGGCTAAGGGCGGTTAGCAGAAATATTTATGCTGTACTAATAATATTATTATTATAGTGCGTCAGAAAAGTATAAAATTTCTTTGGTTTTGTGGATATCATCAAGTTTTAAAATGTTTTTGCCTCAATTATTATTTTTTTTTATATTTTTTTAAATCCAACTCCTCCCAATCCAAAGCCCTCTTCCTACAGAGCAAAAAGACCTGTATTTTATATGAAATTAAAATTCAACTTTCGGTTCTTCAAAAAAAATTATTTGAAGAAAACTTTTTTTTTTCCGTTTTTAAGCTGTTTGAAATGATAAAATCGTAAATTTTCTTCCTAGTTTCTTGCATTTTTAGTTGAATTGCGAAGTTTTTAGAACTAAACTTTCATAATTCGCATTTTTAGCAAAATTTTAGCTGGTATAAAATCATGGGCATAATCTTTTATTAATAAATGAGACATAAAGCAAAATTTACCCTCGAAATTGTTGAAAACTTCAATTCGCTTGCGCTAGCTGGGTAATTTTTTTTATCGGGCTCAAATTTTCAGCATATACAATTCGAAACATATGACTCATTTTGAAATAAAAGTAAAAATAAAAAATTAACCACCTTAATATGTAATAAGCTACTACCATATATGATCATATACAATACCATATATGATCTCATATATACGATCTCTTTCTCTCTTATACTTGGGAGGTGAAATGGGTTTTATATTATAATACATGGGCTTTCATATGGTTATATATGGGTTTAACTGATCATATATGTCGTTATATATTTAAATATTTAACCATATGTGGTCTAATATGTGGCTATACATGTTTATATCATAAATCTTCATATATGCTAAAATTTAGGAACCGAAAAAATGTAGTCATATATGAAACCATAAATGGTCATATATATTATACCATATACGGTCATATATATTACCATATATGGTCATATATTGACCTACATACATATTGCCCGATCAAAAAAACATTATGTCATCAATACAAAATCAAATCTCATTTGATATAGATCGATATTTAGTCTTATCCAAGTTTATCATAAATTAAGTGTACCCAGCAGCCATAAGAAAAATATTTTCTAATTGATTTTAGATATAATTACAGAGTTTCTGAGTTAGTTAAATTTGAGGAAAGCTAATTTTTCTATAAAACGACCCTGTTCGGAGTTAAATTTGGCTCCATAGTTTTACCTTCGTGAATAACTGTAAAAATAATATTAGTCATATATATTAGTTTATGAAATTAGATATAATTTTATATAATTGTTGACAAAAACTGGAAACTGTTTGTATCAATTTGTATCTACAAAGATCGAATTATATCTAATTCCATTACAATCATATATAATACACACAACTTTACATTGGGACAACATTCGAATGAATTTGTATCTAATATACGAGTACATCAAATTGTACAAAATTGTATTTAATTGCATCGAATTAGATCTACAATTATATGTTCTGATTTTTCAGATCAAATTTGATCTCATCGCATATCTAATTTATATATATAAATTTTTTTCTTTATTTTTCATTTTACTTTAAGTGTTTATAATTGATAAACGTTCAATGAAATTAGAAACAATTTTTAAAGGAATTCTTTCTAGCAAAGTCCTTTTGGAAGTTGTTCTATAGAAATATAGTCTAAGCTTTTGTGGTTTTTTTCTATAGAAAATATTCTATGAAATGTTGTTCAAGATCAAGGACTTTTTATTAGTAAAAAATGTACTCAAAATTAGAAAATCGTTCTTTAGCAATAATTCCTTAGACTTAATAGCTCTCATTTAGGAATATGCCAATCAAAGTCTCTAATGTCTACACCCAGAGAAAAGTAGAAACAAGTTTCATCATCAATTTTAGTTCAATATAACAATTTTATCAATATTTATGAAACATTTCATAAACGACAATAATTATAATGACCATATCATGGTCTCTATGAACTTTTTTATACACAACAATTATGAAATCGTTACTAATAAAAAATAACCTTATAGTGAATCATTTCATAAATATGATGAAGTGGATTTTGATTTTTATGAACTGTTTTTGAAATACTATGAGACATTACATTGGACGAAAATCTATGAAAAAATTCATAAATATGATGTAGCTTTTCCTTTGAGTGTAGGAGAATTATATTTTAAACATATTCGGATTTTTTTCTGATCGTACAACTAAAAAAAGAAAATGAGAAACGAATTAGCGTCTACAAATGATAAAAGAAATTTACATATAAAAAGCTCTATTACACACAGAGAAATAAAGTGCCAACCGAATTGAAAAGTGTATTTTAATGGTAACAACTTATAATTTCAGTTAGTACAATGATATTTACATTAGATTTCTGAATATTTCGGCAGTGGCAACTAAAATTTAGTAGAATTAACCGAACTTTGTTATGAAAACTAACGTTAAGTTGTACTAACCGACTGAAATGCGTAATAACCGAATTTGAGTAGTATGAACCGGATTTCAGTTGGCAAATAGCTAAATTTTTCTCTGTGCGTATTTAAATACAAACGTTTAATAAATTGAAAATAAGACAATTAGTCAATAAAAAAGCTTCAGAGGCGAAAACAAGAGCTATTTCTGTAAAAGCGATCTATATGTCAAGACTGAATAATGCTTTAAAATAAGCTAATACAAATTTGAATATTATACTCCAAAGAAATAAAGAGAACATATCGAGCACCTATTGTCACTAAATGTCAACTAAATAAAACCAACTTCTCAGGAGAGCAAAAAATCTAATTATTTCGCTTATGATTGTAAAAATAAACAATGTACCTTCCATAAGAAGAAATATTTTTTCAGAGTTAGCATATTTTGTCGGAAAATAAAATACGATTTTTTTTGAAAACTACTTCTTATTTAATCATTTTCTGAGATATTTTATTCAATATTAGATTGATTTTTGCGTCTGATGTGGAAAATCCGAAATATTGCATGCCTTTCAACCGTTTGATAAAATTGTTTTACGCATATTTGAACGAGAGTCATATTCGCTTTTAGATCTTTTGGAAACTATGTTTTCGTCATCCGATGAGGACTCATCGCAATAAGTTGTAGAGTATCAGAGAAAAGAGCTTTCTATTATAGTAGTTTAAGAGCAGCATGTTGTGATTACAATGTCTAACAATCATAATAAGATCGTAGCAGTCATATTATGATTCTAAATGACGATAAAACCGTCCTGAGTATTCATGATATGATTCGCTAGAATCATATGTATGATAATTAGGTTCATAATATGATAATTTCGTACCCGCAAACATGTTCAATCACATTTGTTATGTGCATGATGAAGTTTCATCATACAACATAGTAAAACTTACTTTAATTTTATGTGTAAGTACATAAAGAGGATTACTTACCCTATTTTATGTTCTAAAGTAGAAGTAAATTGATTATAACTATGAATAATTATTTCAAGTTAATTATAATTAAGTTAATTTATAATTATTATAAGCAATTTTAATTTTTTTAAGCGTAATTATTACTGTCCAATTAATATTTTTTTTATTGTTCAATAATAGTTACGAGTAAAAAATAATATACAAATTTACACACTCTAGTGGATTTTAGTCGGAATATTAAGAGCTGGTCTTAATTTTGAATAGACACATTTTACTTTTGGTGAATTGTTGCATTCAAATCACTCTTAATATAGTTTTTACCATGAGTCAAAATAACTATTATCGATATTAATTGCAAGAAATATTTTTTTACGTTGCTTATTAATAATTATAAAGCAACTTTTAAAATAATTCTCAAATATGATACTAGTTATTTTGGGTCCTTGCTTTTAATATATTTTACATTTGATATTAATTGCACTGTTGTGCAATGCAAAAATATATATTTTTCTTCAATTTTTGAAATTGTAATTTTGAATATAGGCCCTCTATGTAGTATTTGGAACCACTATATACATCATATCTCGAAAATTGGCCATTGGATATCAAAATTTTTACCAGATTCGTGTTCAGCATTTCAACTGCAATAATATATGAGGTGGATTTATACTAAATTAATTTTATTTAAAATGTTTGAAATTTACAATTTTCAACAAAAAATGTACTCTAAGATAGCATAATAGTAAAAATTGATATAAAACAAGAACAAATTATTTTTTTTTTTGCTTTGAAATTTATATCAAATATGGGTGTTGCTATCGGAAACTCATTTTGACCAAATGTAAATAGGAATATTTTGAATATTGCCTCTCGATATGAAAGCTTTTGCTTAAATAGATTTTAAAACCAATTTTATAAATAGTTGCGAAGTTTGGTAATTCAAAAATAGCTATAAATATTAGAAATAGAAAGCTCTGTTTCTAAAAGCATGTCTTTCAATATTTTTTTGTAAATGATTGAAAGAGCCTAACGATTTTATATCACCTTTCGATATAAATATCATAAATAATTTTTTTTAATTATGAATTAAAAGCTCTTTTTAAAGTTTACTGCAAAGTTTTCCTTAAAAGCTTTTAAGAGTATATATTTCACATTTGATTTGCACATATTTTCTATTTCTTAAATGCTTTTACTTATTTTGTTAAACTAAATAGATTTCTTGATATTAAAAAGCAGTTAGCAAAAATTTTTAAGTGTTAATATTTAAATCTTATCGACTTGTTTATTGTTAAATATGGTAATTTTTCTTAGAAATAACTAAACAAACTTTTTAAAGCTCTGTCATCCAAACGTTTGTGCTATTTGTTTACATGTGTATTGTTTATCAATAACAACAATTAAGCAACGTAAGCTTTTCCTTTTCTATCTGATTAAAACTCCAAATTTTTGTTTGTTTTAAGTAAATTTGTTTTCATCAAGTGAAGAAACTAAAAAAATTATTGTAAATTTATTTCGTTTCTTAACATTGAATTAAAGCTCTGTCATGTAACTTAAAACTTTATATTTTTAAAAGTAGCTTCCTTTGGTATTTTTAAAGCCTTTGCAAAGTTTGTATATCTTTAAACATTTGACGATGTTTTTTAAGTATTTGCTTTAAAGCTCTACCATTGAAATAAAAGTTTTAAATTTTAATATCAACCCAAATTTTTAAAAGCTCTTACATATGGTATAAATAACTAGTATATTAATTGACCGCAACCGCGACTTAATCTTACTTCAATATTTTTTTTTTTATAGAAAGCTAATTTCTTGTTCTCGTTTACTCGTCTCTTAATCAAAATTGTTATTAAGTAATCGAAAATTTTCATTAAATGAAATATGAAAATCAGCCCCAAACTTTAGAAAAGTTGTAAGCAAATTAAAAAATAAATCAATTTCAAAATATTTAACTAAAAATCTGAAACTGTCTTATTTATTTTTGAAAATAACATTAAATTATATCAGTGGCTCTGGATGTTGCTTTAATAATATAAAAACTAAAGAAAAAAATCATAAAAAACTAAAAATTTGAAAATTAAATTTTAAATATTAATAAATAAAGTTATTTCAAAAATTAATTTGAAACAATTTATTTTTATATAAAATTAGTTCATTAAATACAACATCACCTGACATAATTAAAGGCCATTTTGAAGACAGTATTCGAACAAAGTTTTTGTGTATTTCCATATTTCGGCCTCCTAATTCGAAAACTTTCAAGTACTTTTGTGTGTTAGTATTCTAAAGTATATTGTTAATCCTTAATAATATAATTAGAGGGGGGTTTTTTTTTTAATCTATAGTTATTATTAAGCTTTAGTGTCCATAGCATATCCTCAAAAAATAAATGTATTTTAAATGTATTTTTTTTTTAAATATTTTTTTTTTTTTAATTCATAATTAAATTTTTTTATTTCCACACTAATAAAATGTTGCTATAACATTGAGACTAACACTTAGATAATTGTTAATATATTTATGGTTTTTGTTTCTTTATTATTACAAAAAATGGTTTGCTATTTTCTGAGCTTTTCGCTCTTTTTAAAAGCTTTCAGGTGCGACAAAAATCTGGTAAAATATTTTTACTTCCCTATGTCTAGTTTGACTTGTGTCCTATATTATTTTGCTATAATTTTCAAAATAAAAATATTTTAAGTTAAAGAACATTTTTTTCTTAAAAGCTTTTTTTCTATATTCAATAAAAGTCATGTGCTATTGTATTGGTTTATAAATGTAAATTTTAATTCAAAAAATGCTAAATTTTAAATATTATTACGAAATAGTTTTTTTTTTTCTTAATTTTTGGTACAAACTACAAACTAACTTATAGCTTTAAAGCTTACAAAAAGTTTTCAACGAGTAAACAAAGTTTTAATACTATCGTTAATGCGAACTTTGCTGTATTTATTACAACAACCCCGTTACTATATTTATACCATATATATACTGAGCGTTTAACAATTTCCCAAAATTATTAGGTTTTTGTAGTTTAAATTTAATTTTATGCAAACAATAATTATATGCATAAGAATTACAGAAATATTTCCGATGCTCTTTATACCTGTTGAGTTTTCTATAAAACCACTATGTTAAGTTTACTTTTGGCTAATGGAGTCTTTCGCCTTATAATTTTTTTATATCTATAATAACGGTGGAGATTTCTAAATTAATAATACAAATTTACTTTTTCAAAATTATTTCTCGGCCAAGAATATTTTGTATAAATACAAAATTTATAAGATGCTTAATAGTGTTTTTATTCTCAGAGCTTTAAGAGATTAAGTTTCAAAGTTTGAATTTAAAAGGCTGTCAGAGCTTTACAAATTTTAGTTAACATTTTTAATTTGAACGACTTAACAATATTCGAAACTGCTAAATAATTGCGATTATGATGTATATAAGCGTTTTGCATTTAGTTGGTCTTCTTAAATATTTTATCTAATGTAAATTGTTAAATATGTAAAAAAAAAATCGATATTATTTAAAAAACTTATTTTTTTTATAGAGACTTTTTTGCTTTTTGCATTGAACACGAGTTTCATATTTCAAAAAGTATTTTGAAAACTTAGAAAACAGTGAAGAAAGTTACAGTTTTGTTAATTTAAATTGAAATTAAAGCTTATATCTTCGGAGATTTTATTATATTTTAATGAATTCGTTAATAAAAAATTTTTCGTTTGTATTGTAAATCTATAAAAAATTATATCTTAGGAGGTTTTATTCTTTTAAAATTAGTTCATTAATGAAGAGTTTTTGTTTAAAATAAAATACTGCTTTTGCACAGTGAAACTGAACAGGGGAATGAACTTATTTTACAGTTATTTTAAAAGCTTTTTTGAGTATTCAGTTTTGATATATTTTGTTTTCTTTTAAAAATATACTCTTGTTTTCAGGTTTTGTTAAAAAATGCGTTTTTAGCAATGCTTTAAAATACTATTTTACCGTTGTTTTAGAAGCTTTTAAAAGCTTTTATGAGTTGTTAGTGTTTATTGTTTACTTTCTTTAGAAAACACGTATTTGTATCCAGTGGCCTGTTTCGGTATCTAATGTAAGAACTTTTCGCATCGAAAAATACAACTCTTCTGCATTAAGAAACAGGCTGAAGGTTTTGTAAATAAAAAACTTTTTCTTAAATGAAATTATAATTTGAAAGCTTGAATTGTTATACAAAAGAGCATCAAAGCTTTTAAGGTTCAAAATGCATATATTATAAACTGTATTAGTTTAGCAAAAATTATATCTTTAAATCCTTTTTAAAAAAGTGTTTGCTGTTTAAAAAGCGATTATATTATCAGGCAAGGCTTTACTTAAATCAGCTTTACAAGTGATCAACATATAAAGCAAAGTCTGAATTTTGAATTTACCCAAATTTATAATTCTTTGTTAAAAAGCCCTCACTATTTTGAAAGATTTTCTACATTTTAAAATATGTAAATATATTACCAATATATTTCTTGTTTATTTAAAAGCTTTTAAATTTGAATTTTTTTTAAACTTCATTTATGAGTATAAGAAAAAAATTAATAGACGTAAATTAATTTTTCGATAAACAGCTTTTTAAGCTTTTGTTAAAAAAAAAAAATCCTTTCATAGTCTTGTGTTTAGAGGAAAAGCTTATTATAAATTAAGCTTAAGGTTCTAAACCCAATAAAATATAAAACAAAAATAATTTTTAAATAATTAGTAATATGGTTTTTGCCAACGCAAAGCTTTTGCCAAAGTTTTCGCGTTAATCCTCCTTTTCAACATATGGGCCTTAGATAAATTTCTCTTTTGATTTTTATTTAAATACAACTTTTTTAGAAGCTTTTGTTGGAAAGACTTTATATATTTTAAAGCCTTAAACTTTTGCAAGAAATTTTAATTTCAAATAAAAAAAAAAAATTAAAACTAGCTGTTATTTTATTTAATTGTTAACCAAAAGCTTTTTAAAAAGTTTGTAGCAATATCCTACTGTAAAACACCTTATATGGGTTTGAGATACAATTGCATTTTTATAGCAATTTATGTGATTTTTTTAAAATTTTTTTAAAGCTTTTATTTTCAAGAAAATTTTCATAATCATTTGCAAATCTAAAAAGCTTTCTTGATTTTAAACACTTTCACATACATATAAAAAAATAATTCATCTAAAGTTAGCTCTATTGAACAATATAAACTTATTCGAATCGTTAACTCAAAGCTTTTGAAAAAGACATAACGTTTTTTAAAGGTTTTCCTTTCAAAAAAACTTTTCATAATCATTTGCAAATCTAAAAAGCTTCATAGAAATATAACTTTTGATTTCAAATAAAAGTCAGCTTTATTTACAATATGGACTTATTCAAATCGTTAACTTATAGCTTTTGCAAAAGTCTTTCACTTACTATAATATAAAAATACTAAACAATGGTTCCGAATGATTTTGCTTGAAAGTTAAAAACTATTGAGGCATTAAAACTCAATTTCCTTTGAAAATTATGAAGTCGCGTGTGTATTTCAATACCACACAGTTTATTTTTCTAAAATAACGATAAACTTACAGATAGAGCCTTTTTTGTGACGATAAAATTACAAACATTAAAAAAGTTGTGATTTCAAAAAAATCTACTTTTATAATTTTTAAATAATTACAATTTATATACAGTCATCATCATTATTCTTAGCATCATAGCCCAGTATGGGGCAAGGCTTCTTCTGCGTTTCGCCTCCAAGCAGCACGATCATTTGCCAATGCTTCATAGTTTATATTTATATGCAGTAAAAAGCTACTTAGGTACTAAGAAAAAATTATAAGCTTTCCGACACATATAATTTGGTTTTTATATATTCGCTATATTTTTATTTATTGGGTGATCACTTTTTGATTTTTGCTACTAAAATAAATAAAAGTGAAAATTTCGAAAAAACGCCGAATTAAGTATTCACTTATTTTCAATTTACAGTTAAAGGTTAGTAGTAAAGGGTTAAACTTATGCTCAACCGAAGCTCATTTTTATGCTGAGCCTTTAGTCTAAATATTTGAGTGAAAAATAATTTTGGAATACATTTTAATAAAATGTCATACTTTAAATTTTAAAACTTTGAAATATGGCAATATTATAACATATTTCTTTCATATTACTTGATTACAAAATGAAATAATTTGGCGACGAGGATAAAATATGAAAATGATAAAGATAATCTAAAAATTTTCTTTAAATTTTTATAATAATTTTTAGTGAAAAAATCTTACCAGCCCAGAAGACATTTTTTTTTTTATAAAAAATATCATAAAATAATTTTTAATTACGTTTAAAAATAAATATTTTGGCACATTCAAAACAACATTTAAATAATTTTTAAATGAACAAATTAGTAAATAATTCATTTAAAGATAGGAGAGATTTTCTACATAAAAAGTATATAAAAAAAAAATAATATTGAAAAATAAATCTTAAAATTCATTTAAGAAATTCAAGAAAATCTGTTGATTGGTTTGTCTGATGTTGGTTTATGATTAAATAAAAACAAGTGTTTTGTGTTATTTTTTTTTGTTTATGTATAAATTGAGTATTCATTCATTTTTATTTAAATTTATAATCAACTATTAAAAACTATTTTTTTTTTAATAATATGTATAAGTATTTATGAAATTTAAATCTTACAAAATAAACAATAAAATAATATTGAAAATAAAATAATAAAAAAAAAAAATTTAACATAAAGATAGACAGTGGAAAAATCATTTAGTAGAAATATGTTAGTTATGCTTATATTTAAAGATTTTACAATAATATTTACAGAAAAAAAAAAAATAATTACAATTTAACTTAAAGCAGTAAAAAAATGATGTAGGTATTTTTATTTTATGTTTTGTTTTTTTTTTACTTCGATTCAGTTTTTTTTTTTTTTGTTTGTTTTGAAAACTACAAAACGAAAATTATATTTTAAAATTTATAAAAGCTATAATTTCAGAACAATACGTTACAGTGGAGAGAAAGAAAATGTTAACAATTTGAGATAAATATTTAATATCTTTTGAATAGAACTCAAAGACAGAAATAGTTAAATTTTTAACAAAGCATTATAGAAGATTCCAATAATTTTGTCTTCCTAATTAACATGTTCATTTTTGTCTTTCAGTTTTTGGCGCCTAACATTATGTTTTGTCCAAATTTTGCATATAACTTCTTAGCAAAAACTGAATTTTAAATATGCATAAATTTAAATTTTTGTTTAAAAAAGCTTTTATTTTTGAAAACAAATTTCTATATTTTTAAAGAAAGTTTTAAAGCTTTTTGAAAATTAATCGATTTGAATTTTGATCTTTCTCTTTTAAGCAATGGTGTTGTATTTATGCATAATTTAAATATGCATAAATTTAAATTTTTGTTTAAAAAAGCTTTTTTTTTTGAAAACAACTTTCTATATTTTTTTAAGAAAGTTTTGAAGCTTTTTGAAAATTAATCGATTTGAATTTTGATCTTTCTCTTTTAAGAAATGGTATTGTATTTTGTAAAGACATGCTATTAATTTGTTGTAGTCTTAAAAGCTTTTTCATTTTTTAATAAAAATGGAAATTTTAAATGTTTATATTCATACGTAAAGCTTAAAAGCTTAGTTCAAATACGATTTTTTGCATAACCTAAATTTTAAATATGCACCAGCAATTCTTTGTTAAAAACCTTTACTTTTTTCAAAAAAGCTTTCTATATTTTCAAATAAAGCTTTAAAGCTTTTTGAATATTAATCAATTTGGCTATTGAATTTCCTCTTTTGAGCAAAGCTATTGTATATTGTAAAAAAATAATATTAATTTTTTTTTGATCTTAACACCTTATTAAGTTGAAAAAAAAAAATGCAAGTTTAGAATGATTATATTAATATGTGAAGCTTTATTTCAATTAGGGTTTCAAGTGTGCAAAACTTAAATAGGAATGAAATTTAGTTATTTTTTAAATATCTTGTATGTTTTTTTAAAGAAAAACTTTCTATATTTTTAAATACAGCTTTAAAGCTTTTTGATAATTAATCAATTTGGCTTTTGAATTTCATCTTTTGAGCAACGTTTTAGTATTTTGTCAAAAAGCTTTTCAAGTTCTTAACAAAAAGTAAAGTTTCGAATGAATCAATGTAATGAATGAATCAATTTGTATGTAAAGCTTAAAAACTTTACTGCAACTAGGTTTTCAACTGTGAAAAAGATTAAACATGACCCTTTAGCAAAAACTGAATTTAAAGTATGCATATATAAAAAATGCTCTGATAAAATCTTGTTTCGTTTCAAAAGTACTTCTTGAACTTAGTCTTTTAAGCAACGTTCTAGTATTTTGTAAAAAAGCATTTTAAGTTTTTAACAAAAATTAAAGTTTTAAATACATACGTTAGTATGTAAAGCTTAAAAACTTTATTGCAATTAGGTTTTCAAGTGTTCAAAAGATTAAACATGACCTTTTAGCAAAAACTGAATTTAAAGTATGCATTAATAATAAATGCTTTGATAAAGATAAAGTGTGGTAGACAAAGCCTTATCGCTTCTTTTAATGCACTGCTGATAGCTATTAATCTTGGGAAACAGTAGAAGAAGAAGAAAAGAATCAAAACAGAAGTAGTTATCAATTTTACAGTTTCCAAATTTCTGCTGGGTTTTAGATCTAATAAATAATTTTGTGTAGTTTTGTTATTATTTCAAAACTCTCGATACGATTTTGCCGTAGGTCACACAATTTTTGCCTTTAATTATAATAATAGCGCATGAACGTCTCTTTGCGGTCCATATACCGACCAGGGATTCCTGGGCGGGTGGGGTGCCGGCAAGGAGACGTGTCGTCAATTTCTACACGGACGGATCGGGGCTCGGCGGGCGAGTCGGTCCCGCCGTCTACTCCGAGGAGCTCGGTTTGGAATTGGCTCTGATGCTGCCCGATTACTGCAGCGTTTTTCAGGCTGAGGTGATGGCGATAGGAGAGGTTGCCGCTTGGCTCGGACGGAACGTCCTGTCCACGACGAGCGTTAACATCTTTTCTGACAGTCAGGCCGCGGTAAGGTCCCTGGGGTCAATGTCTCTGACTACGGTAACTGCCCTTAACACTGCCGCGCATCCTTGGATGAGATGGCCAAGCAGTTCGACATTCGACTCGTGTGGGTCCCGGGGCACAGGGACATACCAGGGAACTGTAGAGCTGATGAGCTTACAAGTTCCTGCGGAATTTGCAGGAGTTGGTGTGCCCCTAGCAACTTGTAAGCTGAACAATCGGCTCTACTCCGAGAGGGCGACTGACCTTAGGTGGGCTAATGGCGTAACTTGTGTGGTGACAAGGCACATCTGCACAGCTCTGGATCTAAGGCGAACGAGGGCGCTCCTGTCGCTTTCTAGGTGGGAAATCGCTGACATGGTGACGGTGATAACCGACCACTGTCTTATTGGCAGGCACGCTCGTATGTTGGGGGTGTTATCGCATAACTTCTGTAGGAGCTGCGGGGACGAGGAGGAGGGGGAGAGTATTGAGCACTTTCTCTGTTCATACCCTGCGGGTATGAAGGGTCGATTGATCCAAAGTGCCAAATCTGTGATATATGATTTGGGGGCACGTCACGAAACTAGTGAAACCAAAATTGTGGTGCACCAAAAAGTGTTAATTTTGGTGAAATGACCAATCACGTGACTATAGTTATGGTGACAAAACATTCACTGCACTTAGGAAATTATGTTGGTAAAGACGACAGCAATTGTAGTCAAAAACAAATGAAATTTCATTTAAAAAAAGGACGACTTACATTTCATTAAATTCAACTAACATTGTCATTTGTTTTTTAATGTTCAAAAAATGACTAACAATTGTAGTAAAAATGAACCACGTGGTAGTAAAAAATAAACCAATTTTTTTTTTTTTTTATTTTTTTAAATAACAAAAAACAACTGTAAAAAATGAATGTAAAATCATAAAACAGTCATTTGATGTGAGTTGTTTTTTTAAATGAACTACAAGGCTAGTTAAAAATATTATTTGTTCTACAAATGACTTACATTTACATTAAAAATAATGAAACTGTATTACAACCCAAACAACTACATATTTTTAAAGCAGAAGTTCCCTGAGTGTGGTTGCTACCAGATATATCAAGTAACTGGAGAAAAAGTAACATAACATCAAAGTGTACTGAAGCAACTAGGGCAGTTCCAGTTGAAGTTATTACCGGTCATTGAACTGGTTCAAAACCATTAGCAGTGGATGAAAACATGGCAATGAGTGCCAAAGGATTCAGTCACTTGACTGCTACACAGCAGACATAACACTGAAGGAATTTTATCTGTACCGAATATGTGACAGTAGAAATGAAGACTTAACACTCCACTGGTTTAAAAAAACTGAACACGGAACTGTGCCCAGGGTTGCCAGATATGGCGATTTCTCGCCAAAAGTCGCGATCTTAAACTTAGTTTTTTGTTGGGTATAGACAAAATAAGATAATTATAAAATTGATTTTTGTTGTGCATTTTTTAAGGTTTTTTTGAAGAGGGGCTAAGACACACTGTTTTGGAAAAGTGCAGTGATTGGTTCCGGACGGGCTATTTAGCAACTCGTGCATAATATGACATACGCTGAATAAAAAGTGACAGGTTACTTGCTAATTACTTTTCGCATGCCCGGCGACATGTACCCTTAGACCAGTGCATTGGTACGTCTCAAAACTATTTCAGTCAAACTACCCCTATTACAGAACACATTGCGGTTAATATGTGATTACTTTTCCTTCAAAAATTGTTCTCCAGTTCTAAGATACGTACACCTACACCAGTCACGTGATAATTTTTTCCCCACTGGTTATGTTGCATATCACATAAAATCTAAAATGTCATACTTTGACACTACCTACTTCTAACTTGTCCAGTAGTATATTCATTTCAGTCTGTATGGTGTTAGGTTACCTTGGTCAAGTTATTCGATACGTCACACAGTGCTCCACAGGTAGCAATTGTCACCTCCTATGACAAGCCCATGTTAAAAGTACCGGTCACTTTCATATAACAGAACCGAAACTAGGACAGGTTCATACACACAAAGTTCTAGTCACATGACCATACCAGTGACTGGTCCATTTCCCGCAGGGTATCCTGAGCTAGCGCTACGTAGGAGGGCCTCACTTGGATCGGCGTTCTTTCACGATCTTGGGGATTTTTAAGGTGCTGGTATTCCGCACCTCCTTAGCTTCGTAAGGAGCTCTAACTGGTTCAACGGTGGAGTCTGATCGGTAATCCGTCAGTCTCGTGGCATCACAACGGACCTCAGAGTCTAAGTGTGCTGGTGCTCACGGAGCCGGCTACCACTCCGACCTAAACTAACCTAACCTTGCCTTTAATTTAGCCCGAGCTTAAAAGCATTCCAAAGCGCATTTTTTACAGCAACCGAGTTTTCTGTCAGACAAATTTTTATTCTTAAAACGATTTATGGCAATATAAATAAAAAATAACTAAAACATATTTATTTGTTTTAGTGCTAATTATTTTCACAAAGTTAACTTTAGACATCTTCCTCATTTACTAACGCGGTTTCTTCTATTTTTGATCTTTTGAACTGATCTCTTACCAAATTATTGAAGGTATGGATGTTAACGGTTCTTTTCTTTTC